>CM040239.1:88846040-89046040 GCA_022545495.1 Chrysanthemum lavandulifolium | reverse complement strand
TATAACTTTTGGATGCAAGTGATTAGAAGAAATTCGCCCTTGTTGGTCTAGTTATTTTCACGCATAATTGATATTTATAACTTGGGATTACAATGGTAAAATGTGTTGGAATCACTCCTAAACCATAATCAAGTGTTAGTAATTAATATGTAATAGTTAGCTTTATTATGGCCTTTATGTTTGTAATTAGCCTTAGGCTTGTGTAGAAGGCCCATGAGCCTAGGCCCAAGCCCAGTAAAGAAAGGATGGAAACTAGGAGTGTTGCCCTAGCTTTCCTCCTATAAATACTCTATGTAAACCTTCATTTGAAGGTTGGTTGTTCAAGTTTTTCCTCTTTCACTCACTCTACGCATAACCGTATTATTATTGTTTGTATGTGTGTTAGATTTTGTTCAATCGCCTCTCTCTCTTTCTTATAAGCTTGTGTTTGTAAAACTAGTGACCTAACAGTGGTATCAATCGCCTACTAGTTGGGTGAATCATTTTGTTTTTGAAGTGGGTTTTGGTCCTACGCGTAAAACTAACGAGTGATACTTTGGTTTGTTTAAAAACACGTTTTTACACTTTTAATCCAAGATTCTTGTACTTTCAATGCTTTGAGGTGTTAAAATAACTATTTTTGGCAAAAAGTTTCAACCTTTACGCGTGGATATACGTTTTTAAGCTTGGTTTTTAACGAGGGTTTCATTCTACGCCTAACTGTTTTAGAGGCTTTGGTTCATCAAGATTCACACTTTTGTGTATTTTGGTGTTATTGAAGCTATTTTATCACACAAAAACGGGTTTAGAAACACTTTTGGACAGAATCAAAATTTTGAGCATTTCTACGCGTAGTAAAACCCTAAAACTACGCGTAAGTGCTACCTTGGTTTGATCTTCATTTTCGTGGTTTATTCCGTGTTTTCTTACTTGGATAAGTCTGAAAATACGTCGACTTTGGATATCTCTTGCCTTTGTGATAGTGTAAAGATCATTTGGGCAAAACCCTAAAATTACGCATAAGCATAAGCTTACACGTAGAAATCCTACGCCTAAGATTTTTCCTACGCCTAAGCCTAGTCTTACGCATAAGAAAATCCTCGCCTAACTTTCTCGCCTAACTTTTGTCTCGCCTAACTTTAGTGCTTTTCCCTACTTACGCGTAAGCTAAATCCTACGCGTAACTCCTTATTGTTACGCGTAACTTTGGTGTTTTTACGCATAAGTGCTATTTGGTTCTTGTCTTTTCTACGCCTAAGGACACTTCATCAACAAAGGTTCATTCGACTACAAAGATCCATTTTTACCAACACAAGTTTTCAACATGTCCCAACCACCATACTCTAACTATTTCCCTTACACTTATCCTCAACGACAACAACAACTAAGTCCACAACATCAACAATGGAATCAACAACAAGCTATTTATCAACAACAATTTAATCAACAACATACTCCACAACTTGGTGCAATTCCCCCACCACAAATGGTTCAAACACCGCCAAGTCTTCAAGTTCAACCCTACACAAATGATATCAATCAACATCCATCAAGGAACACTATGAAGGAACCCACTTGGTTTGCAAAGATGTGTGAAGCTTTAAGCGACCAACAATCAATTCATGAAGTTTGGATCACTTGATAGACCTCCAATGCTCACTCCGAAACTACGATCAATGGGTGATAAGGTTCTTTAGGTTTTGTGATCCGAAGAAGCCACATGGAAAGTTCTTAAAGAAGGTTATCTTGGAAGGTCCATTTGAGATGCCTCTTGTCATTGTACCGGAGATCCTATCGCTATTCCACCAAGAGATGAACAAACCAACATTGCTCTTCATTACGGACTTGAATCCTCAAGAACTTCTCCGCTATGAAGCGGATGAACTTGCAATGGAATATATCCTCTTAGGATTACCAAACCCAATTCTTCGTAGTGTTGATGCTCAAAAGGCGCATGAAAATGTGGGATCATATTCATCTTCTTATGGAAGGATCGGTACTCAATCGGGAGGATTTGGAATCAAAATTTACTTGGCTTATGAACACTTCATGATTGAACACGAGAGACACTAGAATCCTATCATCATCGTTTTCGAGACATCATCAATGATTTGGATAAACACAACATCATCATGCCAAGAATTGCAGTGAATACTAAGTTCTGAGTAGTCTTGGTCACGAATGGGAGAAGTATGTTATTTTTCTCCGTCGGCGAAGAATATGCATCATTCTACCTATGGATTGTTGTACGATTACTTGAAGCCTCATGAAAAGGAAGTTGATCGGGAAAGGATTCTCCGTGCTCAAATTGCTCCACCTACACATCCGGACAATCAACAACTTGCCTTATATGCTCAACAAAGTTATCCTCCTCAACAAGCAACTCAACCCTCGCCTCGGTCACCAAGCGATCAATCACAACAACCTCAACAAAATCAATTGGTTCCTTACAACAACAACAATGATCAAGCACTTCATAGTCAAACAAATGAGGAATCCGATCCATTCGAAGCATTGCAACAAGGATTTGATATGATTGCTAATGCTTTTTGCTGTTATACAAACAAATCCAACAATCGTATTCGTTCCTCATCCAATACACAAAATCAGGCTATTGTGAACAATGGACGAGTTGAAGTTCAGAATCGTGGTTATGGTCGTCAAATGGGAGGTGGTCAAGGGTTTAATGCTATGGGTAGGAATAACAACGAGCTCAAGTGGTAGATCGGGAAATGCTCGAGAATGGGTTGAATGGTCTTGATGCTACAAGCGCAATGAGAAGGACACTGGCTAATGCATGCCCAAAGCCAAGGACTAGGGGCGGTGCTTATTTCAAAGAGGCTCTACTTTTGGCTCTTAAGGATGAAGCTAGTGGATCTCTTACAAACAAAAACGAGCTTTATGGCGGATCGAGACTCGAGATGATGATATGGAGGACTTGCGAGCCAATGCATTTGTTATGTTGATGGCTAATATGCAAGAGTTACACATGAGTGAAAGCAGGCCCAGTGTATGACATCGATGGCTTGTCTCGGTACCGAACAAACCATCATCATATCGAACTAATATCTCCTCCAATATCGAATCCGAACGGATCGGATTATTCAAAATGAGTCATCTACATCTCGGTCGGCGATTTTCAAGTTAACCACAGTAGTTACATTTGACGATCAAGATGACCTTATGGTTTCCTTTGATAATCAAATTGACTCCGTGGTTGTACTTGAGGATCTAAAGAATGATCATCTTTGTGACTCACGTTGAACAAGATGAGCTGTTGCCTCATCCAGATTTTGCTCGGTTAATTCAAGACCATCAAATCAAAATGGAGGAATGTTATGCATTAAATAAGGACTTAAAAGCAAAATGCTTTGTTAACCAAGGATTTTGAATGCTTACAAATGCAACTCAACTTTTTCAAAACTCAAGAAAACCGTGAAAAAGGTTTTGAAGCCGCTTTGCTAAATCTCATCAAAGCGAAAAATATTTAGAGAGACAGATCGTGATCTAGCCGCTTGAAGAATGCTTTGTTGTGCGAAATAGAACAATGAAACATGAACATAAAAAGGCAAATTAACGCTCTCACCTTGGAAAATCAACAATCTAAAAGGTGAGTTGTTAAATTGTCAAAAAGCAGTTCTCGACATACAAAAAGCATTCAACAAATCGGGTAGATGACCTTCTTTGCGAAATTATTGGCTTGCAAAACAAAATTAAAGAGTTTAAAGCTGTTGTTTACAAACATGGTGAATCGATGTGACTATTGAAAAGTTTACTTTAAAACCCAATCCAAAAGGATATGGACCAAATTTGGGCGATTACAAACCAAAGCTTTCACTAAAAACATTCAAACCAAATCACAAGTTTTCGGTCGAGAATATAAAATTAATGATCTTGTTATGAGTGTTGTTGAATATCATCGTCAAGAGGAATTAGATGCGAAGGCGAGTCGATCAAAATTAAAAGCAGTTGTTTACAACAAACCTTTTAATTATTCAAACCGGTCACTTTCGTCACACCAACGGATTCTACTAACACACCACGGGTTATCATCAAAACACACGAGTCTTCTAATGAGAATCCCCAACGGACTATGCACAAATTTATGTTCCTTTATCTTCAATCGGTGAAGTTAACTCAAAACACGAAAATCGCAAAATTCTTAGATATTTTGATATTTTCATGGTGACCTCAAAACTTTAGAACATGAGATAGAACATCATTACGAAATCAAAGTTCAACACTTTCAATCGCCTTTAGCGCGAGAACAAAGAGACATTTTTCGGAAAAATCTTTTACCAAATGTTAAAAATTTGAAAAGTTGTGCATTAGCTTGGGAAAAGGATTTTCATAAGGAACTTGAGTGATGAAGGTCGTTTTGAGAAAAGCTGAAACATCTATTTCTAATACTAAGCGCAAAAGAAAATGTTGAGAAAAGATGTTGATCGACTCTTGGAAGATGTTATCGTCTTGATATCCATAATGTTGTGTTATTCTATTCTTTGCCACATGCATCGATTATATCTCCGCGATAATGTTGACTCTGTGGTAACCGTTGAGAATCACGATAATGTGCTTGGATCAAGTCTTTAAAAGCTGAAAATAAACAATTACTCAACGAACTTTACAATGCAAAGCGTCGTCTTCTTTGGTGTGAAAAGATATTCACAATCATCAACTTAGTTTTCAAAGAAAATCGCTCAATTGAGTGCAAAATCTTACGATCCTAAAATTGAGCAAGCTGGATGATCAAAGCGTGTCTTTGAAAAGTCAAATCTTAAAATATGAACAAGAACTTGTAAAAGTTAAAAGGAATATGGTGTCATATTTGATTTACTCAATAAGACTCGACATAAAGCATCAAACGAACTTGATCACTATCTTGCTCACACTAGAGATGTCATGAATTTTCTTTGGTAATATTCGATTACGAAAATCAAGATTTGATTCACACTATCTCTAAGCTAAGAGAAATGTTAGGAAAGTATGAACAACTTCCGCCAACCATCATTAAGAGATTAGCACCGGTCACACTTAGTAATCATGCACCTAGAATCCCTCTTGCCAAATCACAAGTTGCTAACGTGCTTCCTTCTCTTGAAAGCAGAATAGTTGCGTCTTTTCCAAGCGTCCGCACTTCACGACCTAGGAGCACTCAATCGAAGAATAGGAAGTTGCGACCTAAGAAAAGATCAATAAGGAATGCTAAAGTAGAAGAACATCCTAGGACTATGAATAAGACTCACGTTGCTTCCACTATAGATGTTGCGTCGGCAAATGTAATAGCAATAGTGATGTAACAATGCTAAACCTTTAAGCACTTTTGATATTGATCGATGCACCTTGTGTTATTTGTCGTAAAAGTATGAATTCGATTGTCATGACAAATGTGTTGCTAAAGCTATAATCTCTCGGTTATGGAATCCTAAGAATCGGAATACCTCTAGGCCCACTAATCATTCTAAGTACGTGCTTGGTAGACCGCCTTCTTTAGATTCTAAGGCAACCATTCATCCTTTGTAGCTCAGTTTCACCTCCTAAGAATGTAGTACCACCTAGTGCATTCACTAAGACAAAAGCAAAGAGTAGTTATAGATGGCGAAATGGATATATAACACACTAGGATTTAAATGGATGCCTAAAGTCATTAATGTGTGCATGTCTCATATACACCTTGGAACCCTCTAACACTTCGGGTTCCACATCTACTCTATTCCATCGTGTGTAAATGCATGTGTGTGCGGTGATCTGAGATCATTCTAGATTGTTGATAGCGGATGTTCCCGACACATGACGAGCAACCTTAAGCGTTATCAAACTTTATTGCAAAGTTCATTGGCTTTGTCGGGTTCGGGAGCGATCACTTGCGACTATCATGGGCTACGGAGATTATGTCAATAAGAACATCGAAATCGCGAGGGTTTACTATGTGGAAGGCCTCGGTTATAATCTGTTTTCGGTGGGTCGGTTTGTGATGGAGATTTGGAGGTTGCTTAGGGAAAACTTGTTTCATTCGTGATCTACAAGGAAATGACCTTATGTCGCTCGCGTAATTCTAGTCTCTACACTATCTCTAAGCAAGACATGGTTGCTTCATCTCCCATCTGCTTACTTTCAAAGGCAACATCAACAAAATCACGGCTATGGCACCGTCTCTCACATCTAAACTTTCAAACCATCACCAACCTTGCTCGACACAAACTAGTTGAAGGTCTCCCACGATTCCGGTATTCAAAAGATCACCTTTGCTCGACTGTGAACAAGGGAAAAGCACTCGTGCTCATTTTCCTTCAAAGGTGGAACCGACTCTCGACATGTGCTACATCTTCTTCACATGGATTTGTGTGGCCCGATGCGGTGCAAACGATCAATGGCAAACGCTACATCTTAGTAATTGTTGATGACTACTCACGATGGACTTGGGTCTACTTTCTTCGTAGCAAAGACCAAGCTCCATAAATGATCATCACCTTTCTCACAAAAATCTGGGTTCACTCCGCAACACCGTCGGGCTAATTCGAACAGACAAAGGCTGAATTTTTAACCAAACCCTTCGTGAATTTTATGAGAAAGTGGAATTCAACATCAAACATCTATTGCACGTACACACGAACAAAGCGGAGTTGTTGAAGACGAAACCGAGCGTTAGTGGGCTGCAAGAACAATGTTAATCAATGCTAAACTTCCAGATTACTTGTGGGCGAAGCCGTATCTCTGCATGCTACACTCAAAACCGTTCTATGATCACAAAGCGCCACAACAAAACACCTTTCGAGCTTGTCACAACCATAAACCGAATCTCAAACACTTTCATGTATTTGGATCCCTTTGCTATCGAATAATGATCGTGATGATTTTGGAAAGCTCAAAGCCAAAGCCGACATTGGAGTCTTTATTGGATATTGTGAGAATTCTAAAGGTTACGGATGCGGAATCGTCGTACAAAGCAAGTGATGGAAGCGATTCATGCTCATTTGATGAACTCACGAAATGGCTTACGAGTATAATGACTTAGAACCGGTCACAACCGTTTAAACTTCCCCAACCCCATCATCGGTGAACAAAGCCCCACTAACTCGTCAACAAATGGAAAGGTTATTTGCTCCTACGTTCGGTGGCGATATTGATGAAGCGTGCTCGGTGTATCCATTGTTTCATTGCAACACGATAATATTCCTATACGATACACTGCTACAACAACTCTTGTTGAAGATGCACCTACACGATTGACTCAACACAACAGTTGAACACACCGCTTCCAACAATGATGAACGGTGATGATATTACGAATGAAGTACCCCACGAAGATTTTGATCCAAATCGTTCTTCAACCCGTTTGCTAATGAGGCTCACGCACGGATGTCGCGGAATCTTCAACAAACCATTTGAATCCTCAAAATCGCACAATGTATACCAACATCAACCCTCTATACACCGATGGACAAAAGACCATCCTCGGCTAACATTATTGGCAACCCGAATCAACCGGTCGTTACGAGACAACGTCTTCGCACGAGATGGTGAACATTGCATTTATGCACTCATTTGTCGCCAATCGAGCCTAAAACATTAAAGATGCAATGACAAAGACAAGCTGGATTGAATCCATGCATGAAGAACTCAACCAATTCAAGCGTCTTGAAGTATGGAACGGTTGAAAGACCAACGGGGTCTCGTCATTGGTCTAAAATGGATTTGGAAAAACAAATTGGATCTTTGAAGGGCGTCATCCGAAACAAGTCACGTCTAGTTGCTAAGGGTTATCGTCGGGAAGAGGAATAGACTTTGAAGAATCTTTTGCTCCGGTTGCTCGTCTTGAGGTGTTTGGATATTTCTCGCGTTCGCGGCTCATATGAATATGACGGTCTTTCAAATGGATGTCAAAGCTGCGTTTCTCAACGGACAATGAAAAGCGGTTTATGTCGACCAACCCGATGGATTCATTAATCCGAGTGCCGAACCATGTCTACAAGCGAACAAAGCTCTTTATGGTCTCAAACAAGCCCCTCGGGCATGGTGCGATAAGCTATCATCTTTCCTCATTGCTAATAATTTCACCAAAGGCTCGGTTGACCCAACTCTTTTATACAATATCACGGGCACATATCTTAATTGTTCAAATTTACGTGGATGACATCATTTTGGGTCGACACATAAAAGTTTTCAACCGCTTTTGCAAAACTAATGAAGAAAATTTTGAAATGTCCATGATGGGTGAACTTACGTTCTTTCTAGGACGCAAGTTCATCAATCACCCCGTGGTATTTTCTTGAGTCGGTCAAATATGCCCTTGAGCTGTTAAACAAATTTGGAATGACAACTGTGACACTTATGCCACACCAATGGCTCATACCAAGAAGCTAGATCTTGATTTACATGGGAAATTAGTTGACCCTACCAAATACTGCAGTATTATTGGGTCTCTCATGTATCTAACGACTAGAGACTGATATTGTCTTTGCCGTTTATCTATGCTCCGTTATCGATCGCGACCAAGCGAAACCCACCTCTACGAGGCTAAAAGAATCCTCCGATACATCAAGGGAACCATTAACTTGGGGATCCGGTATCCGAAGGATTACGGTTTTGAACTAATCGCTTTTTGAGGCGATCACGCAGGATGCTTAGACTCGAGGAAAAGTACTTGAGAGCTCTACAATTTCTTGGTGATAAAGCGGTGTCTTGGCAATCTAAGAAGCGAGGATTGTACATCGTTGTCATCAAGCTGGCGAGAATATGTAGCCATGTCCGCGTGTTGTGCTCAAGTCATCGGATGAGAACACAACTCAAAGACTATGGTTACGTATTTGAGAATCCGATGTCTTTGCGACAATCGGTGCCATTGCGATCTTGTGCAACTCGGTTCGACACTCGAAATCAAAGCACATCGATCTTCGCTATCATTTCATCAAGGACCACGTGGAGCAGTGCCGTTGAATTATACTTTGTGAGTACGAATACCAATTGGCGGATCTTCTCATCAAAGCCTTGCCTCCCGCTAGGTTTAATGAGTTGGTCCACCGGATTGGTATGAGGTGTTTGACTCAAGAGGAATTGGATGACCTCTTAAAAGCAGTCTTAAAAACTTGTCAAACACCAAAACTCTCTTTTGTAAATAAATTTTCAAAAACAAAATACAAAATATAAAACCGATAAAATCAAAATATTCTTCTAATCTATTTTCTTTCAACATGGCAAGTACATTTCTTCCGTCAACACCTTAATCTTTCAAAAATCGGTAATTTTCTGATCAATTGTTGAGGGGGAGAAAACAAAAATTTAATTGTTTCAAAAAACATCTGCGTACTTGCATGTTATCATATCTCGGTTGTTTCTTTTAACAAATGGTGGTAAATTTTTTGGTACATTGACACTCCTCGGACTAAAATAAATAACCTATCATTATTTTCTAGAGTCGAGGGGGAGTGTCGTCAAAGCTTCTTTCCTAAAACGTTGTTTGGTAACCAAAATGGAAGTTAAATGGCTTTGTTTAAAAAAGGAAAAGGTGGAGGGACCAAAACTGTCATAACCTTAAAGTTATTTTACACAAAACACCCCACCTAACTCATTTACTTCACATTTATTTCTCCAACCAACTAAAATCCTACGCCTAAAAATCCTTCTACAAATATGTGTTTTGGATCATCAATTTGTAAGTGGTTTTATGATCTTAACGTGTTTACAAACATAGGTTTTGATTCTTATACAAAACCAACGGTCAAATTTTGATCTATGTTTGATTTAGTGTTCTACGCATAAGCGCATGAACACTCAATCAAGAATGGGTGTTTGTGGTTATAAATATTGTGTCAAAATGTTTCTTTTACATCAATAAACACATTTTTATCACCTAAACATTCCCAGAAACACGAACTAATGATTTTTGAATATTAGGGTTTATGAGTCGATTTGGGTATTTTCGAATGTGAAGTGTTTTGGTCAAAAATATTGTTGTGTTATGCTTATGTGATGTTGAATTGATGATATCCATGCCTTACAACCACCCAGAAACCCTAATTGATTCAGAATTAGGTATTAGGGTTTAAAGTTCTAAAAATTGGGTATTTTTGATTCATCTCGAACTAGATGTTAATACTTGGTTTAAAGACTCTCACAACACTCTTAAACTACCAAAAAAAGTATGGTGCAAATCCTATGGTTAAAATTCATACGTGTAATTCTTAACCCTTAGGGTTTTGACCTACGCGTATGACTTTCTACGCGTAACCTTTAAACGAATGATTCATGACATGTTTTGTTGATATAATGAATGTTTGTGTTAATTTTGATGATTTGATGAATTTATTTCAGGCTTTGCTACGCTTAAAATATTCGAATCAAGGTCATTTGCAACTCTACGCATAAGGATTACCTACGCGTGGTTAAGTTATCGTGAAGAATAATCCCACGCATAACTATTACGCGTAAGGTTCTACAATGGGACTCTGGCGTATCACGTGAAGGATATGCGTGCGATGACCTCACGCATAAGGTCTACTCTTACGAGTAAACCATACGGCGTAAGGTTCTTATCACGCCTCTGGCGTAAGCTCTACTAAGGTCCCCACTACGGCGTAACATTTCTTACGCGTAAGTTAGGATCCTACGCGTAAGCTTTCGTCTCACGCATATGTCATTCTTGTTGCACGCTTAACTTTGCCAAAACTACGCTTAACCTCGGATTGACCTTCATGATGAATTGTTACGTGTACAAACTTGTAAATAAACTAATCATAACGTCACGAATCCAATAATGTCACTAATAAACTTAATCGTTTGATATGTTGTGAACAATAAGTGATAACATAAACTTTAAAACTTAAAGTTAACTAACTCACGAAACATTTCACGGCGTCATTAGACTATTGGACAAACAAGTGACTTAGGACTCGTAACAATCATTATCACCGTACATTCAATAACTTGACAATAAAACCTTACGTTGACTAACATTATGTCTTTCGATATGTTGGTTCTTTTGGCTAATGTTATTTGAGATCACGACATGGTGAACAAATGAATGTGGATGCATCGAAGTTCTTACAATTTCGATATCTTTCCAAATGGCTATCCGAGAAAGCTTGGAAAGAACAACCTTAGGGTTGACTTTGACACCCTCACATGCTCGAGAATCTTCTTGTCTCATTGCGGTGGATATTCTCGTGAATCATCCCTACCAAAACATGCTCTCACACTCGCCACGGTTCGAGGTCTACATTCAACAATTCGGGATTCTATGCAGAGGATCACTGGTCAAAATCTTGTGAATGTGACTCTTAATCACAAACAAGTCACTATCACTCCGATGACTTACGAGTTTGTTCTCATCATTCCGGACATCGCTCCAACCGACTTCTTTGCTACCCCTCTTGAAGAGGCGTCCTGCAATTCTTGATAGATATTGGTTATGATGAAGCTAAAGGATCATTTCTAAGCACTCTCACGTGGAGTGAAGAATATTCCTCAACCATGGAGGACACTCTATATGATCATCACCAAATCAATCTCGGTCGTGACGGTGGCTATGAGCATCCCAAGCTCATGGGCGCAAATTTTACGTGGTTGATCAACAAGAAGGACATTATAATTGAAGCCTTTGCTATGGGAAGATATGATGATGTCTCATAGAAGCTTGGCTCCAAAATTCCTATGTCGATACACCAAAATGTTGATCCGAGAGCTCTTGGACTTCATCACGATATCCCCATGAGACTCAATGACCCGGATAATCATGACATCTTGGTGAGCCCATACTATCTGTCGGAATCAAAGAATCGTCTCTGAAGAAACAGGTCTTTGAGTTGCCCGTCACCTTCTTACAAAGGAAATCAAAAAGTGGAAGCGTACAAAAGATATCGGGTAGCCGTAAAAGAAGGAAAAGTTGGCCATCTTGATGAAAAGGCTTGGGACACCTACTCGGAGAACCGGAAGAGGAAGTCTTGGAAGTGCATTAAGTATAGAGTCAAAGGAAGTTCCCAAAGGAACCCTTCTTCAAAGAGGGTTGTTCCATCTAAGGAAGCTACTCCCATCCCAGGTCCCCAAGCCCGAAACAAAGAAAGCTTTTGGAAAGCTCAAGGTACCGAATCGGATGAAGAGGTTACTTACTCAAAGCGCAAGGATGACACTCCATTCATACAAAACCTCCAAGTCCTCAAGTGCGATAAAGGGAAGACTCTGCATTGGTGCCCTATGATGAAAGCTCGAGAAGAAGAAGAAGAGCTATTAGATCATTCCTATAGCAAGAAGTTTAATTTAGTTAGACACATTCAAAAGTCAAGAATTTGCAAAAGACCAAATGGGTGGCCGGAGGATCAAGTGGTCTTTGCCACTCCTCACCGAGATCGATGCGGTTAATCGACCCGATAAGGGATCCGGTGCCACCACTTGTGCAACAACAAACGCTTATGGAGGTGTCATCGAACATCACACCGAGGAACCGAAAAGGATAAGACCGAGAAAGAAATGACGATGAAGAAGCTAAGGCTCGGAAGGAAGAAAAGGCTAAACTGGACAAGATGACGAAGAGAATTATGATGATTATCTTCGGAAAGTCCAACTCGCTCCAAGGAGGATATACGCACCTCCCAAGGACCCCGAGCCTCCTCATGTCTCATCCTCATCGATTCTTCATCTCACTCATCACCACCACCATTAAAGAAATCAACAAAATCAACATCCAAATCGTGAAGAAACCACCTCGATCTTGGATTTCTCAAGCTCATGAACGGATTACCAAAGTGTCAAACAAGTCGAAAGAAGGACGTGCTCAACAAGAAGCTAAATTTCTTTCTTGATCACATACAAAGATCTCGTATGACGAGAATGAAAAGATGCAAGACGAAGGAAGTTTGTTCAGAATTCATGAAACAACACCGTCAAGAGAAATCAACGAAATGATCGAAGGCTACACGAAAAAGTACCTTCGGATTACGTTCCTAAGGTCACAAAGGAGTTGTTCACCGACAACTTTATCCAAATCTCATGCGGATCGCCAAGCAAATCAAAACCCTAAAATCTCAAAATGTGAAATGACCATTATACCGTCAAGATAATATTTGTGAAATACGTAAAAGCACGTTAACCTCGTTAAATACGTTAAACACGTAAGTCATAAATGAATTAAGCTAGACAATGATATTAAAGCTTACACTTATGTTATAAAATAAATATAACACATTAGAAGTTATTGGACCTAATGGCATGTACAAATTTCTATATAAATCAAACTAAGCCTATAATAAAAATAAAACTAAATATGGTAAATTTGAAAGAGATTGAATAGTCAAATCCCTCCCCTAATTTCAGCCAATATTCACACCGTATACTCCCCTTGAAACGTCTCATTTAATATTTTTCCCTTAATTGCATTTTATTCTCATTTGACAAATTCTCTCTACCCAAAATAAAATCACAAACCCTATTCCTCCTAAACTAAAGTGACGGAAAATAATAAAACCACCCACCTCCATTATTTTTCTGTCGATCTAAAGGCTCCAAAAAAATGGTTCGAAGGCTCTTGAAAGGCTGCTGAAACCACGAGTTTGGTACGAGGTTTTCTTGGTTTCTAGTTGTGGGTATATTGCTGCTGCTGTCGTGGCTATTGAAGCACAAAAGGGTGCTTTGGTTTGCTCCATTCTGTCCTTGTTTCTTCTTCCTCATACACGCATCAAGGGGTAATTCTAACCACTTTGTTTTCCTTTTTGTTTACTGATGTTGGTCGTATATATATGTCCAGCCATGCACTTGTGTTTGTACCAGATAAGCATGTTACATAAATGATAGAACAAGCCATGAAAACTAGTAATATAGCTACATAAAATCATGAATCAAACTTTATACACGTCGACTTATATTGCACTAGATATCTTGGGTTGAATCTGATTTTTATGACACCTCACGTCATGCTTATTACATTATTATTGACAAGGCTAAGGTGAATCAAGTAAATGGTCACCTAAAATCAGGAAATAAACCTTATATATGTCGACTAAATGTACACTAAAGATATTGGTTTCGAATCTGATTTTTATGACATCTCGACATGTGTTTTCTCTTGTTATTAACGTGCCTAAATGAAACTAAAACATGCGTGTATGCTTGGTATGATAATGGGTCATGGGTCATATAGAAATTAAACATGTATACGTGTGTGGAAAAGCAGATTATGATAGTGTATGTATTCATGGTCAAATAATGTTTAAGTATATGGGGTTCGAATGTGAGCTTAATGTGAAATCAGATCTTGAGCATGTGATGAACCTGTGATGCATGCATGTATGTTTTGGGGACCTGCTTGTTGTATAAGTTAAAATGATCATAAGCATTTGTCTAACTGGAATAAATAAGATGGTAACTAACTAGTGAAACATGAACAAGTGAGTATGCATGTGAGACATATGAAACGTGTAAATATATGTGTGAAGTTGGAAATCCGGTTTAGGTTCGTTATATATATAATCGTGTGTGCATGCATGTATGTGAGTGCGGTTAATTCAGTTTAAACGAGTCGGGTCACATCTAAGTAAATAATAAGTCGACTAAATCTTAAATTGGTCGTTATGAGACTAAGTTACGATATAAACCATAAATTATAAAATTGTCATTATTAAACCTTTAAATTTATTTAGTTATCATTTATAATCCTAAAGTCTCAAAGTTACTATATCGGAAACTCACTAAATATAAAACTTGCTTAATTCGGAAAGTTACTAAAAGTGAAACTTACTAAAAATGGAAAGCCGTCTAAAATGGGAAATCGATCTTAATAAGCGTTATCTAATTCATATAGGTTCAGGCGACGCGATTGATCTCCTTTCTTGACTTTACTTTCCTTGTTGATTGCTTGAATAAGGCATGATATTCGACCTTTCTCATAAGGTTTCTCATGATCTCTTTGCCTCTTTGATCTCTTGCTAATTTGATATTGAACCTTTGCTCTGCTATTGAACTATTGATATTGAATCTTTGCTATTGACCCCTTTTGCTATTGAACCTTTGATATTGATCCTTTGCTATTGAACCTTTGATAATTGAACCACCGATATTGGATTATTGATATTGATTTGTGAATTGCTAACATCGAACCTTTGATATTGATTGATCTCTATACTATACACTTTGACCGTCGCTTGATACCGAGCCATTAACTAGGCATGGGGTTCCATGTCCGTGTCATTGATGCACCAATGGCATGACTTTAGTGTGGTTGAGTGATGTTCCACACCGTCCCTATTTTGTATTGATTATGCGCTTGATATATTGTATGGCCACTATTGTTTTGCGGGCGTATGGATGCATCCTAGATTTGTATTGTATTGATATTGATATATTGTTTTGGTGATGTGGTGCGTGTGCAATACACCCCTCACATTTGGGAGCTAGCTACTCCACCGTTACCGAGGTCTCCTCATATTGGTTTGGTATTTCGAGGTCACCCTCCGAATACAATGGTTACTATTGGTTACTTGGTCGCTATTGCCACTATTGATATGGTTTGTTTTGTTGGCTCGGGATAGATTTCGACAACCCTTACACCTTTGATATACCTATATTGTACCTTTTGTGTTCCCTAACGCACCATATGCTACGTTAATTGTTCATTACTCAAGACTTTATATGACTCACTCTACTACCAAGATATATATATATATATATATATATATATATATATATATATATATATTCCATTGCTTTGATCTGTTACACTCTCATTTCGTTATTTCATAATATCATTCCATTCACGTACCGGGTTATTATGTGTTTATTTGATTTGTTATGCTATTTATGTTTTATGTGACTACTGATTATCCTGTTATGATATGATTAATATGCGATTATAAGATTTACCTGTGGTCATCTGATGAGATGCTATCTTACTGTTATGTGATCCTTTTGAATTGTCTGGCAACCATGCTTGTGTGCAATCGATTGTTGATCTGTTTATATTTTGTACCTCGTTCGATTAATCTCGTGGACTATGACTATCCGTGGTATCCTTATCTGCTTGTTGTTGACCTGCCATGTTTGAATTTCTATTTATGCTACTGTTTGATTTGGTGGATGGTTCAACTTATGACGTCTAGCTTGTTAACTTGTTTAATTGCCCTGCTATGTATTTAATTCATTTAATTATAGTGTTCATACCGTATTCCTACTTGTTACTTATGACCGCCATGTTTTGACTACCGTTATGATATCGATCATGTCTTCAATTAAGAGTTTTGACCGTGTGAATTGCCATGCTCATCGATTAATTATTTGCTTCCGCTTTCGTAGATATCTGTTTGGCTTGTATGTATTTTGATTTCCTTAATTGATTGTCCGACATATACGTTGTGTGGATGCTATGCCTGCTATGTTTGCTTATGTTTCAGTTCTTGTATGTCGGGTTTGTATGTGCTTGTTTATATGTCGTCGATGCTTTGTTTCGTTCGTTCTCCTTGTTATATGTGCTTTGGATATCTCAGATAATTGTGTTCTCGCAGATCCTCATTGACTCATTGTACTCATTTCACGCGACTTTGTTATCGCTTCATTATTCCATTTTGCATTTATGATTTTATTTAGCTTTCATTTTGTTATATCATGCTCTTTGGGCTTTTTAAGCTCACCGCATTTCTTTTCTTGCGGCGGGTTTTAGGTTGGAAGATGGGCTTCGATGGGGTGAGTGTTAGAGTATCCGAGTGGACCAACCCTAGCACCTTATTACTTTGGGACTTATTTTGAAGAGCTTTTGTTTTGAGTTTTATTTTGAATATTGTATTTCCTTGTCACCAACTATTCATATGATTTGATACTTCATTTTAGGTTTTTCGTTTGCAAAGATTTTAATTGTATGTTCTGATATGACACCAGAATGTGACACTTCTACCCTTGTCGGGTTGGGGTGTTACAATTATGGTATCAGAGCTCAGGTTTCGTCTTGTTGACCTTAGGATTGACCTGTGAGGACTTGGGTAGACACTAGGCTTCCGTCTGTTCTGATTTTCTCCGATTCATTTGATTTTCATTCAGATTTGACCTTGATATTTGTTTGTCTTCACTGATTTTTCCTTCTTCTTTTCGCATCGAATTTTTTTATTTTGTCTTCGCACATCCGTTTGTCGATCGTTAGATGGAGACTACCCCGTAGAGCCGAAGATGATGGTGCCGACCAGCGCTGTCGCAATGATCCTTGAGTGGAGAGGTTCGTAGCGTAAGCCACACCGACCGCCGTCTTTGGAGACATCGTGGATCTTCGCCGAGGAAGTCGGACGGATCAACCAAAGATGCAAGACGGAGACAAGATTCAATCGGTGGTCGAGGAGAATCATCTACTTCACATGATTGAGCGCGACCTGTGTTACTCCGATTTGTTTGTCATGCGTTTGTGGCGGTTTGATATTTTGCTATGTGATTTTGATCGGCATTGCTCTTCTTTGATTTGTTCAGAACTCGGTTTGAATCGCGAAGCGTTATCTTTTAGCATTTTGTTAATATCTCAGCTTTTCTTTGGATCGTCAATAATGAGTCATGAGGAACTGTTTCGAGCAAGTTGGTGGCCTTCTTCTTGGTGATATGGTAAGTTGATTGATGTAGTATATGTTGTATGTATGTGATTTGGCCTGTTTTGGTATGTTACTTGTTATCTGTATGTTATCTGTTTTGTGGTGATATTGGTTATGTGGCCTGTCATGACCCGAGGCAAAATATGATGACAATAAGGACTTGTTATGTGATGCAAGTATTATGACGCCTGATCAACGTGATAATACCGAGATCATATAATTTGAACTTATTGAAATCATATGACATCTTGGGAAATGCCTGGGGTTGGTAAGTGAATGGAATATGACTTATGTCCGTTATTTGACACTCCTCATGTTCGTCTGAAATTCTGTACCTCTTGCTAAATTCTCACCGACATCTGTTACATATAAGTTTTGTACGCTTTGGACCCGAAAACCATGATGATTTGTGTGCAACTATGGATTACTACGCTCGCTTTAAACTCAGACACATCATTGTTTACCGGTGACTTCAATTTTCGAGGACGAAAATTTTCTCGTAGAGGAAGAGTTGTAAACCCTAAAATCTCAAAATGTGAAATGACCATTATACCGTCAAGATAATATTTGTGAAATACGTAAAGCACGTTAACCTCGTTAAATACGTTAAACACGTAAGTCATAAATGAATTAAGCTAGACAATGATATTAAAGCTTACACTTATGTTATAAAATAAATATAACACATTAGAAGTTATTGGACCTAATGGCATGTACAAATTTCTATAGAAATCAAACTAAGCCTATAATAAAAATAAAACTAAATATAGTAAATTTGAAAGAGATTGAATAGTCAAATCCCTCCCCTAATTTCAGCCAATATTCACGCCCTATACTCCCCTTGAAACGTCTCATTTAATATTTTTCCCTTAATTGCATTTTATTCTCATTTGACAAATTCTCTCTACCCAAAATAAAATCACAAACCCTATTCCTCCTAAACTAAAGTGACTAAAATAATAAAACCACCCACCTCCATTATTTTCTCGTCGATCTAAAGGCTCCAAGAAAATGGTTCAAGGCTCTTGAAAGGTTGAAACCACGAGTTTGGTACGAGGTTTTCTTGGTTTCTAGTTAATGGGTATATTGTTTGTTCGTTGTGGCTATTGTAGCACAAAAGGGTGCTTTGGTTTGCTCCATTCTCGTCCTTGTTTCTTCTTCCTCATTACACGCATCAAGGGTAATTCTAACCACTTTGTTTTCCTTTTTGTTTATCGATGTTGGTCGATATATATGTCCACCATGCACTTGTGTTTGTACCGAGATAAGCATGTTACATAAATGATAGAACAAGCCATGAAAACTAGTAATATAGATACATAAAATCATGAATCAAACTTTATACACGCCGACTTATATTGCACTAGATATCTTGGGTTGAATCGATTTTATGACACCTCACGCCATGCTTATTACATTATTATTGACAAGGCTAAGGTGAATCAAGTAAATGGTCACCTAAAATCGTGAAATAAACCTTATATATGTCGACTAAATGTACACTAAAGATATTGGTTTGAATCTGATTTTTATGACATCTCGACATGTGTTTTTCTGTTATTAACGTGCCTAAATGAAACTAAAACATGCGTGTATGCTTGGTATGATAATGGGTCATGGGTCGATAGAAATTAAACATGTATACGTGTGTGTGGAAAAGCATTATGATAGTGTATGTATTCATGGTCAAATAATGTTTAAGTATATGGGGTTCGAATGTGAGCTTAATGTGAAATCGATCTTGAGCATGTGATGAACCCGTGATGCATGCATGTATGTTTTGGGGACCCGCTTGTTGTATAAGTTAAAATGATCATAAGCATTTGTCTAATCGAAGAAATAAGATGGTAACTAACTAGTGAAACATGAACAAGTGAATATGCATGTGAGACATATGAAACGTAAATATATGTGTGAAGTTGGAAATCGGTTTAGGTTCGTTATATATATAATCGTGTGTGCATGCATGTATGTGAGTGCGGTTAATTTAGTTTAAACGAGTCGGGTCACATCTAAGTAAATAATAAGTCGACTAAATCTTAAATTGGTCGTTATGAGACTAAGTTACGATATAAACCATAAATTATAAAATTGTCATTATTAAACCTTTAAATTTATTTAGTTATCATTTATAATCCTAAAGTCTCAAAGTTACTATATCGGGAAACTCACTAAATATAAAAACTTGCTTAATTCGAAAGTTACTAAAAGTGGAAACTTGCTAAAAATGGAAAGCCGTCTCAAAATGGGAAACTGATCTTAATAAGCTGCTATCTAATTCATATAGGTTCCAAGACGCGATTGATCTCCTTTCTTGACTTTACTTTCATTGTTGATTGCTTCAATAAGGTATGATATTCTGACCTTTCTCATAAGGTTTCTCATGATCTCTTTGCCTCTTTGATCTCTTGCCAATTTGATATTGAACCTTTGCTCTGCTATTGAACTATTGATATTGAATCTTTGCTATTGACCCCTTTTGCTATTGAACCTTTGATATTGATCCTTTGCTATTGAACCTTTGATAATTGAACCACTGATATGGGATTATTGATATTGATTTGTGAATTGCTAATACTAAACCTTTGATATTGATTGATCTCTATACTATACACTTTGACCTGTCGGTTGATACCCGAGCCATTAACTAGGCATGGGGGTTCCATGTCCGTGTCATTGATGCACCAATGGCATGACTTTAGTGTGGTTGAGTGATGTTCCACACCGTCCCTATTTTGTATTGATTATGCGCGCTTCAGATATATTGTATGACCACTATTGTTTTGCAGGGGCGTATGGATGCATCCTATATTTGTATTGTATTGATATTGATATATTGTTTTAGTGATGTGGTGCGTGTGCAATACACCCCTCACATTTTGGGAGCTAGCTACTCCATCGGTTACCGAGGTCTCCCTCATATTGGTTTGGTATTCCGAGGTCACCCTCCGAATACAATGGTTACTATTGGTTACTTGGTCGCTATTGCCACTATTGATATGGTTTGTTTTGTTGGCTCGGGATAGATTTCGACAACCCTTACACCTTTGATATACCTATATTGTACCTTTTGTGTTCCCCAACGCACCATATGCTACGTTAATTGTTCATTACTCAAGACTTTATATGACTCACTCTACTACCAATATATATATATATATATATATATATATATATATATATATATATATATATATTCCATTGCTTTGATCCATTGCTTTTACATTTCATTTCGTTATTTCATAATATCATTCCATTCACGCATCGGGTTATTATGTGTTTATTTGATTTGTTATGCTATTTATGTTTTATGTGACTCACCGATTATCCTGCTATGATATGATTAATATGCGATTATAAGATTTACCCGTGGTCATCCGATGAGATGCTATTCATCGTTATGTGATCCTTTTGAATTGTCCGCAACCATGCTTTGTGCAATCGATTGTTGATCTGCTTATATTTTGTACCTCGCTCGATTAATCTCGTGGACTATGACTATCCGTGGTATCCTTATCGCTTGTTGTTGACCGCCATGTTTGCATTTCTATTTATGCTACTGCTTGATTTGGTGGATGGTTCAACTTATGACGCCTAGCTTGTTAACTTGTTTAATTGCCTCGCTATGTATTTAATTCATTTAATTATAGTGTTCATACCGTATTCCTACTTGTTACTTGTGATCGCCATGTTTTGACTATCATATGATAATCGATCATGTCTTCAATTAAGAGTTTTGACCTGTGAATTGCCATGCTCATCGATTAATTATTTGCTTCCGCTTTCCGTAGATATCTGTTTGGCTTGTATGTATTTTGATTTCCTTAATTGATTGTATGACATATACGTTGTGTGGATGCTATGCCTGCTATGTATGCTTATGTTTTAGTTCTTGTATGTCGGGTTTGTATGTGCTTGTTTATATGTCGTCGATGCTTTGTTTCGTTTGTTCTCCTTGTTATATGTGCTTTGGATATCTGTATAATTGTGTTCTGCAGGATCCTCATTGACTCATTGTACTCATTTCACCGCGACTTTGTTATCGCTTCATTATTCCATTTCGCATTTCGATTTTATTTAGCTTTCATTTTGTTATATCCGCTCATCGATTTTTAAGCTCACCAAGATTTCTTTTCCTGCGGCAGTTTTAGGTTGGAAGATGGGCTTAGATGGGCTCATGGGTGAGAGTTAGAGTATCCGAGTGGACCAACCCTAGCACCTTATTACTGGGACTTATTTTCAAGAGCTTTTGTTTTGAGTTTTATTTTGAATATTGTATTTCCTTGTCACCAACCTGCTCATATGATTTGATACTTCATTTTAGGTTTTTCGCTTGCAAAGATTTTAATTGTATGTTCGATATGACACCGTATCGCGACACTTCTACCCTTGTCGGGTTGGGGTGTTACGCAAACTATTCGATCAACACCCTTAACCGTCATTAATCAATCCGACCGATCCGGCCGTGTTCTCGAATAATGAATTGGTAGCCAAGCTTAGGACACAAATGTCGCCACAATCGCGATGTTCGATCAAGAAGCAAAATTGTATCAAGCATTGCTTGACTACCAACTTCAAGAAGCTTGTAGATTTGAAGCGAAAGTCAAACGTCCCTGCAGACGATGAAGATAAGGATAAGGATAAAGACTCGCACCTAAACGCCGGCGCCCGTGAATCCTCTTCGATGCCACCTCCTCCTCAAAGGACTCCTATTCAACAAAGGTCCCTCCTCGCTCTTCAACTAAAAACCTCAGACGATTCCGAGTTACCACCCTCGACTCGTAAAACCGTGATCACTTGAGTATACGGGTGGTGACGATGAAGAGGTCCTCGAGCCCTAAAACAACCCACCTCTCCCAAACACGCAGTAAACCGTAATCATCATCAAGGCCCTCTAAAAGAAGAAGAAGACGACTCACCAAGTCGATCATGGCTAGATGACGATAAAATCAAGAATTTGAATGGTTCTCCACACTTGTCAATCAAACTCCCACCCTCAAGAAGGTCGAATTTGTAGACGGTACTACATTGAGCATGCAAAACTTTGCAAGAAAAGTTCCAGTGAAGAAGATGACTAAATATGAGTTGAAGCTTAATCAAGAATGAAGCATTCCAACTTAAAAGACAGCTCGAAAGTGCCCTCGAGGTCTAATATCACCTTGACAACATTGCTCGAGCTATGTCTAACAACATGGATTGGCTCAACCCTAAGCAAACATTGACTTCACGAAAGGGACAACCTCCATACTATACCGATCGACCAAACCTCTACCACCATTGGCCAACTAGATGAACCACGGATTCCCTTCGATATTTCTTCAACAAAGACCCGTAATTTCTTCTCCATGGTGGCGATGGTTCAAGGAAATATGCTACATCCTCGACACTTCCATTCCCTCGCAATTATCTACTCCAACCGCATTGCCATCGAGGAACGTGCCAATCACTTGTTCTCCAACACAAGGAAGCATACGACCGATGCATTGTATGGATTCATCACCGCCCGAACGCCGACCTAATCTACTACGTGTCGCCGTTCGTAAGTCACAACATGCAAGGTTTAGTACTAAAGACATCGCTACATCCAACATGTTGGTCTTTCATCCAAATGGGACTACACCTTTCAAGAATATTATGGTCAAAAGATGTGATGAAAGGGATTATGCATTCTCGTGAAGTCGACTTTGAGAATTTGTCTCTCAACGATATTCAAGACATGTACCTTGCCAAAGTATAAGGTCGCATGAGACAATTTTCAACCGAAATACAACGAGAATTCATCAAGTCACCGTCATCTTCATCGACGCTAGTCATAAAAGAACATGTTGAAGATCTCCGATTGCCGCTGAATCATATCGACACGTGTCAACTTCACTCCACCACGCCTGATCTTCCCGATCTCAACCAAATATCACAATTAACGCCATCAAGAAACCGCTTGTGTCGCTTATCGCAGTTGAACTTCATCGTAATCGCTGATGGCGTAATGAGCTTCACAAATTTGGAGATCATACTCAAGATGGTTAGGACTGACTAGCTTATCGATTGAAGGATATACGGAAAACATTGGGAACCCTAAGCGATGGAATTCTCAAGATCGAGGAATGTGAGAAGGATCATCACCATGATTGATGAACCGTTGTTCGTAAGAGATCGCCTCGCATTTATCGAGAGCTATGTTGGTGGTCCACCCAGATTAACATAACCGCTTTCAACGCCCGTATGCATCTCGGAACATCACCGCACTTCCCGGTACCCCTTGAATTGTTTCTTTCATAAAATTTTGATGTGTGATTATTTATGTCAATGGCTTGTGCACACATAACAACAGACAACCCGTTTGTCAAGAAAGGACCCCGTGGTACGCCTGCCACAATCCTTATAAAAGGAGCGAAAGTTTACTTTTGAGTAAACCTATCAAACCTTTCATTTTTAAGGTTTTGTTAAAAGGACAAGTACTTCCCCAGATTATTTTTCAAAACCTCAACCGCTTATATCACTTGTCGAGGGGAGTACTTGAATTAAAACTTTGTTCACAAATTGTTCATAGTGGTCATCTTCCGCAACACTTAAATGGTCATATTTATTGTCAACATTTCAAAATAACATTTTATATGCCATTTTGAGGGGAGAAAATTGTGTGATAAGAAACATGTTGTGCAAATGCAAATGAATCACTGATTTCGTACTTAACCAACGAATCGATGGTACTAAACTGCTAGTAACTCGAAAAGACTTGTCCCGACGGTAATAATTTCAAGCTAGTTCGCTAGTAATGTAAACGTGTCTCGCAAAGGACTTGTCCAAGTAGAAAGTACCATTCGAGACACTCTTGGTAGACATGAACTCGACGGTATGACAACCTTCGAGGTTTGTCTACACCTTCAAGGTAGTTATTAGAGCTAGTTGTAACCTAAAAGTCGACAATGTAACTCTTTAACTATGCAACGAACTGTGTCTCATGGGATTGTCTATCTCCGGGATCAATTCAAATGTGCGCTTTTCCTCACCGCATTTAAACCATTAATACCTAAGCACATGCGAGGGGAGTATTTATGCAAAATCCTATCTCTCTCAAAGGGTTCAAACATGTTTTCATTTACAAACCTTTTGAGAGATTTTTCACAAACTGTGGTTTTAATGGCAACATAGGTTAGTCATGGAGTTATAAGGTGACTAAGGTTAGAATAACTGTTCTATGATCCGCCAGAGTCGTGAGGGATCTACCCAAGGACATCACAAATAGTTAGTACTTAGAAGTCCTTAGGTACGATTATAAAAGGAGAAATGAGAATCGAGAAAGAAGGAGTTGAAGAATCAAAAGAAATGCAAAGAAAGTGGTGAAAAGAAATAGCCTCCGATTATTCAACTTAGGGCAAACACCGGTTCAATTCATATACCGTTGTCACTTGAGCGACGCCGGTATGAAGATTAAAAGTCATCATGGACCCAAGGACGATGCACTAAACCTTCTTAGCCACTCAAGTTTCTCTCAATGTAAGCTTGTTTCATTCTTACAGGAACCCTACGTAAACTATTGGCTTTCTTAGAGATCGCCGGTATGAAGAAGGAGACCTCTCCTAGTCTCCGCTCAGAAAACCAAAACGCACTATTGAGTCTAGAGCCACTAGATTCATCAAAAGATCTCTTAGATCACTTGACATTTTATCACTTGATGATCAACAAATAAGATTATCGCGGTTCATATCGAGTCCTTCACGCATCTTAGCAACTGTCGAGAGAAATTTATGAGAGGTTCACATCCGCGATCCTCGCGATTGAATGGAAACTCCCGCCGTGGTCAACATCAAACAAATCGATAAAGAAGTCATTTCAAGAACTCCCGTGGATTACGCTGGAGTGTGTCTCAAACGGTCTACGTCACAGGTGATGCTTCGTGTACCTCAACGACTCATCCGAATCAGAGGTGTACTTCGCACATCGCTATCTCACTGTGGGACTCCAGCTCAGAACGGCCTTGTAAGAATTAGAGTTGTGTTTTCACACTATGTCGTTAACACTCAAGTTCAAACTCAGGCGCCTAATCCACTTATTACTACCCGCTTGACATGTTTTCTTATGGAAGCTCCGGAGCGGATGATCGTGTCGATTCTTCTCATGCTCACGCCAACATCATCACTAATGGAAGTTCTATCCAAAAGCAACACAATCGCCGTAATGATTCTTCACAAACCAAAGAATCTACAAAGCTAAAGACTTAAAGAACTTCATCAAGATTGAATTCCAACGCCAAAGAGTGCGCGAGCATGTTGAAGAATGACGGAGACACCGAGCAACAAGGCACTCGAGATGTAATTGATGCGCATAACAACATACTATCACTTTCACCACAAAGAACAATAATCAAAGAACAAAGTTAATGATGACGCCAAAGCATAATCGCCAAGGAAAACTATCTCTACACCGGGAGATTGTTCGAATCGAGGCAATTCTTCTCACAAGAAAGAAGAATGTCAAGATGTCGAGCTACTATTACCTCAACGCCTTCACCGCTCATCACCAACACTGAGGGGAGATTGTTGGAATCACCCAAAACCATAATCAAGTGTTAGTAATTAATATGTAATAGTTAGCTTTATTATGGCCTTTATGTTTGTAATTAGCCTTAGGTTTGTGTGAAGGCCCATGAGCCCAGGCCCAAGCCCATTAAAGAAAGGATGGAAACTAGGAGTGTTGCCCTAGCTTTCCTCCTATAAATACTCTATGTAAACCTTCATTTGAAGGTTGGTTGTTCAAGTTTTTCCTCTTTCACTCACTCTACGCATAACCGTATTATTATTGTTTGCGTGTGTGTTAGATTTTGTTCAATCGCCTCTCTATCTTTCTTATAAGCTTGTGTTTGTAAAACTAGTGACCTAACAAAATGAGAGTTTTTGAAAATTTTTGGATTTGAACCAAATTACGGAAGTAATTTAATTTGGATTCGATAGCATTTTCTAGCATGCATAATAGCCTTTTTCCACACTTTTGTGAGGTTTCTTTTTGTATAAAACACATCTTTTGTTTTATATTTGCTATATGTGTGCCGGTGATTATGTCGATTCTAGAACTTGTACTAGTTATGCATTATGGTTAAAATCACTTTCGAGTGATTTAAATATGTTCAAATGATAAGAGGCACCTTAGGATTTAACCAAATGGCCTTCCATTTACATCTAATGATATTTTAGCTAACCACATTGGTTAGTTAATCACCCATATGGACCCATTTGTTAGTGCTTATCTTTAGCACTAGATACCCTTAGTACACCCTTCCGAGCCAATATTTTCGCTTTGATAAACTCAAAAATACAAAATATTTTACACTTTCAAGCTTTAGCCAACCCTTATCAAGTTTATTGGTTTGTTGCTAGTTGTTTGAATGATTGATTGTTTTTGATGATTATGAAGAAGCTACACTTTGTTTATAGTGTGTACCATTCTCCATCTTGGATGAAAGAGACGCCTTTCTCGATTTTTTTTGGTGTATGCTACACTAAGTGCTGGGGAACTATATAAAAAATGGTTATAGCCAATGTGCTATATTAAGATAAAGTATGTTGGAGATATTGATTAGCCAATGTGCTAAGACGTGATATATATATTTGAGATCGATATAAGAGAAGAGGAGAAATAATCATTTTTGGGATTGTGGTTTGTATGATGGCTAGCAACATGGAGGTTTATACTTGATTTTATTTTTACTTTAACACCAATTTCATAAACTATCCCATGCCTTATCCATACCTTTATGAACCCTTAGCCTTAACGTTATAACCTCGAATAAAAGCCCTTTGATGAATTTATTTTCTTGTTTTGATACTTGTACAAGCTTATGGTAAAAAGCATTGATCATGACTAGGCAATGAGTGATTTACATATACCCACCAATATATGAGAGTTGAGTGATTTTTCTACATCATTCGTGAGGTGTTCTAGTTATGTTATCTAAAGTATTTTGGTTCATTTTAAATTTTTCACATATTATAAGCAAACCGATGATTATCTTGGGGTAATTGTTAAATTTTTTAGAACCATGGTGTCAAAGACCATTGAAATCAATTTTGCAATGTTAGACCCACCGAGGGCTTAGTAGAGCTTAAGTGGGGAATTTGATAACGCCTAAAATGAACATGTTTTAGTAGCGTTATTGTTAGTTTTGCATAATAATCGGTCAGATTACTCATAATCACAGTGTATGCAAAGATGCGATGTGTATGTATATGTAGCCGTGTATCACGAATAACTAAGACATGAAGTTTTTATGCACATTTTGGAAGATTCTCGAGGAAGGAAAGTTGAGCTAGAAGCTTTTGATTCAATGATTAAGAAACGAATGATTTCTAAGTATCTACTGAAGGAAAGATCAAGGTTTGCCTTGGAAATCATCAACAGAGCAAAGAATGAAGCAAATAAGAGAAAAGTCAACAAAAGTCAAAATGAAGATAAACCCAAATTGATCGGTCACAACCCGAACCGATCCGCCGGGCAAATGGTCAAGACAAACCGATTCTGTCGGAGATGAAACCGATCCGTTTCGTATCACGCTATAATAAAGTTGCATTTATTGTTGCCTTAACTCCCCATAATCATTGGAGTCCCATCATTTCTTGATATTTACTTGTTGAGGACGCTTTTAGACAGCTAGGCAAGCACCTTTGGCTATATAATGAACCTAGTACTAGTATACTAAGTGTGACACAACCAAAATTGTATTAGTTTACATCTAAAATAATACCAACCATTTTATTCACCCAAAAGCTTAGTACTTATCGAAAAACGCCCGTGAGCAAGGAGGGAACCATTCTCATCCATTGTTTTGGTAGTTTGAGTTGCGCTGTGAACCTAGGTGATTGAGGCGCGTGGTTGCTGCTAACCACTAATTCTAATTTTGTAATCACAAAAGTTTAGGTATTCTATGAACTTTGTTATGGAATTCTATTCTCTTGAATTGTTGGAATTACTTTGTTACTATTTGTGTTTAGTTATTATTATTATTATCATGGAGTAATTTTGGGATATACTTGTGTGTGGGATGTAGTTAATCGATTAGTGTTCTCAAAATGTGATGCATGTACATATGATCTTGTTTAAATGAGTTTGTTGGAAAAATACTAGTCTTGGTTTGATTTGTTGATAAAACATGTTTTAAGAAAAGGACCGAAAGGATTTCTTGTGTTTTATTCCAAAAGTGAAGTGACAACTAGTATGGGGATATGGTGATCGACAACCACCATATTTGCTTATTAAAACAAGACTAGGAATATTTTCATCATTAAGGGTCTAAAGATTCAGTAAGAACAACTTTAATAAGAACATGTTGCAAACAAATGGAATTTCTATAGGATAATCAATGGATAAGGACCTAAAGGATTACCTAAATGTTTTTGTTCTTAGAATGATTTTTACAAACACATACCATGGTCGAGGAATCATTTGCTTATGATTTGTGCATCATATAAAGAGTATACACCAAACCTTCATGAATACTATTTATGATTGATTATAGACTACACACAAGTATATATATATTTCAGATTGAATTTCGCTTATAACATAATTATTCGGGGAAAGCCTTGACAAGCTTTCTTGTTGGAATCTTTAAACAAATATCTTCATACACAAATCCTGGGACCATCTCGACTTACCAAACTTTGCTATTATGGACGAGTATACTTGCTCGATGTGTTAATAGGTTAGACGGATAAATCGTGGTTTATAAATTTTAAAACTTGCACCAACCAGCACATCAAATGTCATAAGAAGAAAATGGATGAATGGGAAAAGGGCTTAGAGAATTCATGGTTCAAGGGTTAATGCGACATTGTGGAAACGTGATAAAAGTTAGGAAATAACTATACCACAATACCACAAACTCAAAAGAACCCTAAGGAGTTTTTGAATGGAGAAAAGTGCTTTATATAAATCAAGAATAAAAGCATTATGGGAAGGAATAAGCCAAGATGGTTTGGACCTTATACTGTGAAAGAAACTAATCTAAAAATAAAACCGTTATCATAATTGATTTATGTTGGAAGAGAATTAACGGTGAGCATACAACGCCTACAACCTTATGATGAAGGCTTATGGAAGAAAAGAAGGATGGCAATGAAGTCATGAGAGCACGACTTCGAGTCTAGCTATAAGACTCATAAATAAAGAAAAGCGCTTCGGGAGGCAACCCATGCTTAATTGTTTGCTTGTTTGTGTCATATATCTTTATTGATTGTTTATTATCATGTTTAAATTTGTAAAATGCTTTATTTTGTCTTTAACCTCGCCTTAATTACATATAAAGGTATTTTACATAAGGGATAAGTGTAGGAGGATTACACACATTTTCAAAAGAAACATAAACCCGAGAATAACAATTAATTGAAAGATATATTTGTGTGTTTGTTCGAGTTAAATGCTTGTATCGAGTCATAATGGATGTTTTGCGTAAATTTTTCCGTGATTCTAAAGATGTAAATTTTCCGTAATTTTTTCCGTAAAATCGCACCGCTTTTTGTCGATAACCGACGGCGTCAGATCGCAACCGACGGCTGCCAGAAGGAGTAAAACAATGATTACTTTTTTTCTCGCTCGAGCTACTTAAAACAAAATTTAGAATTTTCCGTGTCTTAATTTTCCGTAAATTTTGTAAACATCCATTCTACAAGCATTATATCCTAGTTTAAATCGAGTCTTATATATATTATTATCACGATTTTACGCGAAGGTTTCGCTTGTTTCTTCAAGTGTGCGTGTTTAATTTATCAAGAAGAAGTTACATAATATCGAAGGAGCTTTTCACGCATAAATTCTTCTTGGAAAGGATTTAACCACTACTTCACACACGGATCCTACCAAGCTAATCTGGGAGTACTAGTTTTTCTGCTTTTGATTACCTTCCATTATCATAACTTTGATACTTTGGGAACATTGGGGACAATGTTCGCTTTTAGTGTGTGGAGGAAAATAAACGGAACTTTGAAACTATGCTTATCCTTGATTATTTGCTTTTTCCAATTGTATTTGTGTAATAAACCATGAGAAATGTCGGTTAGGTAATTTTGACACCAAATTTAAAATTTTTCATGACATATAGGAGTGGGGCCATTAGTATTAACAAAAGCGCCTCACTGATAGGAAGTTATATGACTAGCACAAAACCCTTACCACCTAAATTCCACCCAAAATGCGAGGATCGCCTTAGATTAGTAGGAATTAAAGCATTCATCTTTATAGCTTAGAGTGTGAACCGGTAGTATAATAGATTCTAGAACTTGTTTTGTGATGCATTCTGAGATCGCTAGTAAGACTACACTTGTGTAGTTAGGAATAACTAAATGATAAGAGGCATTAGGATAACCCTTGTTTGATACCAGTAATATAATTAATTTTATGTTTGTTTATTTCAGTTAGCTAGAGTTTAGAGTGTCGAGTCTTGGCTTAGCAACGCCATTCTTCGTATGCATTTAACATAGAGATTTTTGACTTGCCACCACTATATAGCCTATCCCACCAAACCCTTTGTTTCCTCACCGTAGCCTAACATTACAACCCTTTAAAGACCCTTTGATAGTCTTTCCTAGGTGCTTACGCCAAAGCGATGGAGGTTTGATCTATTCTCGCCTATGGTAATCTATGTACTAGGACCGTTAATGAGTGTTTATCTTCCATTTCCAATTTGTTATATTTCATATACACCCGAGAGATGCGAGTATCCAAACACCCCATGAGGTGCTAGTATGTACTCCGTGTTTGTTAAGACTTTATGGGCTTATATGTGTTGTGGACTTGTTTAAACCAATGCTTCATGACCTCCGACTTATAAATTAATTGGTTAAAGCATATTTGCTTGAGGACAAGCAAATACCAAGTGTAGGGATATTTGATAAGGTTTTAAAAGGTACCTTTTGAGGGGTCGCTAAGCCCTTATTTGATTACTTTGTATCCATTATTGCTTAATATCGCTCCTTTTCACTTTTAGGTCTCTCAAGGCAAAATGGAATGGCACTTATTTGGACTAAAAGGCGCGATTATACTAAGAAATGGCCAAAGTCGTAATCGAGACACCAAAGCCACCGAAACATAAGTGACAAATACAGTGTTAATCAGACGCCGTCGAGGATCTTTGTGACGGACGTAAGCCAAACTCCCATTTTCAAGCGACGACGCTGTTATAAAAGAGTAGGTCGTCGCAACTCGCACGGCCTAGATGTAATCCGACGGTGTCGAAGTCAAGAGGACAAACACAAGCATAAGGTGACGCCCGCAAGTCTAACGCGCCAAGACGAAACCCTAACGACGATTTACACGACGGGCCACAAAACATAAGTGACGCCGTCGCATGTGTAATATTATATATAGAATCCGAATTTTTCAAGATATGTGTAGTCTTTGGAGTAAAACCTAAACCGAACCAAGGTCGTTTTGTACAAGATTTTAGGGTTCCAAACCCTATCTTACACCAAGATAAGTGTTTTACTTCATTAATACAATTATGTCTTTGATTGATTGTGTGTATGCTTGCATGTTTACCATGTCCGCTCAAATTACTTGTGTGTTTGCTTAGATATATGAAACCTAGTTGTTAATTATTGTTAGATTGTCTCTTATCTTAATTGTAATTGGCTTAGAGTGCGACTAGGCTATCGTTGTGTTTAATACTTGATAAATCTTTGATAGTTTATGAATGACTTAGCGGATTTCGCTTACTAAACCCAAAGTTAACTTCAAAGTTAGTTTATGAATTACTTAGTGGATTTCGCTTACTACACTTAAAGGTGGCTTCAAAGAGTTGGGAATGCACACCTTACGACCTTAGAAAACACAACGCTAAGAATAAGGACGTGACAATTCAACCATCAATAGGAGATAACTAGAGTAGTAGCATCTAGGTAAACACATCTTTAATTATCATACGAGCACACAACAATAGACATGGACTACCCTTAGCTTAGTTAATTAGATAATTAGATTAGTAGAGTAATCGTAGAAATACCAAAATCCCCCAAATCCAAACCCCGAGATTAGTACCTTTCCATTTCCTATAAAACATAAAAAGATAAAAATAATCTTCCTCAACCCCAACCTTAGCGTAGTAACTTCTCACTAGCATTCCTATTCCCCTAGAGAACGTTATCAATTCCTCGTGGCTTACCCTAATACTACACTACAACAATTAGGTTCACCGCTTAGGGTGTTGAAAACTTGCTCGATTTAAAAGGAAGTTCCTTTGACCCTCGAACGACGCAGTAGCGTTATCACCTAGCTACCACTGCTTTCGCATAGCTTACAAATGAAACACACCCTTATATTTTGTCAAGTTGTTCGGACTTAAAAAATGCATACAAGATGGTTTCCTTTATAACCATGTAAAAATTGTAAAGAAGCATATATAACTGTTTTTAATTTCAGTTATACCAGCTTAAAGATGCACGTACTTATAAGATATTTATTTTTTGAACGACGACATTTTATAAACTAGCAAGGCTCTAGAACAAACATTACAAAGAAATCAAATGAGGGTTTTTAAGCCAAGTATCCGAAGAAAACATCCTATTACATCTATTATAACACCAATGAAAGGAATTAGACACTATATCGTCAAGATCACCGAACGAGTAAAGGGCATAATCAAAATAGAACGGTTCAAGCCCCACATATACCACCAAGCAACATAGAAAATGCCTTCTAATAAGCTTTTAACTTAGAAGAAAGCCAAATAGAATAAAATATGAAGACCATCCAAAACGAGGACCAAATATGCCAATCTAAGTCCCACCATCGACACACGCTACCGTAAAATCGCCTCGAGCCAAAGAACACCGAAATAAGACATGGAAACATCTTCCTCACCCGTGAGACAAAGAGGCAGTGATGACGACTCCAAAGTAATACCTCACGAATCGATTAATCCTATTAGGAAGACGATCATGCCGATCTCGCCAAGCAAAATGTTTATCTTAATAGGAACACCTTCACCCACCTAGTAGATTCGTAATGCGCTGAAGAGACAAATTTCATCAATAACATTCCTAACCTATTTGACGCTAAAGTCGAGAGAGCGAGGGACACGTAATCAATGATCAAAGATAGATCGGTAAACCGATGTTGTTCGCCCACCTCTCACCGATCTACGAGAGATGTCCAAAGGGCACCAACTCTCACCACGTAAACTCGGCAAGACAACTCAAGGGCAAATATGCGAGGAAAAGCATCGCAAAATGATTTATCACCCTTCCAAATATCCAACCAAAACCGAGTATTTCTACCATCTCCTATACGCTTGGAACAATGAGATAAAAAGTCGAAACCTTTAGACTTAAGTAAATGAACTTCCTTAAAATCGAGCCCAAATAGAGGTCGATGAGTCGAATGGGAAACTAACGAAGACCCATGAACCACTTGAATGACTCAAACCAAAGAGAACCGCCTTGAGACGTAAACCGAACACCCATTTAAGGAGAAGCGTACGGTTAAGAGCTTGAAAGCTCGAAACTCCTAGACCTCCTTTTTTCTTAGAGGCTAAGATCTTATCCCATGCCACCCACGAAATTTTTCTCTCCGAAGGCTCGACCCGCTTAAAGAAATTATTCCGAATGGATTCCATCACCTTAAGCACTTCTTTAGGAACCTTGAAAATAGACATAGTGTAAAGGGGAGACGAACCAAGAACCGACTTCAAAAGAGTAAGTCTGCCACCAATCGATAAGGTTTTCGCCCACTTAGAAAGACGAGATCTCAATTTAAGCACAACATCGCCCCAAGCCTTATGACGAGACATGCACCTCCCACCAAAACACCAAGATAACGAAACTTCACGCATAATAGAGCAACCAATAGATACCGCCATAGCCTCAACAAGCCCGTGGAACACCCACACCCAAAACTGGCTTTATTAATGTTAATTTGTAAACCGACGCGAGAAAAACACTTGAGAATGTGAATAATACTCGCAAATTGCATCGCACCACTCACCAATAAACAAGGCCATCCGTGATAAAATAAATGGGATAAGGAGAGAGATCCTTGAAGACTAATACATTTAAACAACCTTTCATTGATCGCTTCTACTAATGGAAAGGTGCAACGATTCCATAATGAGAATGAAGAGATAAGGAGATAAAGGATCACCTTGTTTAAGCCCACAATGGAATTGAATCATAGTTGGGCTCCCATTCACCAAAATGGAAGCCTTAGCAAAGCAAAACGCATCAATCCAGCACACCACACCGACCAAAACCAAAAGCATCGAGAACATCGATCAAGAAGTCCCAACGAACCAAATCATATGCCTTAGCTAAGTCTACTTTAAAAACATCGCTTCTTATTCTTCCTTTACACCAATGAAGAACTTCATATGACCATCCAAAATTGGTCTCTTTGCTACGAAAGCGGATTAGGTGTCGAAACAATACCCGCGATAACTGTAATAATCGATTAGCCATGATTTTGAACCACTTTGTACACACTCCCTATAAGACCGATCACGATAATCATTAACAAATTTAGAGTCCGTGACCTTGGAATTAAAGCAATGAAAGATGAATTACAACCCTAGAAAATGACTGCTCTAAAAAATGCTCAACCGCGATGTAAATCAAGACCGATACACCCCAAGATTTTCTAAAAATTCAAATGTGAACCCATCCGCATCGGAGACTTATTTTCCCACAATCCCACACATCCAAACGAATCTCGCCACGGAAACTCCCTCTCCAAATCAAGCAATTTTGTTCATACGACAACCCGTTAGGAAAAGAAATTTTAAGTTTTAGTCCACCGTCAGATGCTTTTTAAACCGAGACTCATAATGATCAAGAAAGGCCTTCTTGACTAAACTCGATCAAGAAGCCAAATCCCTCATGAAACACACCACTAATTGCTTATCGAGACCGCTTATTAATTATACCATGGAAGTATTTCAATTTCGCCCCTTCAATTGCCCATCTAACTTTTGATTTGATCGAACCGCGGGCTTCCATAACCTTAATATCATTGTCGGCATTTCAATTAATGTCGCCAAAAGCGTAGAATCAAACCCCACCTTGATCCAAATTTCTTTATCGATGTCACGCAACTCGACTAAGATAGATTGTTTGGAACAAGAGAGCCGCGTGTTTTTATCTTTGATCCAAAGCTGCATAATCTTCTTAAGTTCCTGAAGTTTCTTCTTGAAACGTATCATACCATTGCTATCAGAGTATGAGAATGAGCGCCATGTTTGTTTCACCATATCGTCAAAACCAACGCGGCTAAACCATGAATGATACAAGCGAAAAGGAATCGGTCCAAAATCCAATTTAACTTCACAAAAAAGGATCGGACGGTGATCCGATAAATGACGATCAAGACAAAGAGCCATAATGGAAGGGAATAGGAGATGACGCCATCTCAAATGAGAAACTTTTCCAACTTACTCATTTTATTCACGAGGATGAGACCATGTAAACGCATAACCCTCCGCTTTAACATCGACAAGGGTCAAGAAGAGATAAAATTATCAAAGAGCCTTCGAGTTATAAGAACTAAACCACGACCCATATCTTTCGCCTTTATTTCGGACCTCATTAAATCACCCATAAGAATTACCTCACCGCTCCATCGACTTAACAATATTGATATATCATCCCATAATACCCTGCCTATACTTAGGATCCTACGAGCATAAATAGCCACAATAAGAATCTTAGCTTTGTTCGAACCCACGTCCCATAAATAGCAACAAAACTATCGATATCATAACATGATCCTTCAAGACCGCTCCTCCAAAATACAAAGAATTCACCGAGTTCCCTAAAGAATCACTACAAACATAGTCATAATTGAATTGCCCCACATAAACTTCACATCCATATGAGAAACTCTTTCCATCTTAGTCTCTTGAATTGCAATGAAGTTGATTTTATTTTGGTTGTTAACCCTTTACCCACTCCTTTAGTCTTGTTACCAAGACCTTTGTTGGGAATTATATTTTGCAATGATTAAGTCTTGTTAAGTCCGGTAGATTTAGTGGTTAAGTCCGTAGATCGACTTAAGTCGCTTTTATTTAGTCCGCCGTAACTAAAGATGTTAAGTCCGCAGTAAAGTGTCGCTGTTAAGTCTGCTTATGTCCAAAATGTAATAGTTGTTAGAGTTATATTAGAATAGATATGAACGTGTAGAGATATCTTAGAGAAGATATCTTTACCCTTTACAAGTTTGTTAGATAATTAGGGTTTTGTGTATAAAAGGAACCCTAATGTGTTAAGAAAAGGCACGAGTTGTATGCATTAGCTTTCAAGCAAATTAATAGAAATTAAGAAGTTAGTTTATATTGTTCTTCATACTTTGTGTGTTAAATTTCGCATTAACACATCAAGCTTTTGCTAAAGAGTTATTCATATAGTAAATTGAATCTATTCAAGTTTACTATTAGTCATTTAAGGCTACTTAGATCCAGAAGCTTTTGGACCTAAAATTGGTATCAGAGCCTGTAGAAGGACTCTGTATTGAAGAAACAAATCATACCAAGATCACTCATCTCATCTCTCAAAACCCTTAAAGAATGTCTCTTCAGACTATTCTCAAACCATCATAGTGATGAAGAAGGTTCCAGAAAGAAACCAAGCTTCGTAAGGTGATCTCGTAAACAAAGAAAAGAAACAAAGAACAACAACTTCCTACAACAACAATTATCTCCAACCTCAAACTTCCTATTTTGAAAAGGAAGAATACAACATCTAGGCCATGGAGATGGAATAGTATTTGAATATGTGGATTATGAGGTCCGAAAGTGATTCGTAATGGAAATTCTAAGAATAGAATTTCCAAAGGCAAAGATGGCACGCTAGATCCTTCCACTAGTCACAAATGCGTAGATACTTACAAAGAGAAAGAAAGGAAGGCAAGAACTCTCCTAAAGACGGCCATACCAAAGGAACATCCGAGAAGGTTCCACAATTTAGACAATGCTAAGGAGATACGGGAGGCTATTAAAAAGATTTGGAGGAATGCTAATTTCAAGAAAATGCAAAAGTCGCCTATAAACAATGCTAGAGGCATTTTCAATCATCAGCTCAAGGCCCGGAGAAAGGCTATGACATGTTCCAACAACTCCCGCCACATTTGGAAACACACGGATCCGAGGTATCCATGAAGATGTTAATATGAAATTTCGATCATTGCCCAATGAATGGTCAAATCTAGCTATGATAATGAGGAATAAAGAAGATATTGACTTTTGTCAATAGATGACTTGTTTAATAATCTCAAAGTATACGAACAAGACATCAAGGGAATTCAAAAGCTTCTTCAAGTGATAATGTTGCTTTTGTCTCTCATTTCAGAACAATAAAACCGTAGTTAAGTCCGGTAGTAGTTTCGCTCCGTAGCTATACGCTAGTATCGTGTTAAGGAAAAGGATGAGGTCACGGTTTTGCCGATAAGCTCATCTACTCTCTTTCAAATCAATCAAAACATTCTAAATGACGAATTGACCGATTGAAGATGAGGATATGGAGGAAATGGATATCAACCGGCAGTATGCCATGATTACATTAAGGATGAGAAAATTCTTCAAGAAGACTGGTAGGCAAGTGCGCTTTGATAGAAAGAGACCAGTAGGATTTGAAAAGTCAAAGCTGAAACATGTGTCAAGAGAAAGGTCATTTTGCTTGGGAGTGTACTTTAAATGAGGGTAATGAGGAGAAGAAAAGGGATTCCTTCTATCCTAGACATGCTGAGAAGGATGACAAGAATCGACTGGCCGCTACTTTGGAAGTCAGTGGAATCGGGGAGAGCATGCCACGTAGGATCAAGTCAAGCATGCTCATGGCCATAAGTTCCAAAGAAGGAGGTAACTTTATGTTCAAAATTGTGTACCGATTCATACATAAATTGCACTTTATGATGAAATGATGGGTCAAATGGGTGATCTAGAAGTTAAATTACTTGCTTCCGAGAATGTTGTTAAAACATTAGAAAACAAGTAAGTAATCTTCAAAACAAAATGCTTTCTAAATGAAAAGATTACCTTCCAAGATAATAAAATTTTGAAAAGGAAGAGAAGCTTAGAAGATATAGGAGAATAGGAATGAAGGCAAAGGAAAGATAAAGAAGAGTCAAAAGATAGTTGAAAATGGCAAAATAGTAATAAAACTTGCAGAGGCTTATTAATTCAGAATGTGTTCTACAAGTAAAATTGGTTTAGGTATGGGATAAAATTAGATAAAGAGGTTTTAAGCTATGAGGAAGAGGTGATGGAAAATGTTTTGTTAATTCAAAAGGTAATTTTGAGGGTAAACCTAGATATCACGATTTGCTAAAACAGCATAATTACAAGGGAGTTCCACCACCAATTAATGATGATTATACCCATAAACCTAAGAAAGAATATGATGAGTCCTTATTTGACTATAGCATTTGGAAGAACCTCGAACTGCTGTTTTCGTGACTATTCTATTGAATTTACCGATTGTCAATCCAATGGCAAGAAAGGATTCTCGTGATAAAAGTTCGACATAGAGACCTGTGACTTCCATGAAACGAAAAAGGTTTTACCGGAATGTAAATACCAAAGGTGGAATAATTAACAAGATTAATCAAGGGTCGTATTAATACCCTTATTTGATCACGGTGTTTTGGTACTATCCGTTATTACTTAATATCGCTCCTTTTCACATATTTTTAGGTCTCTTTTTGAAGGCAAATTGTCGGAATGGCACTTATTTGGACGAAAAGGCGGATATATGAAGAAAATGGCCAAAGTCAAGAATCGAGACACTCAAGTCGCCGAATACAAGGGACGGCCATCGCTTAATCGAGACGCCGCCGAGCACTTCGCGACGGACAAGAGCTAAATTGCTTATTTTCGTGACGGTGTCGCTTTAAAAGAGTAGGTCGTCGCAACTCGCACGGCCTAGATTTGATCCAGACGGCGCCGAGATCAAGGGACGCCACAAGGACAAGGTGACGCCGCCGCAAGACTAACGCGCCAAGACGAAACCTTAACGACGGCGACCACGGCCACAAATCATAAGGTGACGCCGTCGCGATTGTAATCTTATATATAGAATCCAATTTTTCGCTTTTAGTGTAGTCTTTTGGAGTAAAACCTAAACCGAACCAAGGTCGTTTTGTACAAGATTTTAGGTTCTAAACCCTATCTTACATCAAGATAAGTGTTTTACTTCATTAATTCAATTATGTCTTCAATTACTTGTGTGTATGCTTGCATGTTCTCCATGTCCCGCTAATTTACTTGTGTGTTTGCTTAGGAATATGAAACTTAATTATTGAATATTGATTGGTTGTCTCTTATCTTAATTGTTAATGATCTAGTAATGCGATAGGTCATTCGTTGTGTAATTAATGCTTGATTGATCTTTGTGAACCTTGGACTATAACACTTAGAGCAGCTTGTAGGCTAAACCATCCAAAGAGTGCCTTAGAGTTAGAGTTTATAATTCCTAGAGGTTTTTGTAGACTAGACCCTTTGGTAAGTTCAAAGAGTTAGGACAAACGATACCCTACGACTTTAGACACACAACGCGATTAAGAATAAGGACGTGACAATTCAACCATCAATAGGAGATAATTAAGGAGTAATAAAACCTAAGTAAACACATCTTTAAACCATCATACGAGCACACAATAATTAGACATAGACTACATACACCTTAGATTAGATAATTAGATAAGTAGAGTAATCGGTAGAAATACCAACCCCAAATCCAAACCCCGAGATTCTGACCTTTCCTTTCCTAAAAAATATAAAAGATAAAAATAATCTTCCTCAACCCCAACCTTAGCGTAGTAACTTCTCACTAGCATTCCTATTCCCCAGAGAACGATATCAATACCCGTGGCTTACCCTAATACTACACTACAACGATTAGGTTCATCGCCTAGGTGTTGAAAACTTGCTCGAAGAAAAGGAAGTTCCTTTGACCCCGAACGACGCGTGTAGCGTTATCAAGTTTTTGGCGCCACGCTCGAGAATAGAATAGCTAGTTAGTAGTCCACCTCGCTTAGGTTTCTTTGCTTGATTCCTATCAAGTAAATTTTTCTCATTTTTAGCTTTCTCGTAGTCTATCCCCTTCTTCGTGACCTTTGTTCGTAATCCCATCACTTTTCATCATGGAAGGTGATAACCACCCACCATTCATCAACCCACCACCAAATGACCCACCAAGAGCCCGCATTTTGGTGAATACTCGAGACCAAGCCACCTAGGCTATAGGAACACCATTGAGCTTCCCGACCAAGCCCAAACTATGGCTCGCGATCCGACACCATCCGATTGGTGCAAAACGGATGTGCATTCCATGGACTTCGTTCAAGATCCTAATCAAGATCTTAAGGATTTCTTAAAATTGTCGATTCCATCGACCTTGATGCTACTACTCGGGAGACCACGCGTCGCTGCTCTTCCAATTCTCTACGGGACCAAGCTAGTAATTGGCTTGAGCGACTTCCCACGGATCCATCTCAAGTGGGATGATCTCACCTCTCGCTTCCTTGCTCAATTTTTCCCACCGGGAGAACCACTAAGCTTAGGAATGACATCTTGATGTTCCAACAACGCCAAGGTGAATCTCTACGAAGCATGGACTCGATTCAAGGACTTACTTCATAAAGTCCTCATCACGGCATTGATCTTTGGCTCCAAGTCCAAATCTTTATGATCATGTCAACTTCCCCACCAAGCGATCCATTGACCAAGCGGCCGGTGGAAAACTTAGTGATCTCACCGCGGAAGAATCAAGGGTATAATAGAGGACCTTATTCTCTATGACAACGAAAGTTGGAATGACCCCGTGAGTTGCCCAAAACCGTTAAGGCAATCTCCTTGCCTCCCATTGACTCACAATCTTCCGATCAGAGGATGATCGAACTTGAAGATCAAGTTAAATTCCTAATGAGTTCCTACGAAAATCCTAAGTCTTCACGCCATGTGAACAAAGTTTCTTCCTCATGCGAGCCGTGTAGTGATCCTCATAACACGCAAGACTTGCACCCGATCCCGAACATGCTTCCGCTGACTACGCATCCTCGCAGATTAATGGAATGGGAGGAAGATTCCTACAATACCCGGACCTAGGAATTTCAATGAGACCCGAGAAGCATGGAAGGGCAAGCCCGACTTCTATTGGGGACAAACCAAAGAATTCACCTCCAATGATTTCTCATGGCCCCATCTCACGGTCCTAACCAACAAAACATGAAGGGATGTTGCAAAACCTAGTCGCATCCCAAGAAGCCCAAATAGCTAAGCTCCTGACCGCTTTAACCAACAACAATGTCGAAATGGATAGGAAGATAGATAACCTTTGAAAGCCATGACCAATAGTGATAGGAAGGTTAATGCTATCTCAACTCCCGAGCCTTCCGTGTAGAGATTAAGGACCCAAGTAAGTTAGCTAAGCACGCTCAATTCGTCAATACCATCGCCTTTAGTGAAACCTAATAGAACAAATGACGGTTAACCATGAGATGATACTTGAGGTTAAGGAAACACCGACGAATGAAACAACCGAGGAAGTGAATGAAGTAGATAATGACTATTTCAATAAGTTTCCTACTAAGAAGAACTATCTCGCCACCCTCACTTAGCGTGACCTCCGCCACATGTATGTTAGAAAAGCCCTAGAATCAAGTTTGGGAACCCTTGGAATCTTAACATACCATGTTGCATATGACACCTTTTCGTGGCAAAGGCCTACATTGATCGCAAGTCCCCAATCAACATAATGACTAGCACCTACTACAATTGGGTAGTGAAGAAGCCTATTCCAACTAGGCAAGACCCCGATAATCCTAGTGTTAGTTGCAATTTTCTTGGTAGAATTAAGGGATTGCCCGTTTATGTAGGTAGTTTCATGTTTCCTACGGACTTCATAATTATGGATGATATTAGCACAACCATAGATCCTAGCTTGTCCCACGTTATTCTAGGAAAACCTTTCATAGAAAACACCGGATGACTTATGATCCTTCATTAGAATAGTGCGATTCAAGGATGAGACCGACGACATAGCTTACCAAATGCCGCTTAAGATTGAGAAGTTTTCATCACTCTAATGATGAAAAGGAACTTAAACCGTCGGTCTATTATAGGAATGAGGAGGATAGAAAGAAAGGAGTGGATTATGTTATGGCCAAGATTTTCGATTTCTATAAGGATTGCTTGAACTTAGGACCGAATATAGAAATGAGTGGGAGAGGACGAACTCTTAGAAAGGTGTATCATAGGGCACTTCTACAACATGGAACCAACCACTAGAGACCGCCATGAGGAAGGAGATGGCGGTAATGAAGTCACGTAGGGCACGACTACGAGTCTAGCTACAAGACTCATAAATAAAGAAAAGCGCTTCATGGGAGGCAACCCATGCTTAATTGTTTAGTTGTTAGTGTCATATATCTTTATTGATTGCTTATTCTCATGTTTAAATTTGTAAAATGCTTTATTTTGTTTTTAACCTCGCCTTAATTGCATATAAAGGTATTTTACATAAAGGATAAGTGTAGGAGGATTACACACGTTTTCAAAAGAAACGTAAACATGAGAATAACAATTAATTAAAAGATATATGTGTGTTTGTTCGAGTCAAATGCTTGTATCGAGTCATAATGGATGTTTTGCGTAAATTTTTCCGATTCTAAAGATGTAAATTTTCCGTAATTTTTTCGTAAAATCGCATACCGCTTTTTGTCGATAACCGACGGCGTCAGATCGCAACCGACGGCGCCGTGAAGGAGTAAAACAATGATTACTTTTTTCTCATTTTTCGAGCTACTTATAAATTTTTGAATTTTCCTGTGTCTTAATTTTCCGTAAATTCAGAAACATCCATTCCACAAGCATTATATCCTAGTTTAGTCGAGTCTTATATATATTATTACCGCCGATTTTACGAAGGTTTCGCTTTGTTTTCTTCAAGTGTGTGTTTAATTTATCAAGAAGAAGTTACATAAGATTGGAAGGAGCTTTTCACGCATACATTCTTCTTGGAAAGGATTTAACCACTACTTCACACACGGATCCTACCGAGCTAATCGGGAGTATTAGTTTTTTCGCTTTTCATTACCTTCTATTATCATAACTTTGATATTTCTGGGAACATTGGGGACAATGTTCGCTTTAAGTGTAGGAGGAAAATAAAACGGAACTTTGAAACTATGCTTATCCTTGACTATTTGCTTTGTCCAATTGTATTTGTGTAATAAACCATGAGAAAATGTCGGTTAGGTAATTTTGGCACCAAATTTAAAATTTTTCATGACATATAGGAGTGGGCCATTAGTCTTAACAAAAGCGCCTCATGGATAGGAAGTTACATGACTAGCACAAAACCCTTTACCACCTAAATTCCACCCAAAATGCGAGGATCACCCTTAGATTAGTAGGAATTAAAGCATTCATCTTTAATGCTTAGAGTGTGAACCGTAGTATATTAGATTCTAGAACTTGTTTTGTGATGCATTCCGAGATCGCTAGTAAGACTACACTTGTGTAGTTAGGAATAACTAAATGATAAGAGGCATTAGGATAACCCTTGTTCGACACCCGTAATATAATTACTTCTTCCACATCGGTTGAGTAATTCCCCACACCCTTTGCGTTGTACTCATCTTTAGTACACGATACCCCTAGTTAACCCCTCATAGCCTATCCTTTTCGCGGTTCTCGTGATGTTTCGGTTTTTCCGAATATCAATGAAGAGCATTGTTTACACCCCACCCCAAATGTACACCCAAATCGCTTTAGCCTACCCCGTATGCACTCACTTTTAGTGCATTATTGTTATCACCCTAAACCCTTAGTTCAATTATCTAGTTGCTTGCATGAGTTGCTAAGTCGAGTCATATCCTTTGTATACGCTTTGGGACGATTGGGACTCATGGGAAAAGTTAAAGTTTATGAATGACCGGAAGGAACGTTAAATTCCTTATTTGCGTAATAACGCACCCCAAGTGTTTTGATCTTTTCAATTCGGGTCAAATTAGTGTTAGAGTAATAAAACTCAAGTGTAGGGATGTGCCTATAAATCCCTATCATTTTGATGTTACCGTAGAGGATGGTAGAGTAAAAGTGTATGAAAAAAATCGAAAAAAAAAGAAAAAAGAAAAAAAAAAAAAAAAAAAAAAAAAAAAAAAAAAAAAACATACGGGCTACCATCCTACATCTATCCTTTAAATTTATGTTTGTTTGTTTTAGTTATATAGAGTTTAGAGTGTCGAGTCTTGGCTTAGCAACGCCATTCTTCAGATGCTTGTAACATAGAGATTTTTGACTTGCCACCACTAAATAGCCTATCCCACCAAACCCTTTGTTTCCCACCGAAGCCTAACATTACAACCCTTTAAAAGACCTCTTTGATAGTCTTTCCTAGGTGCTTACGCCAAAGCGATGGAGGTTTGATCTATTCTCAAGCCTATGGTAATCTATGTACTAGGACCGTTAATGAGTGTTTATCTTCCATTTCCAACTTGTTATATTTCATATACACCGAGAGATGCGAGTATCCAAACACCCCATGTGAGGTGCTAGTATGTAATTTTCGTGTTTGTTATGACTTTTATGGGCTTATATGTGTTGTGGACTGTTTTAAACCAATGCTTCATGACCCCTAACTTATAAATTAATTGGTTAAAGCACATTTGTTTGAGGACAAGCAAATACCAAGTGTAGGGATATTTGATAAGGTTTTAAATGTACCTTTTGAGGGGTCGCTTAAGCCCTTATTTGATCATTTTGTATCCGTTATTACTTAATATCGCTCCTTTTCACTTTTTAGGTCTCTTGAAGGCAAATTGTCGGAATGGCACTTATTTGGACGAAAATGCGCGGATATACGAAGAAAATGGCCAAAGTCAAGAATCGAGACACTCAAGTCGCCGAATACTAGGGGACGGCGCCATCGCTAACCATGACGCCGCCGAGCACTTCGCGACGGACAAGAGCCAAATTGCTTATTTTCGCGACGGTGTCGCTTTAAAAGAAGGTCGTCGCAACTCGCACGACCTAGATTTGATCCAGACGGCGCCGAGATCAAGGGACGGCCACAAGCACAAGGTGACGCCGCCGCAAGACTAACGTGGCCAAGACGAAACCCTAATGACGACGACCCGACGGCGCCACAAATCATAAGGTGACGCCGCCGCGATTGTAATCTTATATATAGAATCCGAATTTTTCGCTTTTAGTGTGTAGTCTTTTGGAGTAAAACCTAAACCGAACCAAGGTCGTCTTGTACAAGATTTTAGGTTCTAAACCCTATCTTACATCAAGATAAGTGTTTTACTTCATTAATTCAATTATGTCTTCAATTACTTGTGTGTATGCTTGCATGTTCTCCATGTCCCGCTAATTTACTTGTGTGTTTGCTTAGGAATATGAAACTTAATTATTGAATATTGATTGGTTGTCTCTTATCTTAATTGTTAATGATCTAGTAATGCGATAGGTCATTCGTTGTGTAATTAATGCTTGATTGATCTTGGTGAACCTTAGACTATAACACTTAGAGCAGCTTGTAGGCTAAACCATCCAAAGAGTGCCTTAGAGTTAGAGTTTATAATTCCTAGAGGTTTTTGTAGATGAGACCCTTTGGTAAGTTCAAAGAGTTAGGACAAACGATACCCTACGACTTTAGACACACAACGCGATTAAGAATAAGGACGTGACAATTCAACCATCAATAGGAGATAATTAAGGAGTAATAAAATCAAGTAAACACATCTTTAAACCATCATACGAGCACACAATAATTAGACATAGACTACATACACCTTAGATTAGATAATTAGATAAGTAGAGTAATATGTAGAAATACCAACCCCAAATCCAAACCCCGAGATTCAGACCTTTCCTTTCCTAAAAAATATAAAAGATAAAAATAATCTTCCTCAACCCCAACCTTAGCGTAGTAACTTCTCACTAGCATTCCTATTCCCCAGAGAACGATATCAATACCCGTGGCTTACCCTAATACTACACTACAACGATTAGGTTCATCGCCTAGGTGTTGAAAAACTTGCTCGAAGAAAAGGAAGTTCCTTTGACTCGAACGACGCGTGTAGCGTTATCAATATCATTATGGTTCTCATTCACTTGTGAGAAGACCCATGTCTCAAAATGCGCTCAAATATTTCAATCTTGTCGGAAAGGGTAATTGGGGATCATTAAGCCCTTGGCAAAGTTACACTTGGAGAGACCAAACCAAACTTCAGTATAATAGTGGACCAGATTCGCTAATGTTGACAAATCTAAAGGTCCATATGCACTCCAAGCCTCTACAGCCCGGGTCCCCAAGACAAACTAATTTCTTCTATGCAGAACATCTTTATTTGAGCAATACAGAATCTTTAACGTGGATGTTCGAAAGTGATGGTTGGTAACAAGAATCACTGGAGGAGCTTAAGGAAGTCCAAGGAGTTTATGTTACCTTTGAAGGAGGCATAGGCCAACCTATCCATAGTTAGAATTTTTATGGAAGCATTATGAACAATTAGATGTTTGTGTGATTTGGTGGTTTTTGTGGACACCTTTTGATTTCTGTGCTTGATACTATATCTTTGGTGTGCTTGAACAGATTCTATTTGGTTTCTTTATGGATTAATTTTGGTGGTTTTCAGTTAATTCTGTCTGTTGTCATGCATATTGTATTTCTCTTGGTTTTAGACTATTTTTTCAAGGAAATGCAATATTTATCAAAGACTGGTGATGTCATACTTAAGTCTGTTTGTTTGCTTTAAGTCTGTAGTGCAAAATTCTAAATTGTTATCTATATTTTAAGTCTGGTTGTCTGCTCTGTTTGAGGGGAGGAATAAGCTAAGTGGAGGCCTATTGTCTCAAGGAGGGTAAAATCTTGCATAGTGTGCATTTTTCTTTGTTCACTAATATTTGTGCAGATATTGGAGAAGCAATCAGTAATGAAAAGAAAAGAGGAAAATCCATTCATTAAAAAGGTTGCATCCTAAGATGCAGCAGTACAAGAGACAACTTCATTACATCATCAAAAGAAAACCTCCTACACCATCTACTCCATGGCTCCCTTCCCTTTTCCACTGATATCCGGCATTGTTGGGAATAATCTGTTACCACTGATAGCTGTGGAAGACACTGCTAAGTATTTCACTAGCAAGGGAAACGACACCACCGCCGCACATTATTACCATCGCTATTAGATAATTGTTAGAAAACGTGTTTAGATAAGTATAGAAAGATCTTGTGTATATTCTATATTCTTAGCTTTATACTTATCTTGTAAAGGACTCCTTGTACTATAAAAGGAGGTCCTAGGTCATTGTCTTAGGTACTTACTAACATACGATCATTCACATAAGCTTCAAGGTGTAACCCTAGTGATAAGCAAGATCACCGTATTATTCATTAATAATATGGAGCTTAGTTTTTGTTTAATTTGTGTTCACTTACAATACATCATATAATCCATCTTCTAAGTATTACTAAGTAAATTCGCGTGCTTATTAATATAATACAAAATATCACCGACACAAGGTGTGTGTCCAGATGTGTTTGGTAGAATTCCCAAATCCTTGAAGATGATGCAGATTGAAGAAACTTATTGATTTGCAGAGAAATCATAAGTTTAGGGAGGATTGTTGGGATTAATTTGTTACCACCGATAGTCGTGGAAGACATCACAGAGTTGCACTAGCAAAGTGGAAACGATACCACCGCCGCACATTATTACCATCGCTATTAGATAATTGTTAGAAAATGTGTTTAGATAAGTATAGAAAAGAGCTCGTGTATATTCTATATTGTTAGCTTTATACTTATCTTGTAAAGGACCTTGTACTATAAAAGGAGGTCCTAGGTCATTGTCTTAGGTACTTACTAACATACGTATCATTCACATAAGGTTCAGGTGTAACCCTAGTGATAAGCAAGATCACTCGTATTATTCATTAATAATATTGGAGCTTAGTTTTGTTTTTAATCTGTTTTCACTTACAATACATCATATAATCCGTCTTCTAAGTATTACTAAATAAATTTCGCGTGCTTATTAATATAATACAAAATATCACTGACACAAGGTGTGTGTCCAGATCCATCAAGTGGTATCAGAGCAAAGGTTCTGATATTTTGTTTTAGAAGATCCAACGAATTAGCTTAACCTTGATAAGGTTTTAAAATGTACCTTTTTGAGGGGTCGTTTAAGCCCTTATTTGATCACTTTGTATCCGTTATTACTTAATATCGCTCCTTGTCACTTTTAGGTCTCTTGAAGGCAAATTGTCGAATGGCATTTATTTGGACTAAAAGTCGCGATATATGAAGAAAATGGCCAAAGTCAAGAATCGAGACACTCAAGTCATTGAAACAAGGGGATCAAGGCAGTGTTATCTCGACGCCTGCCGAGCACATGTTGTAATGATACAAGAGCTAAATTGTTTATTTTCAAGTGACGGTGTCGCTTTAAAAGAGTAGGTCGTCGCAACTCGCACGGCCTAGATTTGATCTAGACGCGCCGAGGTCAAGAGGACGGCACACAAGCATAAGGTGACGCCGCAAGACTAACGCCAAGAAGAAACCCTAATGACGGCGACCGACGCGCCGTAAATCATAAGGTGACATCGTCGCAATTTAATCTTATATATAGAATCCGAATTTTTCGCCAGGTAGTCTTTCTGAGTAAAACCTAAACCGAACCAAGGCTGTCTTGTATAGTATTTTAGGGTTCCAAACCCTATCTTACACCAAGATGAGTGTTTTACTTTATTAATTCAATTATGTCTTCAATTATTTGTGTGTATGCTTGCATGTTCTCCATGTCCGGCTAATTTAATTGTGTGTTTGCTTAGGGTATATGAAACTTAACTATTGAATATTGATTGGTTGTCTCTTATCTTAATTGTTAATGATCTAGTAATGCGATAGGTCATTCGTTGTGTAGTTAATGCTTGATTAATCTTTGTAAACCTTAGACTATAACACCTAGAGTAGTTGTAGGCTAAACCATCCAAAGAGTACCTTAGAGTTAGAGTTTATAAATCCTAGAGATTTTGTAGACGAGACCCTTTGGTAGTTTCAAAGAGTTAGGATAAACGACACCCTACGACCTTAGACACACAACGCAATTAAGAATAAGGACGACAATTCAACCATCAATAGGAGATAATTTGGGTAATAAAACCTAAGTAAACACATCTTTAAATCATCATACGAGCACACAATAATTAGACATAGACTACCCTCACCCTAGTTAATTAGATAATTAGATAGTAGAGTAATCGGAGAAATACCAACCCCCAAATCCAAACCCCGAGATTCAGACTTTTCCATTTCCTAAAAAACATAGAAAGATAAAAAATAATCTTCCTCAACCCCAACCTTATTGTAGTAACTCCTCACTAGCATTCCTATTCCCTAGAGAACGATATCAATTCCCGTGGCTTACCCTAATACTACACTACAACGATTAGGTTTATCGCCTAAGGTGTTGAAAAGTTGCTCGAATTAAAAGGAAGTTCCTTTGACTCGAAACGCGTGTAGCGTTATCAAGTTTTTGGCGCCACGGGAATAGAATAGCTAGTTAGATTCCACCGCTTAGGTTTCCTTGCTTGATTCCTATCAAGTAAGCATTTTTCCCATTTTTAGCTTCCTCGTAGTCTATCCCCCTTCTTTGTGTTTGTGTTCATAAACCCTTTTCATTTGTCGCTATGGCAAGTGAAGTTGCATTTGAATCATTAACAAATGAGGAACAATTGAATTTCACAGATTGGATTGCTTTTTATTGTTCTAATGAATTTGTGAGTGATCTTAGAGATATCCAAAAGGAGATGGGTGTAAGGTTGGATGGATTTGATAAATTTTATGCTTGTGTGGCTTCTATTCAACGATCATTGTTAGAATCAACTCCTTTAGTGAGACCTCTAGAAAATTTTGAGAAAAGCCTCCTAAGCATAAACCATCACCGTCACAACTCGAGGAAATAGATAAGGAGTATTTATCCAACCTTAGGCATCATGATCAAAAAGAGCTAGTTTTAAGAACATGGAACCTAAACCCAACAAGATTGTGAGATGGTTATAGTTGAATTGCCTAGTTGCATGTGTGGGATAGATTTCACCAAAACATATGACACGCGTGAGGAATCCTTTAGGCAAATAGAACATAGTGATCAAATTTTGAGAATGATTCTTATGAATCGACCAAGAATTTGAAATGGCTAAAGAAGGATTTGAGATACTTAGGAGTGTATTTGGGTTAGATCATACTAAAACACATGATGAACTTTAGGAGATCTAGATATAATGGAGAATGAGGTGGAAACTCCAAGCCCACAAGCCCTACCATCACTGAGGAACACACATCGCCTATAACTTACCTTAAGAAGTAGAAGAGACTATAAGAAGCCCGATTTATATAGAACCTTTGGACCAAACGCCACTAGAGAATGTAGGTTTAGATGCTTGTTATCATGACTCTCTCTTAGTCCTAGGGAAGTTCCTAATTTTGATGAATCGAGCCTCAACCAAAAACCTTACCTAATTTTTGTCTTTAGATGTGAATCTTGGAATTTAATTAGGCCTTAATCCACCCATCAAAATAAATAGTCCGGGTAGTTGCTTGATAAAGGTGGTAGACTCTAGCCATGTAGAGTGGTAGCTAATATAGGAGTAACCCATGACCTTACACACTTATATCACCCATTCATGGTAGATAACAAGAAACATTATGGGTTTAAACCGGGTTTATTAGGTCAAGATGGATCCTTAACTAAGAATCTTTTGAAGTTGATAGAAGATGATCCATTTTTCGGAGAGAGATTTGATTCACCAGCTACACCAATAAAATTAGGTAAGGTTAGAATGAATGGAGCACACCCCTTTGAGCATATAAATCACCCATCACCCTCTCCTCACGTAGCAAATTTCCACCCTAAGGGCGTGTATCGCTACTATCACCCGCACTTAAGCTTAAGTGTAGAAAACTTCCCTTTATCCATTAAATAAGGGTAGAGTCAAGCTCGTGACTCAAACAAAACAAGCGCTTCTTGGGAGGCAACCCATGTGTATTTTTTTTCATTTTATTTGTGTGTCATATATCTTTTCATTATTGTATGTTCTTAAGTTTGAATTTGTGAAAATGCTTTATTTTGTCTTTAACCTCGTCTTAATTACATATAAAGGTATTTTACAAAAAGATAAGTGTAGGGAAGATTACACACGTTTTTAAAAAAACGTGAACATGAGAATTATGATTATTGAAAAGATATATATGTGTGAGTCAAATGCTTGTATCGAGTCATAATGGATGTTTTGCATGAATTTTCCAGATTCTAAAGATATAAATTTTCCGTAATTTTTCCGTAAAATCGCACCGCTTTTTGTCATGATAACCGACGCCAGATCGCAAATCGACGGCCAGAGGAGCGTAAACAACTTATCTTACTTTCTCTCATTTTATGTGCTACTTATAAATATTTGGAATTTTCCGTGTCTTAATTTTTAGAAAATCAGAAACATCCATTTCACAAGCATTATATCTTATTTAAGTCTGGAATTACATCTTGTTGTGATTTTTCTTTGTTCGGTTTGATGCTTTGGGTTGTTTGTTTTCTTAAAGTGTGCAGGTTTTATTTATTGTTAGGAATTAGAAAATTCAGTCGTTAAAGAGTCGGTCACCTCAAGTATAAGTATTCGATAGAAAGCTCATAGTCATAGTTATGTTATGTTAGTAAGTGGTTTGTTGGCAACACCGTGGAGGACGGACGGGTCTTTAGCCATCCGATGCCCGATCCATGCCCGTAGGTGGCGTTTATTTGTAAGACACTATAAATACCTCTACCTCCTAAGGTAGAGGGTTGGAGCTCAATACCATTTTTCTTTGTTTCACATAGTTCCCAACTCTCTTCCTTTCTCTCTCTAGAACTTTCTCTCTAAACTACTTGAACGCCCACTTTGATTATGGTTTAGTGTGATTGTGAAACCTATATCTTACAATTGGTATCAAGAGCCATGGTTTGATCACCATCTTTCATGCTCTTTGTTTTGGTGGATTTCATAAGGTTTTGGGGTATTAAGTGTTTAGAAGAGTTTGATTCATTTGAACAAGTTCTAATGTTAAAGTTTGAATTTTGCTTGTACTTTTGTGTTTAGGATCATCATATGTGTTTATGTTTTGAATTGGAAGGCTTAAATCATTGTCGCTTGGTTGTTTTTGATTGATAAAGTGGTTATATTTGAACTTTGTACAAAGCGAGTCGAGTCTCGGATACACATCTCAAGCGAGTTGTTTTGTTACCGGATGCGAGTTGTTGTATGCGACTTGGCTACTTAGCGAGTTAAGCTTTAAGCGACTTAGTGGTTGCTTAGTTGTGTCTGCTTATGACTTGCTATTGCTTAGTTGATTCCTAAAGCGACTTGCTTCTTTTGCCGAGTTGATTGTGTCATGAGTTGATAGTAAAGCGAGTTGGCTATTTACCGACTTGTTTCATTAAGCGAGTTGATTGTGATTGCGAGTTGATACTAATGCGACTTGGCTATTTAGCGAGTTGATTCCTTGCGACTTGTTCCTTTGAGCGAGTTGGTTGTTTAGCGAGTTGATTACTGCGAGTCGAGTGTTTTGCTACTTGTCTATCTAGACTTGTTACTTCTTCGTGATACATTCTTACGGTTGTTCTTTGGTTTAGTAAAATCCGTGAAAGAATCAATTTCCCGCTTAATCAAAGAATAGTAAAATCGTGAGAACTTGTTATCATGGCAAACATTGTTCCTACTATTGTTTCTTCCATAGTCGAGAACGCTCACAATGTGGTCGATACTGCCCACCTATGTTTGACAGAATCGATTATGATTCTTGGGCACAACGAATCCGATTGTACTGTTTGGGAAAAGAAAACGAGTCAACATTCTCAAGTCAATCGATGAAGGACCTTATCGATTGAGACTACTAGAGACTTGATTGATACAATTGCAGATGGAACAATGATCTATGGAATAGACATACCAAAGACGATGATGAGCTCACCGATAAGGAGAAATGAGATTCGATGCGTATATCGTGGCTTCTAACATTATACTTCAAGGTCTTCCAAAAGACATCTACAAGCTTATCAATCACAACATCAAGCAAAGGTCAGACGGATAATGTCAAGATGCTTCTTTCCGGTTTTAAATTAACTATGGAAGACAGAGAATCACAACTCTATGATGAATTTGAGCACTTCAAGATGAAACCGTAAGAGAGTGTCTATGAGTATTACGTGAGATTCCACAAGCTTGTTAATGACATGAGGAACATCATAATGACTATGCCAAACATTCACCGAACTCAAAGTTTGTGAACAACATGAATCCCGAATGGAAAAAGTTTGTCACCTCCGTGAAACTAACCAAAGGATTGAAGAATACAAACTATGAGCAACTCTATGCTTTCCTTCTTCGTAATGAGACATGCTATGTTTGAAAAAGGATTCTTGATCGCTCAAAACCAACCGTGGAGACATACGCCATCAAATGATTCAACCGCTTTCTACTCAAACATTGGAATTACCACCAAAGCATCTCAAGTTATACCCATGGGTAATGGTAATCACAAACTCATTCCCGATCCAATGTTCAAACAAGTCGATGTCGATGCACACGTGGAAACTTCATTAATCAACTGCCTCATGATCAACAAACATGAACTCTCTCCCACACACCAACAAGAACCTCGTAACAAGATCCAATCCACACAATCAAGCCACCGCCGAGATGGAAGGTTATGGTACAACCAGCTCAAGAAAGGCAGATGAACAAGGGAGAGGTGGAGTGGTAGAGGATATGTGGCAAATCGAATAGGGAAGGAATGGAAATCAAGGACAAGCAAAGCCGATCAAATGTCGCAATCGTGGCGGTGAGGACACATTGCAAGGAACCGCACATCTCCAAAACGCCCTCGTAATGCCGAGTACTTGTGGATAAGATGTTGCTTGTTCAAGCTCGTGATAATGGAGCCGCCCGATGAAGAGGAGTTATTGTTTTTCGTCAAGGGAATGCCAAGACTTATGATGCCGATGTTGATGAAACCAAATCGTGAAATGGGTCATAATCATCGAATGCCTTCCAAGTCGCCGATCGTGATGCATACGACTGACGCCGATGATGAACCCATCGCACAAACAATTTTCATGGCTAGCATCTCTCCAATGGTCTCTCCTAAGGTCCCTCACCACAAAGAAACTAGTCCATCCAAAGAATCAATCATTTCGAGGTATTAAAACTATATGATGATGTTGATGAGCGAAGATGCATAATGAAGTACAAACTCGAGAGTTATGAATCGATATTGATTATGAGGGTAATAGCAATATTGTCCCATATGATCAATATGTGAAGCAAAATGAAAGTGAGGTTGTACCAAGTAATGCATTTTCCGCAATCAATGATGACTATGTTTTTAATGAACATATTGCATGCGCCTCGATGATTCTCGTTGTCTCGAACTTAATGCCTATAAAGAACGTGTTGCTATTTATGAACAACGTATAAATTTAAGTTGACCACACATGAGCAGGAAATGGATGTTCAAATGCGCATAATTATTAGAAAAAGTAACTTTAGAGAAGAAGTATTAAAACAAGAGTTAAACTCCTTACAAGAAAAGCTCTCTAAAATTGTTAAGCAAAAGAAAGAACTTCAAGATAATGTTAAAGTGCTTAAACAGGAATTTCATGCTAAGGAATCAAAACTTTTGAATGAGTTTTCTAATCTAAAAACTTTGAAAAACAAACTTGAAAACAAGTTGTATGTACAAGGAAATACCATTCAGACTGCTCACTTGATCACTAAGCATAGAGTTTTAAGCGATAAGCATAGCGTTCCCATTATTAATAAACCCAACCCTGAGTACGGTAAGATTGCAAAGGCTGCTCAAAATGTAATATATGATGGCAATGAGATTCTTAAACCTAGACAAACACCTAGTTGCATTGTGTGACCGAGGAAGATAGAAAATTAGATGATGCATCTAGGAGAAAATGGATAAGAAGCTTAACGATCCCGGGAGCAAAAGTAAAACATAATAGTTAAACCCCATGATTACAAAAGGAAAATTGATTTCCTTAAACAAGTTTAAGCCTCAAACTTTGTTAACACCTAAACAAGTGTTTTGGAAAAAGGACTTAGATAAGCAAAAGTCGAAAATATTGTTGAAATCAACCCCCTTAGGAGAATGCTCTGCTGAATGTATCCTCCCAATACACCAATGCATTTAGTTCCTAGAAATATTGCCACTAAGAGCAAGACCTTAATCATCAATATGTGATTTTCAACTATTTGTCGATTTTGAGAAAACATGTAAGAAAAGGATCACACCCATGGGATAATCAAGGAAAGGGCTTTGAACAAACAAAAGAATGTTATTTAATCAAGTCATGCCTTTCTTTAAACAATTAAAGATCAATTTGAGAGTCTTAAAAAGGGATGGATATGATATTAAAGGGATGGAAAAGAATTTGATGCAATGATAATTGAAGTTAGTGACTATGAGCGGGCATTAAAATATAATGAAATTGAGAGGAAGAACTTGCATACCTTAAATGAGAATCGATTTCAATGTATCTCTCAAGATGTGTTTTATAATCGCTACTATGCTCTATTATTGCTTCTCAATTTCATGAATTATCATTATGCTGAAAGTCTCCCATGATCGTGTCATTGAGCTTGAAATCAAAAACTCTAAACTAAGTGATAAAATTGAACAGGATGATCACGATAATTTGGTAAAACATTTTTCTAAGCTAGAAGTTGAACATTTTGATTTGCAACTAAAATATCAACATCTTAAAGAAAATGTTAAAACCTCAAACATCAAGATATCCTCGGATGTTCCGAGTTTGATGCGATCTTTGAACTAAACAAACGTGACGAATAGATTCAAGCTCACCGTAATACGATCGAAAGTTGAAAGCCCAAATCTCTCAATTAAAGGGTGAAAAGAACAATATGATCGCTCCCAAATGCCTCCTCCTTTAGATTCTCGGAATTCTCAAAATTTTCATCTTCAAAACTTGGTTAATGCCTTACAAAAGGAAAATGAGAGTTTTCTAGAAGAAAATGAAAAGGTTAAACGTCATTTCAATGAGTTATTTGAGTCAATTAAAGTCACTGTATAAAAAATAACGAAAAATAACCTCGCTGTAAAAGGAAATTGAGAATCTTAAGAGTCGTAAAAGGAAAATGCCAATGACCAATGGGAGAATGGTGCTTCAAAGGTGCATGTCTCAGAATAAATATGCTTTGTCTCGTGAAATACGCTCCTCCTCATCTTAGGAATAACAAACTTGCGATTCAAACATATTTCTCATACCTTAAGGACAGCCTAGAATGTCTCCGTGAGATTGTAATAAAGGATAAGTTAGAGAAACCAGATGATAATGTAATTGGCCATGCATGCTTATATGCCAAACGATCTCAAGAACTTCTAGAATGCTTAATTACAATATGCCCTAAAACCTTAGGTGAGCAAGTCAATCCCTTGATACCTTGTTCTATGCCTAGTGCCAAGCATGCAAGTCATTCAATACCCAATATTATGAATGTGAACCTTAGAGTGCCTTCAAGTAGTTCGACTCCAGATCTATTAGTGCTAAGAATGCGAACTCGAGTGTGCCCTCTAGGAGTTCAAACCCAAGACTTAGTATTAAGAAAGTGAACTTTAATGTGCCTTCAAACAGCTTCGATCCCAAGACATCTAAACAGAAATGCATAAAGTAGCAAAACCAACTAATGTTCTCATTCCCTACAGAGTAATCATGACATTAAAGCAAGGTGTCAAAGTCTCAAGACAATACAAGGAATGATAGGACCTCACAAGCTAAAATGCGCATTGGAAAGAGTAGAAGATCACCCTAGGAACACTAAGTTTGAGTTAAATAAAATGAATCGTGTTGATTCTAGTATTAGCTATAAGCGCATCAGTAATTAATTCGATTCACCGCTACTTTTGGAAAAACTTGTAATGATGATTGTGTAGTTTAGGTTACTAATCCCGAGTGTGGTATGAATGATTTGTCTAATGTTATCGAATGCCCGCTAAAACTATTAATATTAAGAATCAAACTAAGAAGGCTAAAAGGCAAAAGCGAAACAAAGTTAGAAAACAGAGAAACCCACAGAAGAACATTTAGTAAGATAGGTTATCAATGGATACCATTGGTCATAAGGCTAATCGCCTCGTCCTCAACTGCTAGGACAATGCCCACTAGAAAATGGATGCCCACCGGTAGAACTATTCCTTTAAAAGTGAACATACTTTGAATAGGTCAACACGGACACTAGCACCGCATCTATTCCTAATGATTCCATTGCTTCTACTCGATATGAATGTTTCTATTTCCATGGGTGTTCCAATCATCGTTATTAACCAAATGGAACCCATTCTTGCATGGGGATCCCAATTATCCAGCTATCCATTCTTGTCTGTGTTCAACGCAGATCGCTCAAATCATTCTCGTGGTACTGGACTCAGTCGCTCCAAGCATATGACTGGAGACCGGTCGCGCTCATGAACTTCGTGAGCAAATTCATCGAGACAGATTATATTCGGAACGATCATTTCGTGCAATTATGGGTTATGGATATTATGTTGTTGGTAATAGTGTTATCTCCGTGGTATATTATGTGGAAGGTCTTGGTCATAACTGCTCTCTCGCTGGTCAATTTCGTGACTGATCTAGAAGTAGCCTTCGAAAACATACTTGTTTCGTTAGAGAACTTGATGGTAAGGAACTTTTAAGAGGAACACGTGGTTCAAATCTATACACCATCTCTATCGAACATATGATGAAGTCTTCTCCAATTTGCTTGTTGTCAAAGGCTTCAAACAAAGTCATGGTTATGGCATCGTTGTCTCAATCACTTGAACTTCGCACCATCAATGATCTCTCCGAAAGGACTTAGTGGTAGGTTTACCTAGACCAAGTATGAAAAGGATCATCTTTGTTCAAAGATGCCAATTGGGAAAAAGCAAGAAGTATGCCCATAAACCTAAACCTACAAACTCAATTACGTAAGTTCTTCATACAATTCACATGGATTTATGTGGACCAATGAGAGTGCATAATATCTTTGGGAAGAAATATGTGCTAGTTGTGGTTGATGATTACTCTAGATTCACCGGGTTAAGTTCTTAAGGCAAAGGATGAAACTCCGATATCATCATCAAACTCATCAAACAATGCAGTTCGACTTAACAAAAAGTCAATTTTCCAATGCAGACAATGGAACCGAGTTTGTTAATGACAACTTAGTGAGTTTTATGAAAGTATTGAATCACCATCAAAGAAGTGGTACACGAACCTCAACAGAGCGGTGTAGTTGAAAGACGAATCGAACTCTTGTGGAAGCCACAAGAACATTGCCGATTTACTCAAAGGTTCCAATGTTTCTCCGGGTTGAAGCCATTGCCACCGCATGCTACACACAAAATCGATCCCCGATTCACACTGCTCATGGAAAACTCCATATGAACTTATCCACAACAGAAACCTAATCTCTCATTCCTTCGTGTGTTTAGTGCATTGTGTTATCCAACTAATGAGGGCCAAGACTTAGGCAAACTTAAAGCTAAAGTGGACATTGAGTATTTGTAGGTATGCACCAAACAAAAGGGATACCGAATCTACAACAAAAGAACCCGAAATATCATGGAAACAATTCATGTTACGCTTGATGAGTCGACCGTCAAATGGCTCTGGACAATCCTGCTCGATCCGCACTACAAAAACAGTCCCATTGGTTCATTCCTTGTACCAAATCCTCTCCAACACTCCATATGTACCACCATCAAGATGATTTAAGGAAATTGTTTGATCCAATGTTCGATGAACACTATGAACCGAATGTCGATGAAGTGTCAAATCCATCAATGTAGGCTGCTCCTATTCTTGTAAATGAAGTCAATCCTTCCGCCTAATATCATTAAGTCAAGAAGCGCTTTATTCGATCACTGTCTCATCAACAAATCATCAATCATCGAGTGTACATCATGGAAATGTTTCGTATCAATGATGAAGTTAATCCCTTTGCTACTCTTGAAGATGCTCCGCTTGAAAATATATTTGCTCTCGAATCATCATCGTAACCATCTACATCGTGAGAAATCGACTTAGCTACTTTAGTTCCTCAACAACGCACTACATGAACACCTTAGGAAATGGACTCATGATCATCCATCGACAACATCATTGGAAACCCTCTTCCAAGATCAACATGAAAACAACTTGCAACCGATGCCTTATGGTGCCTCTTCAACTCCGTACTTTTAAGGTCGAACCAAAAGATGTTAAACTGCTATGAATGAAGACAAATGGTTCAATGCCATGCAAGAAGAAATTCATGAGTTTGATCGACTTGATGTATGGGAATTAGTACCGCCTAGATTGTGCTATGATCATTGCTCTAAAGTGGATCTTCAAAGTGAAGCTTGTTGAGCATGGCGATGTATTAAAGAATAAGGCTAAATTGGTTGCAAAAGTATACCGTCGTCAGAGGGTATTGACTTTGAAGAATCATTTGCTCCTATTGCTCGCATCGAGGCAATCGTAATCTTCTTGGCTAATGCTTTAAGTAAGAACATGGTAGTTCATCGATGGATGTAAAGACGGCATTTCGAACGGAGATCTTAAAGAAGTCGTCACGCTAGCCAACCCAAGGCTTTGTGAATCCGAGCATCCTACTCACGCTTATCGCTTAAAGAAGGCTCTTTACGGTTTAAAGAAAGCTCCAAGGGCATGGTATGATACGCTATCAAAGTTTCTTCTATCTACCGGATTCAAAGAAAGGAGCATTGATCCAACATTGTTCACCAGAAGTCGGAAAACATTTAATTCACGCTCAAATTTATGTTGATGATATCATCTTTGCCTCGACCGACCCCAATGAGTGTGACCGCTTTTCAAATGAAATGGGTTCTAAATTTCAAATGTCAATGATGGGACAAATGTCATTTTTCTAGGGATTACAAATTTCACAAAGTCCGGAGGCATTTTTATAAATCAATCTAAATATGCAAATGAGATTTTAAAGAAATTTGATTTGATTCTAGTGACCCGCTGATGATCCCATGATTGAGCGTATTAAACCGGATGAGGACCACTCGTGGATCATGGTAGACCAAACGAATATCGTAGTATGATCGGATCCTCGATGTACCTCACGACCGAGAGACCGATATTCTCGTCATTGTATGCATGTGTGCTAGATACCGTGCTAAGCCTACCAAAAGCACCTTGAAGCGGTTAAACGGGTCTTCGGTACCTCCAAGGAACCATCAACATGGGACTTTGGTACCAAGGACACCGTATGTCACTAACAAAGATATGCGATGCGATCATGCAGGTGTCAAGATACTCGTCAAGTACATCCGAGGTGCTCGGTTTTGGGTGATAAGCTTGTGAGTGGTCGTCAAAGAAGCAAATGAGTACTTTATTTCTCTACAGAGGTCGAATACATAGCCATGTCATCATGTTGTGCTCAAATCCTTTGGATGAGATCTCAATTAATCGACTATGGCTTTGAATTCAACAAAATCCTCTCAGACTATGATAATAAAGTGCTATTGCTCTCTCATGTAACAATGTTCAAGACTCAAGAGCTAAGCATATCGACATTCGACATCATTTCATCAGAACAAGTGGAAAAAGGTGTGGTGGAACTCTACTTTGTGAGAACTCAATACCAATTAGCGACATCTTCACCAAAGCTCTTCCTCGAGAACGTTTGAGTTTATCCTTCCACGCCTTGGTCTAAAGAGTTTACAACCGGAACACTCAAGCGCCTTCAAGAGAAGACGAGGAGTAAAGGTCTTTCTTCATCTATCTCCTTGTATATATTTATTCAAAAGAAATATACAAAATTTGAAAACCCACAAAAGAAAATATAAAAATATAAAATTCCCAAAAATCCATAAAAATGAGAAAATCTTGAAAAATTCCAAAAATTATTGTTATTTTGTCATGTTTTACCTTATTCGATATCATCTACGAACTTTGTGTTGACATTCAAAGAATGTCACGGGTTTTTATATGACCTTCGAATGCACATAGTTTTTGTTCATAAAAAAAAAATGAGGCGGAGAAAAATGGTGGTTTATTGTCATTTCAGGCAGTAACCCGTTTTCAAAGAAAGAACAGAGCCATGCTATATCTTGTTTTTCAAATCTCATGCTCGATTCTATAAAACAATTTCTTACTATCTAATGAAAACTAATTGCTTTGAAAATTACTCGAATCTATTTTTGAAAATCATCGATTTAACGCTTGTCAAAATATCTATCTCTCAATCAACAACTTATGTCATTGATTGAGGGGAGAATGATTTTCAATTAAATTAAAAGTGTATTTTTCAAACAATGGTACTGCATCCGTGGTTATTATTAAGTTTTCAAAAGATATTCAAGTATGTTTAATCCTTGGAGTCTAAAGTCTCAAAATTGATCCTTATCATGAATACGCCTTTCATAATCATGTCACAATTCTCCTTAAAAGCTTTCAAAATCAATTTAATCTCAGAGATCACAATTTCAAATGATTTGATAATTGTGATCGGGAGAATTTGTGATTTAAATTGGATTTAAACCGATAATTCGATAAATGGTTTTATAAGGATGTACAAGTTCTCCTCCCGCATGTGACAAACGATTTCAAATTTTCCATGCACATGTTGAGGGAGTGATCCGCCCAAACCGTCAGTTTTATCACAAGCTAACCACTGTGAATGGTCAACCGTAATAAAAGCCGAATGTACTGAAACCAAAGCAATTAAGATCCGAGAGTATAGTTTTACCTCGGTCGTTAAGTCCCAACGAGTCAGGCGATCAATCACCAAACGATATAGTGATCGGGTGATAATGAACGGAAAAGGTTTGTGATTATGAATAATTATACCTAAAGAAAAGTTTATAAATTACAGGGCTTAAATGCAAATTGAAGAAAATTAAAAGATAAATTATATTAAAAAACGCTATCACTATTTTTAAAATGATGTTTTGATTTTTCTTTTATAAATTTAAATTAAAACTACGTAACGCATAAAAGAAAATGTGAAGTTGAAACATTATTAATTCTAAAAATATAAAAATGAAATTTTTACAAACCTAATGATAAGGGAAAATTTTTAGAAAAAGAAAAATTATTTTTATGACTATTTATTTAATTATTATTAATTAAAAATTATTTTTACCTATTTAATAATACCCTAAAATATAAGAAAATATGAAATAAAGCTAGAAAAGTGAAATTATGACTTAGAAAATCTCAAATAACTAAAGAGAATTTTCAAAACTAATTTTGTATTTTTCGATTATTTTCTATTTTCTATGAATTAAAAACTATTTAAAACTAATTAAATGGCTAAAATTACAAATTAAACTAGGAAAATCTGAAAAATTATTTTTTGCTTTTATATTTATCTTAATCTATGAAAATTGAAAACTTATTTTTTTAAGCTTTTCCGATTTATTTGCAATAAAAGCTAATTAAAAGTCCTAAAACTTATTTAAATGAGGAAAATATCAAACAAAGGCCGAAAAATATAAAAATTCAAGAAAAGTCTAAATTAATATTCTAAATCTAAGAAAATATAAAAACAATGGCTTATGTGTGAGAATATGAAGCTGCAGTGAAAAGTGCTTATAAATAAGCACTCAAAATAAGCTAGAGGTACCAAATGAGCACCAAGTTATCACAGAAGCTATAATATGCTAAAACTACTCAAAAGCAACTAATTACAACTAGCCTAAACCTCTAAAGTGCTAATTAACTTGATTTGATGATTAGAAAGCTTAAGTGCCCACAACAGTTTTCTGTCTACTTTGAAGCTTAAGCACAAGCTTATTGAAAAAGCTTATGTGAAAACCAAAACTGGGGACCTCAAGACCACCAGCTTAACTATCTCTAAACTGAGTTTCAAACCCTAAGGATCTAAAACCAACCCACGCAAGGTTCTGCAGGTGCTGCCTCACACTCAACAGTATCCGAGTGTGTGCATGGCACTTTGACCCAATTGACAAGCTAATTTGAGGCTTGTAAAAATTACAAAATTCAACAAAAATCAGATTAAGAAACTTGACCAATCGAACTAGAAAACCCACAATTTCAATGATTTTGAACCGTAAATGAAGCTATGATAAATCTATCCATTGGTGAAAACCGAAGTTTGCATTTTTTTTACTTTTGACAGAAATGATATTTTGACTTTTGTGAGATTTGATCTTAATTCATGAACTGATTATGATGTTTCAAGCTAAAACAAAGTTACATAAAGTCGCTTCATCTGAATTCTAAACACAATTCAAACCTATGATCTTAAAAGTTCCAATGATATGCAATAGGACGATTTCATGTTGATTTTGACTTCTAGAGTTCTAAGGTGCAAATATAGGAGCTAAATGACTCTAATATACCTATTAGAAACGATCGCAATGTAAATTAACCTCAAACAAATCCTCTAACACAGATAATGAAGCAGATCCAAACACGTGTTTGGATATGATTTACAAATAACCACCACTAAAACTTGAATCTAAACCATGCTATCTATGAACTCGATCCTACTATTGCTATGACAACTAAATGATGCAAGTGCTACCACTATAACTATCAATGAGACATCACATCGATTATGCAGATTCAAAAATAAAATGCAAAGGATTTGGAACTCACAATTATCCACCATAATGTAGCTTAAACCGTAACCATAACTATACTAACTTAAGCTAATCCAACCCATTCCAAGTTTCGCAACCCCAATGCCATAACCATTTCCAATTGAAGCTTTTCATTGACTTTTGTTGACCGAGTTCCAATTTACTTGCACTTGAGTTATAAGCTTACCAAAAGCTATCAATAGCTTAAATAAGCTTATTTGAATTAAATGAAGCTACTTGGATCTTAAGTATAATAGCATAATAACCGATTTTACAACAAGGGACATAAAAACAAGTTTTGGTTCAAACTTCAAATCAATACTTGAAATTAAATTACAACCGATAAAACAGTTTTTCTTAGTACAATACAAAAGGAAATTAAATATTTTGAACTTAATTTAAGACATTGACATTAAAACGACATACATGGAAATTAAACTAAGAACTACTACCTTCTCTCATTCTTCTTCTCTATTTATATGCAAAAGTCCTCCCACTTGTCTTCGATCATTTCCCACTTCTTTTCACGACCATTGGATCACTTGACTCATTTTTGCCATTGATGAGTTTTTGGCGGAAATTGATATTTTGACACCTGGACAGTTGAGTGCAAGGAGGGGAGAGCATTTAATGCTTTTGTTGTTTGGTGGATGGAGTGATAAGGGAGGTGAAGGTTGAGTGGAAGCATGGTATGTGGAGTGTTGCAGGCAGTGGGTGGGAAGGAGGAAAAAGGGAGGAAAGTGGGATGGTTTGACTGGGTGGTTGACCGGGGTTCTATTATTAGGGGGGGTTCACAAAGGGGGGTCAATGGGTGTATGGCAGGGGTCAAGGCTTATTGGCAGGGGGCTCATAATACAAAAGGGTTCAAGGGTTTAGGTGCTTAATATCAAGGACCATTTTGTAATTTCTGATTCTTGAGGGACCAATTCTGCCATTTTCCAAAGTTGTGCCAAGGGACCAATTATGACAAGTTTCAATAGTACAAGGACCATAATAGACATTTTTAAACTTCCAAGGACTATTTTTGCTAATTTTGAAACTTGAAGGACCAAACTTGTAAATTCTCAAAACTTTTGAAATTTCTCACCAAAGGACTATGACAACTTATGATTTTAAAAGGACCTTTGGTGACTTTTCTTATAAAATAAGTGCTCAGGACTATTTTGACAAGATTTGAAAGTCGGGGACTGAAACGCCAATTATGCAAACTCACTCATTTTCATCCGATTTTAAACATTTTGCATCCGAAACATATAAAATGCAATTTTGAGATATTTTCAGATTTTGATGCATTTCGAGCGTTTTAAATGTTTTGCGCTCAGATTGACTAAAATGATGAGTATTTTCACACTCATCAATCCCACACTAAACTATTGCTAGTCCCTAGCAATCTTTTGAGAAAAACTTAATGGATTTGAATCTCTTTACCAAAAGCCATTACTTCGAGTAGCCAAATGTTTCAGTTCAAGTAAGAACCTTGGTACACCGATAACCAAATGATTTTGAGCAAACCACCATTTTCAACTGCTTTTGATTTGTCTTTACGAAGCCGCTTGCTCGGACTAGCCAACTCTTAGATAAAATATCTTTGGTGAGTCGATTACCAATTATGGTTTTCCAATCGCTTTACCACAAGCCATAAACTTATGGCTAGCCAACTCTTCACTAATTAAAGATATGGTGAAAGTGAACACCATACAATTTTGGGCAAATTGCAAGCCGTCAACGGATTTGAGATATCTTTACCAAGAGCCGCTTGCTCTCGGATTAGCCAATCCTTTTGTTTATTAGACATGGCGGATCGATAATCAGAAGTCGAGTAAGTGCAAAACACTTACTCCAAAAAAAAAAAATTTGGCCTAAATGGGAGAATTGGGCGGTATAATTACATGATAAAATTCGTGAGAATTCCGCCCACACTAGAAATGAATATTGCCCTCAATATTCAAAGTACCGCGGTTATGCCGAAACATAGAACGAAAAGGAAATACTACGGCATTATTTGAATTTTTTTTTTTTTTTTTTTTTTGAGATTTTATATACAACAATGGGCAACTCCCCACACTAGGTGGTAGAAAGTAGAAAGAAGTCGAAATATGGGTGAAACCCATATGGTGTCTCTTGTTTTTGATTCCCGAGTCTCTAGCTTGACTCGACCCGCATTCATTGGTTCATGGGGAAAGCGATGTGGAAAACCAATCTCGATCGGACTTTCGCTCACGGTGTTAATAAACATATGAACATCGAAAGTTCCACACCGACGAGATACAACCGCTGTATTGTTAATAGTAGAAACTATAAAGGACGATACGGGGTCAAAGATGGTGTCCTCATTCCCAAAGAGAACAGGAAAGAGCAACCACACCATCCGTGAAGAATGGAATAAAGATGCATGAGAATGCATGTCCAATCCTCATCGGGAAGAAGCAAATCGCCATTTTGACATTTTAAGCTTAAACTTGAAGCTTATATGGTGATTGTCAATAAGATGTCCGGAGGAGGGTAGGAAACGGTTCTTCAATCAATGATTTTCCGTAAAAAGGATGTCTCCTCCGAATCAAAGTAGTATTATCAATTCCAACAGAATTGACTCATCACTAAGAAAGGCATCGACTTCATTCCAAAGTTGTCATCTTCCTCAACAGAGGAGAGAAGGGATGGAAGAGTCGGGAATAATAAGACTAGGAGATGATGGATCATTTTGAGCAATTCTTCAATGGAAAGAATGTCTCCCATTGGATCACAAACATCATCATCCAATTAAGATGAAATCAAGAGAGTTTGGTTTCATCCACGTAGTTAACAAACTCGACACGATAAACCCATTCCTGAGGTGGGACAAGTGGTGTGCTCTTAGAGCTAGCAATTTCCACCACTTCCGATAAAGTCTCCGATTCTAGATCATCATCATCAACAACACTTTGACTTCCCTGGTACAACTTTCAAACCATTTGTTTGAACCGTGGTTGATTTTCAAAGCTTTTAGCTCAAAGACGCTTTTGGTGACCTCTTAACTGGTGAAATTTGAGAGTGTTGCATTGATTCTTTCGATTTTTGATCAATTGTGGCAACACTGCTTGGATAGAGGTTTGGAGTTCGTTGATATTAAACGTGAGTTCTTCATTGTCAACCCGTATGGTCAACTTTTCAAAGAAATACATCAATCGTGAGCACGACTGCTCTTAAGAAAGCTCTCCCAAGATGAGGGAACTCTAGGATCTCGTGATCAAAGTCTACTACAACAAAGTCGGAGGAAAGTGAAACTTTCCCACTTTCACCACGACATCCCGGCCATCCCAAGTGGACGAGTTATGGTACGGTCCGCTAGCTCGAGTGTCATACAAGTGGATGTAAGTTTAGGAAGAGAGTTTCTTCCATACCGAGAGTGGCATGAGGTTAATGCTAGCGCAAAGATCGGCCAAGGCGGAGCATTGAACCATCCCCAAGAAATCACACGGATTAAAAATCTACCGGGTCTTCAAGCTTTTGGGAAGCTTCTTGAGAAGGACCGCCGAGCATTGCTCATTGAGAGGGGTTTTAGCCATCTCGTATAACTTATCTTTGTTGCTCAAGAAGCTTTTAAGCGTGGATGCAAATTTGGGCATTAGAACGAGAGCATCAACGAAGCTTATATCAAAGTGTAGTTCATTGAAAATTTGGAAAAATTTTCCATTTGCTCTTGGTTTTGTCTTTGAGCTTCTCATCATGCAATCTTGATGGGTAAGGAAGTCGACTAGACTTTTGAGCCGGACGAAGTCATTTCGGCTCGAATTTGTCTTTGGAACTTCGGGTTCCGGACTTAAAGCTTGACTATCAAGGTGGGACGTGTGCGAAGACTTGGGCTTGAGAAATGCACCTTGTCCGTTGTATCCTTGGTAACTTGACTCATTGCTCCCGTGGAGGAGGCATTGGAGTCGAAGGTCCATTGTGCGCCTTACCACCACGAGTGGTGACGGCTTTCAACTCGCATTTGGATTTGGAACTGATTGTTTGGGAGTCCTCCGTAAGATGATGAAGCTTTGTTCATATTCATGTTCATGAAACCGCTCATCATATTCTTCAACTCATTTGTCCGCCGAGACATTGTGGTATCAATTTCCTTTTTAGCTCAACTCTCATGTTATTGATCCGAGTTTGCATTGAACGATGCTTGACTCAAGAATTTTCATGAAGTCATTTGGTAGGGAGCTTGAGAAGGTTGTTGATAACTCACCGATTGGAGCTTGATATGGTTGGTTGAAATTGTTCCGGTTTTGATTGAAATTTTGAGAGTTATTGAAGTTTTGTCCTTGATTCGAACAAAGCGATTTTGATTGCCATGGTTTTGCACAGAGGAAAACCAGTGGTGTCATACCGCTAGCACGGCAGTGAGGATCACTTGTGGTTGGTATTGATTATGGTTTACGAAGCTTCGGAGCTTGGTAAAAGAAGCATCGGTTGCTTGACAATCATAATACGCGTGTGGACCACTACAAGTTTCACACACCTTGTTCACGGCTTTGATTGGTTCCGCTTATGAATTTCGCTTTTGATTTCCTTTACCTCTTTCATCATACAACGGATGACGTCCGTTAGAGCGGTTAACGGAGCGGCTAACTCGTAAGAGTTACCGGATGAAGAAGCGGAGTGTTTGGAATATTGACTTTGTTACAGAAATAGGAACTTTTGATTTCATTTCGCAAATCTCAATCACATCTTTAGGCTTACGATTCAAGATATTGCCACCGCGGTGCGCTCAAAGAATCTTGATCGCTACTGCTCAACCCATTATAAAAGATATTAACTTGTTGAAGCTCTGTGAATTCATGATGGGGCATTTCCGAGGAGATCTTTGAATCTCTCCCATGCCTCTCCAAAGTTTTCATCGAAATTTTGACGAAATCCGAAATTTCATTTTAAGATTAGTTGTCTTTGATGGAGGAAAGAAGTAATTGACAAACTTTGAACAAGATCCTCCCAAGTTTCGATGGATCGAGGGGTTCTTTTTCCACCAACCGCTGCCCTCAGTGAGAATGGAAATAGCATCAACTTGATTACTTTTGTGGTACATTCTGAAATTGATAGTTGAAGTCAACTTGTTAAACCAACGGATGTGTGCATACGGGTCTTCTCGATCAAACCCGTGGAATTGATTCAGTAGACACAAGTGTGATCAAATGTGTCTTCAATTCAAAGTGATCGAATTGATTGTCGGTAAAATGATGGCATCTTCATAACCCCTGTGGGCGCTCGAGCATTTCCGCCATAGTTCGCTCGCCTCGCCATATTGTTGCTTGGAGTAGTACGAATCTCGGGTTCGACTATTTAGGCAAAGACGCTCACGAGAACGCCTTCTAGGAATTTCGCTAGATCACGAAAAGGACTCAATGATCTAGAAGAACGAGTGGGCATACACTAGAGTTAACTCTAAGGAATCTCGAGTTAAGGAAGGAATTATGAAAAATGGGAAAAGAAGAATCTTTTGAGTTTTATGGTTTTGAAAAGTAGATATAACAACAAATCCAATTAAAACAATATCGAGGCAAAAGACAAAGGAACTTAAACCAATAATCACAAGATGAATGGCTTTGAAAAGGTACACCACCTGCATTTTGACACAAAGGCAAGTTTTAATCTTTGGTTCGGAACTTATTATGGTCGTACTTCAGCTAGGTAGTACACCGCCTTTGTTTTGCGGTGGTACTTTTTTATGTTGTTATTATTAAACAAAGAAAATGACAAATCTTTTGTATTTTTATCTTTTATATAGATAGAAACAAAAGAAAATATTTTGTGTTTTACACGCTTTAAGATGTTTTTGGATTTTGGATTTTTTATAAGAAAATATATATAGATATAGATGGTATGAACAAGGAGTGAATATTCAAATCACTAATCGCTAAACGTAAGATAATTAGCACACCCCCCATGCAAGCGCCAAAATTTGATCCGCCCAAACCGTCAGTTTTATCACACAAGCTAACCACTGTGAATGGTCAACCGTAATAAAAGCCGACGACTGAAACCAAAGCAATTAAGATCCGAGAGTATTGTTTTACCTCGTGTCGTTAAGTCCCAACGAGTCAGTATGATCGAATCACCAAACGATAGAGTGATCGGGTGATAATGAATCGGAAAAGGTTTGTGATTATGAATAATTATACCTAAAGAAAAATTTTATAAATTACAGGGGCTTAAATGCAAATTAAAGAAAATTAAAAGATAAATTATATTAAATAAACGTTATCACTATTTTTAAAATGATGTTTTTGATTTTTCTTTATAAATTTAAATTAAAAATTCAGAACGCACAAAAGAAAATGTGAAATTGAAACAATATTAATTCTAAAAATATAAAATGAAATTTTACAAACCTAATGATAAGAGAAAATTTTGAGAAAAAGAAAATTATTTTATGACTATTTATTTAATTATTATTAATTAAAACTATTTTACCTATTTAATAATACCCTAAAATATAAGAAAATATGAAATAAAACTAGAAAAGTGAAATTATGACTTAGAAAAATCTAAAATAACTAAAGAGAATTTTTAAAACTAATTTTGTATTTTTATGATTATTTTCTTTTTCTATGAATTAAAAACTATTTAAAACTAATTAAATGGCTAAAATTACAAATTAAACTAGGAAAAATCTGAAAATTATTTTTTGCTTTTTATATTTATCTTAATCTACTAAAATTGAAAACTTATTTTTAAGCTTTTCCGATTTATTTGCAATAAAAGCTAATTAAAAGTCCTAAAACCGATTTAAATGAGGAAAAATATCAAACAAAGGTTGGAAAAATATGAAAAATTCAGGAAAAGTCTAAATTAATATTCTAAATCTAAGAAAAATATAAAAACAATGGCTTATGTGTGAGAATATGAAGCTGCAGTGAAAAGTGCTTAAAAATAAGCACTCAAAATAAGCTAGAGGTACCAAATGAGTACCAAATGAGCACAGAAGCTATAATATGCTAAAACTACTCAAAAGCAACTAATTACAACTAGCCTAAACCTCTAAAGTGCTAATTAACTTGATTTGATGATTAGAAAGCTTAAGTGCCCACAACAGTTTTCTGTCTACTTTGAAGCTTAAGCACAAGCTTTTTGAAAAAGCTTATGTGTAAACCAAAACTGGGGACCTCAAGACCACCAGCTTAACTATCTCTAAACTGAGTTTCAAACCCTAAGGATCTAAAACCAAACCTATGCAATGTCTGCAAGGTGCCTGTCTCACACTCAGTGTATGATGAGTGTGTGCACAGGGCACTTTTGACCCAATTGACAAGCTAATTTGAGGCTTGTAAAAAATTACAAAAATTCAACAAAAATCAGATTAAGAAACTTGACCAACTGAACTAGAAAAACCCATAATTTCAATGATTTTGAACCAGAAATGAAGTTATGATAAATCTATCCAGTTTGGTGAAAACTGAGTTTTGCATTTTTTTTTACTTTTGACAGAAATGATATTTTTGACTTTTGTGAGATTTGATCTAAATTCATGAACTGATTATGATGTTTCAAGCTAAAACAAAGTTACATAAAGCTGCTCTACTGAATTCTAAACACAATTCAAACCTATGATCTTAAAAGTTCCAACAGACATGCAATAGGATGATTTCATGTTGATTTTGACTTCTAGAGTTCTAAGGTGCAAATATAGGAGCTAAATGACTCTAATATACCTATTAGAAACGATCGCAACATAAATTAACCTCAAACAAATCCTCTAACTCAGATAATGAAGCAGATCCAAACATAGGTTTTGGATATGATTTACAATAACCACCACTAAAACTTGAATCTAAACCATGCTATCTATGAACTCGGATCCTACTATTGCTATGACAACTAAATGATGCAAGTGCTACCACTATAACTATCAATAAGACATCACAATCGATTATGCAGATTCAAAAATAAAATGCAAAGGATTTGGAACTCACAACATTGTCTACCATAATGTAGCTTAAACCGTAACCATAACTATACTAACTTAAGCTAATCCAACCCATTCCAAGTTCTCGCAACCCCAATGCCATAACCATTTCCAATTGAAGCTTTTCATTGACTTTTGTTGACCGAGTTCCAATTTACTTGACTTGAGTTATAAGCTTACCAAAAGCTATCAATAGCTTAAATAAGCTTATTTAAATTAAAATGAAGCTACTTGGAGCTTAAGTATAATAGCATAATAACCGATTTACAACAAAGGGACATAAAAACAAGTTTTTGGTTCAAACTTCAAATCAATACTTGAAATTAAATTACAACCGATAAAACAGTTTTTCTTAGTACAATACAAAAGGAAATTAAATATTTAGAACTTAATTTAAGACATTGACATTAAAACGACATACATGGAAATTAAAACTAAGAACTACTACCCTTCTCTCCTTCTTCTTCCTCTATTTATATGCAAAAGTCCTCCTACTTGTCTTCAGATCATTTCCCACTTCTTTTCACCGCCATTGGATCACTTGACTCATTTTTTACCATTGATGAGTTTTTTGGCGGGAAATTGATATTTTAACACTGGGACAGGTTGAGTGCAAGGAGGGGGAGAGCATTTAATGCTTTTTGTTGTTTGGTGGATGTGGAGTGATAAGGGAGTTGAAGGTTGAGCTGGAAGCATGGTATGTGGAGTGTTGCAGGCAGTGGGTGGGAAGGAGGAAAAAGGGAGGGAAAGGTGGGATGGTTTGACTGGGTGGTTGACCGGGGTTCTATTATTAGGGAGGGGTTCACAAAGGGGGGTCAATGGGTGTATGGCAGGGGTCAAGGCTTATTGGCAGGGGGCTCATAATACAAAAGAGTTCAAGGGTTTAGGTGTTTAATATCAAGGACCATTTTGTAATTTCTGATTCTTGAGGGACCAATTCTGCCATTTTCCAAAGTTGTACCAAGGGACCAGTTATGACAAGTTTCAATAGTACAAGGACCATAATAGACATTTTAAACTTCCAAGGACTATTTTGCCAATTTTGAAACTTGAAGGACTAAACTTGTAAATTCTCAAAACTTTGAAAATTTTCACCAAAGGACTAATTATGACAACTTATGATTTTAAAAGGACCTTTGGTGACTTTTCTTTAAAATAAGTGCTCGTGGACTATTTTTGACAAGATTTGAAAGTCGGGGATCAAACCGCCAATTATGCAAACTTAGCTCATTTTTCTTCCGATTTTAAACATTTTGCATCCAAACATATAAAATGCAATTTTGAGATATTTTCAGATTTTGATGCATTGAATGCGTTTTTAAATGTTTTGCAGCTCAGATTGACCAAAATGATGAGTATTTACACACTCATCGAGGAGCATCTACTTTAAACCTTAAATTATTGAAACGTGATTGAATTGTCTCTATGTGCGTGTTCCTTCTAATATGTGCAAAACCCTTTCAAACTTCGAGGCACATATTAAGGGGAGCAAACTTTGAAAACCTCATCCTTCCTCAAAATGTTATCTACTCAAATTGATCGAAGTGATGATGATCATTTTAGAAAATGTTAATCAAAAGATTGGACCTTTCATTCTTAATCTAACAAATTCCAAGATCTCTTGCCTCCATGTGCTAAACAATTTCTGAATTATATGCATATGTTGAGGGGGAGCATTTCTAAAATATCAAAACAATTGAGATACAAAATGCTTTGATTTTATATCACAAGTATCTTGATTGATTTTTCAAATGGTTTTCAATTGGTTTCAAGGCGGAAGAAATGTACCAAAAGACCGACCAAATTTACTTTATGCATGGTGATATAAGGATGATAAGGTTAGGTTGAGGTCCCATGATCCGCCAGAACCGGAGGGATCTACCCAGGGACAATCCACTAGATAGTGTAAGTCCTTAGGTATGATGATAAAAGGAGAAAATGAGATATGGGAAGAGTGCGGATCGAGACCGAGCTAGTATCGAATATACCCAACAAGGCTCTAATTATGAAGTCTCGTAAGCATCAAGGGGTTGAAGAATGAAAAAGAATTGAATGTGAAAAGGGTGAAAAGAAATAGCCTCCATTTATTCAACCATAAGGCGTAAACCGGGTTCAATTCATATGCTACCGATTGTAACATCGGTATTGAAGACAAGACGTCATGGACCCAAAGGACGCATTGCACTACAACTTTCCATACCACTCAAGTTCCTCTTATAAGGGCTTGTTTCATTCTCACGGGAACCCACATTATCTATCGACTTTTCTTAGAGTTTGTTGATATCAAGAAGAGACCTCTCCCAGTCTCCAAGATAGGAACCAAATATGCACTATTGAGTCTAGAGCCACGAGATCATCATATAAATCTCTTTAGGACATCACAATGAAGACTCTCTGCTTCACACAATGTGGAAGAGAGATTACATCTTATGAGTCCCACGATTATCCTTGTGGTATTGCCAGATCATCCGAGTGATATGCTATCATATGCACAATGAAGATGGAAAGCCTTCTAGAGCCAACATCAAACAAGCTCTGGTGGGTGACATGTGAGATCTATCCAATAGATCAACCATGTGACAACCGAATGTAAACAATGGGGAGATTCAATCTTTGAATAAATCGGTTCAAAGTTATGGATTAATAGATACCTTTGAAAAACGGTCGTTGTGCTTAAAAACTCTTTTCTTTAGCACATCGATCGTGTACAAATTTCAAAATAAAAGGTGTTTATGATTGATAATTGATTCATTAAAACCTTCGTTGTATTGCAAAACAAATTCTATTGAGCAATACACGATTGGTTATCAAATATCTTTTTATTAATCGCTGAATCTCATTTCACGGTTCACTCAATCCGATGTTGTCTTCTTTGAGACGTTCCGTTTGAGAACAACTAGAGTACGCGAAACCCTGTCAAGGAAATTCTTCGAATTATACCGATCACAAAGACATGTATCGATAAACGGGAACCGTGGGCGCAGTATCTTAATTCAATGAAAGTGATCAAAGACACTTTTGTACGCTTTGTTGCTAATCGTTGTATGCAGTACCGACGCTTTAAATGATCGTAATGATGCGGTCAATCCATAGCCGCATGCTCACGCAACACTTTCATTTACAAAGAAATCATGATTAGTGCATCAATGACTCGATATTCTCACTCCATGCTTCGCTACGGCCGCCAATATCATGAATCAACGAAAGCTTCGCTACTCGATGAGAATATATCATGATCCGTAATGTGAGCATGTCGGTCCAAAAGTCACAACATCACATAATACCAACACCACAAAGGAAGAGTCGAGATTTAATATGGATGATGATCTCAAAGCAGCTCAACAATCATTATCACGTGGATCAAGAAAGACCTCCACTTGGATTAACCAAACATGCTATGTGAAGAATCAATGTCACGAGCTTCGTGAGCAAAGAACTTATTCAAGAATTCTAGAACTATCCAATGTAACATCCTGCTTTGTATTCATTGTAAATTGAGGTGACCTCCTTGGGGAGATTGTTAGAATTAGAAAATTCAATCGTTAAAGAGTCGGTCACCTCAAGTATAAGTATTCGATAGAAAGCTCGTAGTCGTAGTTATGTTATGTTAGTAAGTGGTTTGTTAAGTAACACCGTGGAGGACGGACGGTCTTACCCATCGATGCCCGATCCACACTCGTGAGGTGGCGCTTATTTGTAAGACACTATAAATACCTCTACCTCCCAAGGTAGAGGGTTGGAACTTCAATACCATTTTCTTTGTTTCACATAGTTCCCAACTCTCTTCCTTTTCTCTCTAGAACTTTCTCTCTAAACTACTTGAACGCCCCACTTTGATTATGGTTTAGTGTGATTGTGAAATCCTATATCTTACATTTATCAAGAAGAAGATACATAAGATTGGAAAGAGCTTTTAACGCAAACACTCTTCTTGAAGAAATATTTAACCACCACTTTACACGGATCCTACCGAGCTAATCGGGAGTATTAGTTTCTTTCATCTTTATTACCTTCCGTTATCATAACTTTGATATTTTCGGGAACATTGGGACAATGTTCAGTTTAAGTGTATGGAGGAAAATAAAACGGAACTTTGAAACTATGCTTATCCTTGATTATTTGCTTTGTTCAATTGCATTTGTGTAATAAACCATGAGAAAATGTCGGTTAGGGTAATTTTGGCACCAAATTTAAAATTTTCATGAAATATAGGAGTAGGCTATTAGTCTTAATAAAGCATCTCATGGATAGGAAATTATATGACTAGCACAAAAACCCTTTACCACTTAAATTCCACCCGTAATGTGAGGATCGCCTTTAGATTAGTAGGAATTAAAGCATTCATCTTTAATGCTTAGTGTGTGAACCGTAGTATAATAGATTCTAGAACTTGTTTTGTGATGCATCCCGAGATCGCTAGTTAGGAATAACTAAATGATAAGAGGCATTAGGATAACCCTTGTTTGATACCCGTAATATAATTGCTTCTTCCACATCGGTTGAGTAATTCCCCCACACCCTTGCATTGTACTCATCTTTAGTACACGATACCCCTAGTTAACCCCTCAGAGCCTATCCTTTTCGCGGTTCTCGTGATGTTTCGGTTTTTCAGAATATCAATGAAGAGCATTGTTTACACCCCACCCCTAAATGTACACTCAAATCGCCTTAGCCTCCCTTATATGCACTCACTTTTAGTGCATTATTGTTATCACCCTAAAAACCGTTAGTTCAATTATCTAGTTGCTTGCATAAGTTGCTAAGTCGAGTCATATCCTTTGTATACAGTTTTGGGACGATTGGGACTCATGGGAAAAGTTAAAGTTTATGAAATGACGGGAAGGAACGTTAAATTCAAAATTCCCTTTATTTTATGTAATAATGTACTCCAAGTGTTTTGATTTTTTCAATTCGGGTCAAATTAGTGTTAGAGTAATAAAACTCAATTGTAGGGATGTGCCTATAAACCTTATCATTTTGATGTTACCGTAGAGGATGGTAGAGTAAAAGTGCATGAAAAAAAAATATATATATATATATATATATATATATATATATATATATATATATATACTGCTACCATCCTACATCTATCCTTTAAATTTATATTTGTTTGTTTCAGTTATCTAGAGTTTAGAGTGTCGAGTCTTGGCTTAGCAACGCCATTCTTCATATGATTGTAACATAAAGATTTTTTACTTGCCACCACTAAATAGCCTATCCCACCAAACCCTTTGTTTCCCTACCGTAAGCCTAACATTACAACCCTTTAAAAGACCTCTTGGATAGTCTTTCCTAGGTGCTTACGCCAACGCGATGGAGGTTTGATCTATTCTCAAGCCTATGGTAATCTATGTACTAGGACCGTTAATGAGTGTTTATCTTCCATTTCCAACTTGTTATATTTCATATACACCGAGAGATGTGAGTACCCAAACACCCCATGTGAGGTGCTAGTATGTAATTCCGTGCTTGTTATGACTTTTGGGGCTTATATGTGTTGTGGATTGTTCTAAACCAATGCTTCATGACCCTAACTTATAAATTAATTGGAAGCACATTTGCTTGAGGACAAGCAAATACCAAGTGTAGGGATATTTGATAAGGTTTTAAATGTACCTTTTTGAGGGTCGTTTAAGCCCTTATTTGATCACTTTGTATCCGTTATTACTTAATATCGTTCCTTTTCACTTTTTAGGTCTCTTGAAGGCAAATTGTTGGAATGGCATTTATTTAGACGAAAAGGCGGATATACGAAGAAAATGGCCAAAGTCAAGAATCGAGACACTCAAGTCTTTGAAACACAAGGGGACGCGCCGTGTTATCTGCGACGCCGCCGAGCACATGTTGTGACGATACAAGAGCCAAGTTGCTTATTTTCAAGTGACGGTGTCGCTTTAAAAGTAGGTCGTCGCAACTCGGATCGCCTAGATTTGATCCAGACGGTCGGATGTCGAAGAGGACAGCGTCACAAGCATAAGGTGACGCCTGTCGTAAGACTAACGTGCCAAGACGAAACCCAAATGACGGCGACGACGGCGGCCGCAAATCATAAGGTGACGCGTCGCGAATGTAATCTTATATATAGAATCCGAATTTTTCGCCAGCGGTGTGTAGTCTTTTGGAGTAAAACCTAAACCGAACCAAGGTCGTCTTGTACAAGATTTTAGGGTTCCAAACCCTATCTAACACCAAGATGAGTGTTTTACTTCATTAATTAAATTATGTCTTCAATTATTTGTGTGTATGCTTGCATGTTCTCCATGTCCCAAGCTAATTTACTTGTGTGTTTGCTTAGGTATATGAAACTTAACTATTGAATATTGATTGGTTGTCTCTTATCTTAATTGTTAATGATCTAGTAATGCGATAGGTCATTCGTTGTGTAGTTAATGCTTGATTAATCTTTGTGAACCTTAGACTATAACACCTAGAGTAGTTGTAGGCTAAACCATCCAAAGAGTACCTTAGAGTTAGAGTTTATAAATCCTAGAGATTTTGTAGACGAGGCCCTTTGGTAGTTTCAAAGAGTTAGGGATAAAGTAATACCCTACGACCTTAGACACACAACGCAATTAAGAATAAGGACGTGACAATTCAACCATCAATAGGAGATAATTAAAGAGTAATAAAACCTAAGTAAACACATCTTTAAATCATCATACGAGCACACAATAATTAGACATAGACTACCCTCACCCTAGTTAATTAGATAATTAGAAAGTAGAGTAATCGGTAGAAATACCAACCCCCCAAATCCAAACCCCGAGATTCGTACTTTTCCATTTCCTAAAAAACATAAAAAGATAAAAAATAATCTTCCTCAACCCCAACCTTAGCGTAGTAACTCCTCAATAGCATTCCTATTCCCCTAGAGAACGATATCAATTCCGTGGCTTACCCTAATACTACATTACAACAATTAGGTTCAACGCCTAGGTGTTGAAAACTTGCTCGACGAAAATGAAGTTCCTTTGACCCTAACAACGCGTGTAGCGTTATCAAACCTACTCACTCAAATCAATGGAGATGGAAAACAACGGTCCAACTCGCCTCAAAGGCTTCCTAGGCTCAAACTTAATGAGTTTGAGATGTGGAGGATCTCGATCGAGCAATACTTTCTCATTCAAGACTATGCTCTATGGGAGATCATCTTAAGCGGTGATTCTTTCAAGCCCGCGACTAGTACTCGAAGGTTGGTGACGGATGTTGTGACAGGTTTACATGCTGAGACTAATATTGAAAAAGCACTAAATAAGAATGATCTAAAGGCTAGAAGTTTGTTGTCGATGACTCTTCCTAGAGACCGGATCATAGCTTTCAAGCAAGTTCAAGACCGCTAAAGAACTTTTGAAGAAATTTGCTCGGTGTTTGGTGGTAATGATGCTACAAAGAAGACACAAAGACATTGTTGAAGCAAAGTTATGAAAACTTCTCTCGCTTCAAGCAATGACTCACTTGATAGCAACTTCACCAAACTTGAAGATTGTTACACAATTGATCGTGTTTGGCATTGAGGTAGAAAAGGAAGACCTCAATTTGAAGTTTCTAAAGTTTGCCTTGTAGTTTCATACTAATGTTACGATGCAGGAAAATAAACCAGATATTGAAACTATGAAGCTCAATTATCTTTACAACAACTTCAAACTCATTGAAAAAAGATTGAAGAAGGTCGAAACTTGGTACAAGCTCAAGCGACTTGGCTTTGATGTCAACCTCTGATGATGTGATGATTCAAGATGGTGATGATGATATTGCCACCTTGGTTCTCGCAGGTTTCCACTAGTAATGTTAGCGTTACCACCGCAGTTCAAAGAAGAAGATTGCCGGTATTGGAGATCCTACCTTTTATTCTTTTATCTCCACTCAAGTTAATGGCTCTATATTAACTCATGAAGACATAGAGCAAATTGATGAAGATGACTTGGAGGAGATGGATATAAAATGGCAAATAGCTCTTCTTAGCATGAGGGCTAGGAAATTCTACAAGAAGACGGCAAGCCAATCCACATCAATGGTGGTGAAAGCTGCGAGGTTCGACAAAAGAAAGTAGAGTGCTTCAATTGTCACAAGTTGGGGCATTTTCCTGTGGAATCTGAAGACCAAAGATGAAGGACAACAGTCTACTTGGTACAAGCAAAAGAAAGAACCAAGCGTGGAAGAACCAAAGGCAATGTTGGAAATTGATGGTGTGAGCTATGATTGGAGTTTCATGGTTGATGGACTAGATGAACAACCTTCGGGATGTCTCTTGTGTCTCACCGAATTTGCTCTCGTGGCTTTTCTCGACTGAGGTACAAAACTTTGAAAGTTGTTCTAAAACATGTAGGGCTGCTAGAAGTTGAAAGGCTTAATGAATCTTATGAAAGTCAAAGAACGAGTTGTTTTCGCTAATTATGTTGTGTCAACATTAGGAGAGCTATAGCCGTATTAAAAAACAACTAGAGCACTATAGAGAAAATGAGTCAAAATATAATGATGATATGATTCTTCTTAGAAGAGAGGTAGATCATAAGCCAACCGTGAATGAGGCATACCAAGAAGAGCTTGAAAACTTAAAAGATAAATGAAAATGTCAATTTAACTCAGACACCTATTATTGTCGGTCTAAGTCAATTGATAAAATTTGGAATGCTCAAATTATGAGTAAAGCTAAGTCGGTATGGGATACCATCTGCTCCACCACTACTTAGAGGTGTTCCATCACCTCGTGCATAGATTTAGCTCATACAGCCTAGAAGATTTTCGTGAACTTAAACGTGAATATGGTCCTCTAAAGGACACATTTGTGAAAAGTGAAGAACATGTTAAGCATGAAACCGATGTTTTGAAAGTGCTAGTGACTCATCATTGTTGATGAGAATGTTAAAAAGAATGTAGAGGCTTCTATCCTAAAATTTGTTATCTTATTATAGAGGAACCTAGGAAACAAGCTAATAAACCTAGATCAATCAGAAGGTATGTTGAGATGTATAGAACAAGCCTGACTCCTAGGGGTAACCAGAGGAGTTGGAATCATGTTAAATCTCAACAACTAGGTAGTGATTTTGTGATGTACAATAAAGCATGCTATATCTATGGTAGTTTTAATCATTTACATGCTTATTGTGACTATCATGTTGGGAGAAGGGAAGTCCATGGGAATAAAAGGTGGATTCTAACAGTTTCAAAACAATTTACACCCTAATTCTCACAGAAATGATCCCAAGAGCGGTTCAACTAAGAAGTGGCCTCAAACTTTTGCCACCGCAAAAATCATAACACTTGCTCACCTAAGTCACTGTTACAAGTGCAAAATCCAAAACAACTTTTGCGTAATCCGCACAAACAGGAAAATAACTTTTCAAAATAAAAGGTTCATTATAACCAACAATGGGTACCTAAAACCAAACCGTAAGTTTCCTTGCTCATTCAAAAGTTCCCACCGCAAGGGTTGTAAACAAGAATGGGGGACATGGAAATCTTTGAAGGCCTCGAGACGTTGGGAATGGAAACCTAAAGGAACTACCTCATCAACCAATCCCAATGGTGTATCAATGACCTTTGATAGATTTAACTGCATTGATACACGAGGCAGATCCAAGTCAATCATGGCTTGGGTCCCCAAAAGAAACTAACTCTTTACTTATATGTGTAGGAACATCCAAGGACAAAAAGATCAGATCAAGGTTACACAGATAGTGGGTGTTCAAGGCACATGACTGGCAACAAGTCTTATCTTTCAAATTTTGAACATTATGATGGACAGTATGTCAGCTTTGGAGGTGGAGTTAAGTGAAAAGTAAAATGGAACAACAAGTATGATGCAAGAGATTTAAAGCAAATAACATGGATTTTTATTATTATCAAACAAAACTGCACACTGAGTGCACTATATACATCCATGAGATACATACAACAAGCATCATTACATGAAAAGAAAACTGAACACAACATTCAACTACCAACTGATCACAAAAGCTTCACATCCTACCCCACAACCCCAACCAAACCACCATCTACCACATATGGCTTCTTTGGGAAGGCCCACTCTGGCATGACCTTAGGCGCATTTCGCCTATCTATCGGTCAGTAAACCTTAGGGCTTTCTAGCCCCATCACCACTACCCCACGGTGGTGAGGATGATGAAGGTCCCTCTTGTGGTGGTGTTGACAAGTGGTGGAAAAGGTGGCATCTTCGATTCTCGATGGAAGGATTCTTGCAAGGAGGCACATCTAAGACCTTGAAGTAGCATCATCATATGTGCTTGCATATGGGGAAATGTAGCTTGACATGGAGTCTGAGCTATCTTCCTTGATAATAGCATCTTGTGACATTGGTTGAGTTGAAGAAGGACCCGAAGTGACATGAGTTAGCATCTGCATGAGTTCTTTTTCTAGATGTAACTACTTCAAACACCTCTCTTTTTGTTTTACCTGGATTATTCAGAATATAATGCCATGCTTCTTCATCCCAAAAGCTATTCGATATTGAGCTGTCCGATGAGACATTGATTGGGTTTGAATTGCTCATGGTGATTTTTGGTAAAGTTGCTTTTGATAGGTTATAGGAGAGAGAAGTGTTGATATGTTAAAGTATATGAGTCTAATATTCTTAAATAGAGGATTAAGTTGGATTGAAGAAATTAATGAGGTGTAGGATATTGGTTTTCACATACACATCATAACACAATCAAACATAGGCGTATAGAAGATGAGTTTTAGAGAGAAAGTTAGAGGTTTAGGGAACTTTAGTGAGAGAAAGAAAATCTTATTATGAGCTCCAACTCTCTACCTTGGAAGGTAGAGAGTATTTATAGTCTTACAATAAAGCGCACACAACGGGTGTGGATCGGGCATCTGGTGGGTAAAGACCGTCCGTCCTCCACGGTGTTACTTAACTTAAATATTACTTAACTTAAAAGAACTACGACTACGAGCTTTCTATTGATTACATATACTTGAGGTGACCGACTCTTTAATACACGGAATTTCTAATTCCTAACAATCTCCCTAAGGAGGTCACCTCAAACATGTACTAAAATTACATTGAATACAAGCAGATATTACATTAATATAGTTCTTGCATTCTTGATGTAGTACTTTGCTCGAAGCTCGTAGTCATTGATTCTTCTCATTGCATGTTTGGATAATCCTAGTGGAGGTCTTAAAATTGATCCACGTGATAATAATTTGAGCCGACTTTTGAGATCATCGGCTATCAAAAATCTACGAGACATCCATTGTGGTGTTGGAATTTTGTGATGTTGTGACATTCGGACCGACATGCTCACTTTTGGATCATGATATCTTCTCATCGAGTAGCGGAAGCTTTAGTTGATTCATGATATTGGCGGCGTAGCGAAGCATGGAGTGAAAATATCGAGTCAATGATGCCTTAGTCATGATTTCTTTAGAGATGAATGTGTTGAGAGAGCATGCGGCTATGGATTGACCGCTTCATTACGATCATTGCAATCGTAGGGAGTACTGCATAAAACATTTAGCAATAAAGCGCGCGAAAGTGTCTTTGATCACTTCGTTGAATTGAGGTACACGACCCACGGTTCCCGTTGATCGATTACAAATCTTGCTGTGATCGGTATAATTCGAAGAATTTCCTTGACGGGGTTTCGCGTTGCTCTAGTTGTTCTCAAACCGGGCGTCTCAAAGAAGACAACACGGAGTGAGTGAACCGTGAATAGAGATTCAGCGATTGATGAAAGAGATTTGAAAAACAATCGTGTATTGCTCAATAGAAATTGTTTTGCAATACAACGAAGGTTTTAGTGAAAATCAAGTATCAATCATAAACACCTTTTGATTTGAAATCTTTGTGTGCTGTGATCTAAGTGCTAAAGAAAAGAGTTTTTAAGCACAAAGACCGGTTTTCAAAGGTATCCGTCAATCCATAACACGAACGAGATTGATTCAAGACTTGAATCGCCCCATTGTTTCATTCGGTTGTCACATGGTTGATCTAATGAATAGATCTCACATGCCACCTACCGGGAGCTTGTTTGATGTTGGCTCGAAGGTTTTCCATCTTCATTGTGAATATGTATGCATATCACTCGGATGTTACGGCAATACCACAAGGATAATCGTGGGACTCAAGATATAATCTCTCTTTCCACATTGTGTGAAGCGAGAGAGTCTTCATTGAAAGTGTCCTAATGAGATTTATTGATGATCTCGTGGCTCTAGACTCAATTTGTGCATAATTTGGATCCTATATCGGAGACTAGGGAGGGTCTCCTTCTTCAATATCAACAATCTCTAAGAAAGTCGATAGATAATGTCGGTTCCCGTGAGAATGAAACAAGCCCTTTTAAGAGGAACTTGAGTGGTTTGGGAAGTTTAGTGCGGTCGTCCTTTGGGTCCATGACGTCTTGTCTTCAATACCGGTGTTACCTTGGTAGCGCAGCAAATGAATTGAACCGGTTTACGCCCTAAGGTTGAATCAATGGAGGCTATTTGTTTTACCCTTTTCTCATTCAATTCTTTTAATTCTTCAACCCTTGATTGCATACCAAGACTTCATAGCTAGAACCTTGTTGGGTTTATTCGGTACTAGCTCGGTCTCGATCCGCACTCTTCCCTTATCTCATTTTCTCCTTTTATCATTATACCTAAGAACTCTACACTAACTAGTGGATAGTCCACAGGTAGATCCCTCCGGTTACGGTGGATCATGGGAACAAATACCTAACCTTATCATCCTTATATCACCATACATAAAGTAAAGTTGGTCGGTCTTTTGGTATTGTTCACGCCATATGGACTCAATTGAAAACCATTTGAAAATCAATTCGGATACTTGTGATATATTATCAAAGCATTTTGTACGAATTGTTTTGATATTTTAGAACGAGAACTCCCCTCAACATGTGCATCAAGTATTTGAAAATGTTTTGCACACGGAGGCAAGAGAAAGAATTAACTTCTTTGATTACCATTTTCTAAAGATATCAACATCACTTCCACATCAAATCAAGTAGATAGAGCATTTTGGGAAGGATGAGGTTTTCATGATTTTGCTCCCCTCAATATGTGCATCTAAGTTTGAAAAGAGTTTTGCACATAATAGAGAAACACGCACATTGAGAAAAATGATCACGTTTCAACACATATTGGTTTACGATATATGCTCCCCTCAACATGTGCAAGAAAATTTAAAATCGTTTGGCACATGTGGGAAGGATAGCATGTACATCCTTATAAAACCATTTACCAATTTATCGGTATAAATCAATTTAAATCACAAATTCTCCCCGATCACAAATATCAAATCATTTGAGATTTGTGATCTCTATAATTAAATTGATTTTGAAAGCTTTAAGGAGAATTGTGACTTGATTAAGCTGTTTTAAGCGATATGGATCGGATATTAAGTCTTTAAACTCCATTGATTGAACATGCATGATTATCTTTTGAAAACATTTTGAATGACAAATAACATTTTAATTTAATTGAAATCATTCTCCCCTCAATCAATGACATAGGTTGTTGATTGAGAGATAGATATTTTGACAAATAAGTCGAGATGATTATCAAAAATAGAGTCCAAGTTATTTATCAAAACAATTTGTTTCAATGAGATAACGGTTTATAGAATCGAGCATGGAATTTTGAAAGTCATGATAAAGCATGGCTCTGTTCTTTCTTAGAAAAGCGGAGTTCTTGCTGAAATGACAATAAACCATTTTTCTCTTTCTCAAAAAATTTTTTTTTTTTTTTTTTTTAAAATTCGAACAACATCTAAAGTCCGTGTCATTCTTTGAATGACAACATCAAAACCGTAGATATTATCGAATCGAGAGAAACAAGACAAAATGACAATATTTTTGAAGATTTTTGAATTTTCAAATTTTATGGATTTTGAAAGTTTTATATTTTTCTATTTGATTTTTTAAGTTTTATAATTTTGTATTTTGATTTTCGAATAGATATATACAGGAGATAGATGAAGATAGACCTTTACTCCTCGTCTTCCTCACGAAGGCGTTTGAGTGTTTCGGTTGAAGGCTTTTCATGCCCGGTCGTGGAAGAATAAACTCAAAGCGTTCTCTTGGAAGAGCTTTGGTGAAGATGTACGCTAGCGGTATTCGGTCCTCACAAAATAGAGTTCCACTACACCTTTTCCACTTGTTCCACGATGAAATGATGTCGAATGTCGATATGCTTTGCTCTTGAGTGTTGAACATTGTTGCATGAGAGAGCAATAGCACTTTTATTATCACGATGCGAGAGGATTTTGTTGAATTCAAAGCCATAGTCGGATAATTGAGATCTCATCCATAAGATTTGAGCACAACGAGGATGACATGGCTATGTATTCGACCTCTGTAGAGAAATAGAAGTACTCATTTGCTTCTTTGAAGACCGACTCACAAGCTTATCACCCAGCGAGCACCTCGGATGTACTTGACGAGTATCTTGACACCTGCATGATCGGCATCTGCATAGGTTGTTAGTGACATACGGTGTCCTTGGTGCAAAGACCCATATTGATGGTTCCTTGGAGATACGAAAGACCCTTTTAACCGCTTCAAGGTGCTTTTTAGTAGGCTTAGCACGGTATCTAGCACACATGCAAGCAGCGAACAAGATGTACGGTCTACTAGCGGTGAGGTACATCGAGGATCCAATCATACTACGATATTTCGTTTGGTCAATCATGATCCACAGTGGTCCTCATCTAGTTTGGTTCGATCAATCATGGGGGTGTCAGCAGGTCACTTGAATCAAATCCAAATTTCTTTAAGATCTCTGTTGCATATTTAGATTGATTTATGAAAATGCCTCGGGACTTTGTGAAATTTGTAATCCCAAGAAAAATGACATTTGTCCCATCATTGACATTTGAAATTTTGAACTCATTTCATTAGAAAACGATCACATTCCATTGGGTGCATCGAGGCAAAATAATATCATCAACATAAATTTGAACATGAATTAAATGTTTGCACGACTTCACGGTGAACAATGTTGGATCAACTGCTCCTTTGCTAAATCCGGTTGATAGAAGAAACTTTGTGATGTATCATACCATGCCCTTGGAGCTTGCTTTAAACCGTAAAGGGCCTTCTTCAAGCGATAAGCGTGAGTAGGATGCTCTTGATTTACAAATCCTTGAGGTTGGGTGGCGTGAGCGACTTCTTTAAGGTCTCCGTTCGAAATGCCGTCTTCACATCCATCGATAGACTACCATGTTCTTACTAGCGACATTAGCGGAAAGATTACGATTGCCTCGATTCGAGCAAGCTGGAGCAAAAGATTCTTCAAAGTCAATACCCTCCTCTTGGCGGTATCCTTTAGCAACTAATCGAGCCTTGTTCTTCAATACATCACCATGCTCATCTAGTTTCACTTTGAAGATCCATTTTAGAGCAATAATCATGGCACATTCGGGCGGTACTAACTCCCATACATCAAGTCGATCAAACTCATGAATTTCATCTTGCATAGCATTGAACCATTGTCTTCGTTCATGGCGGTTTAACATCCTTTGGTTCGATCTTTGAGAGTACGGAGTTGAAGAAACACCATAGGGCATCGGTTGCAAGTTGTTTCCGTGTTGATACGGGACGAGAGGATTTCCAATGATGTTGTCTAATGGATGATCGTGAGTCCATTTTACGAGGTGTTCATGTGGTAGTTGTTGAGGGTGAAGTAGCGAGTCGATGTCTCTGAAGAAGATGGTTCGAAGAAGATTCGAGGAGCAAATATGTTTTCGAATGGAGCATCTTGGGAGTAGCAAAGGATTAACTTCATCATTGATGCGAAACATTTCCATGATGTACATTTGAAGAATGATGATTTGTTGATGAGGCGAAGGATCGTGACGGCGCTTCTTGACTTAAAGATATTGAGGCGAGGATTGCCTTCATTCACGGGAATATGAGCGACCTCTGTTGTAGGAATCGACACCTCATTAGTACTTGGATCATAAAGTTCATCAAACATAGGATCAAACAATTTCTTTAAATCATCTTGGATGGAGGTACATATGGAGTTTCTTGAGAAGAGTTTGGAACAAGGGATGAACCAATGGGATTGTTTTGAAGTGTGGGTCGAGGCGAATTGTCCGAGAGCCATTTGACGGTCGACTCATCAAGCGTAACGTGAATTGTTTCCATGATATTTCGGGTTCTTTTGTTGTAGATTCGGTATCCCTTTTGTTTGGAGCATACCTACAAATACTCCAATGTGCCTTTAGCTCTAAGTTTGCCTAAGTCTTGTCCTCATTAGTTGGATAACACAATGCACCAAACACACGAAGGAAAGAGATTAGGTTTTTTGTTGTGGACAAGTTCATATGGAGTTTTCCATGAGCAGTGTGAATCGAGGAGCGATTTTGTGTGTAGCATGCGGTGGCAATAGCTTGACCCGGAGAAACATTGGAACCTTTGAGTAAATCGGCATTGTTCTAGCGGCTTCTACAAGAGTTCGATTTCGTCTTTCAACTACACCGTTTTGTTGAGGAGTTCGTGGAACACTTCTTTGATGGTGATTCAACGCTTTCATAAAATTCTTGAGTTGTTTGTTGACAAACTCGGTTCCATTGTCTGTTCTTATTATTACATTTGTTTTGTTAAAGCGAACTGCATTTGTTTGATGAGTTTGATGATGATATCGGGAGTTTCATCCTTTGTCCTTAAGAACTTGACCCGGTGAATCTAGGTAATCATCAACCACAACTAACACATATTTCTTCCCAAATATATTACGCACCCTCATTGGTCCACATAAATCCATATGAATCATATGAAGAACTTACGTGACGAGTTAGTAGGTTTGGGTTTATGGGCATACTTCTTGCTTTTTCCCAATTGACATCTTGAACAAAGATGATCCTTTTCATACTTGAGTCTAGGTAAACCTACAACTAAGTCCTTTACGGAGAGATCATTGATGGTACCGAAGTTCAAGTGATTGAGGCAGCGATGCCATAACCATGACTTTGTTTTAGAGGCCTTTGACGGTAAGCAAATTGGAGAAGACTTCATCATATCTTCGATAGATATGGTGTATAGATTTGAACCACGTGAACCTCTTAAAAGTTCCTTACCATCAAGTTCTCTAACGAAGCGGTATGTTTTCGAAGGCTACTTCTAGATCGAGAATCGCGAAATTGACCAACAGAGAACAAGTTGTGACCAAGACCTTCTACATAGTAAACCACGGAGATAACACTTTTGCCAACAACATAGTCTCCATAACCCATAATAGCACCGAAATGATCATTCCGAATCTAAGCTGTCCGATGAATTTGCTCACGAAGTTCATGAGCCGTGACGGTCGCCCGATCATATGCTTGGAGCGACTGAGTCCGGTACCACGAGCGATTTGAGCGATCTGCGGTTGAACACGAGACAAGAGTGGATAAGCTGGATAATTGGGATCCCCATGCAAGAATGGGTTCCATTTGGTTAGTAACAATGGTTGGAACACCCGCATCGGAAAAAGAAGCATTCATATCGAAATTAAGGCCTTTGGAATCATTGTGAATTGATGCGGTACTAGTGTACGTATTAGCCACATTCACGGTGTGCTCACTTCTTAAGGAATAGTTCTACCGGTAGGCATCCATTTTCTAGTGGGCATTGTCGATTATTCTTATGACCAACGGTATCCAATAATAGCCTATCTTACTAAATGTTCTTCTGTGGGTTTCCTTTGTTTTCTAACTTTCTTTCGTTTTGCCTTTTTGCCTTTTTAGCATTATTAGCAACATTAGCTGGACAATTAACATCATTAGGCAAAACATTAACACCACATTCATGATTAGAAGCGAATTCAAGCGGACATCGGTACAAGGTTTGCAAATAGTATCGAATTGAATTAATTACGATGCGCCTATGGCTAATACTAGAATCAACACGATTCGTTTTATTCGATTCAAGCTTAAAGTTCCTAGATTGTTCTTCTACTCTTTTCGGTGCACATTCTTAGCTTGCGAGGTCCTATCATTCCTTGTATTGTCTTGAGACTTTGACTGCTCCCTTTAATGTCACTGATTACTCTGTAGAGGAATGGGAACATTAGTGGTTTTACAACTCTTTGCATCACTGTTTAGATGTCTTTGGGATCTGAACTACATGCGAGCACACTAAGGTTCACTTTCTTAAAACTAGAAGTCTTGGGATTTGTACTCTAGAAGGCACACTTGAGTTCTCTTTCATAGCATTGTGATCTGAAATCGAACTACTTAAAGGCACACTAAGGTTCACATTCAAGACATTGGGCATCGAATGAATATCATACTTGGCAATAGGCATCGAACATGGAATCAAAGGATTAACTCTCTCACCTAAGGACTTTGGGCATATTGTGATCAAGCATTCTAGGATTTCTTGAGATCGTTTGGCATATAGGCATGCATGTCCAATTGCATTATCATGAGGTTTCTCTAACTTATCCTCTTCAACAATCTCACGAGACATTCTAGGCAATCCTTAAGGGATGAGAAGTATGTTTGAACAACAAGTTTGTTGTTCACGAGATGAGGAGGACATATTTCACGAGACAAAGCATATTTATTACAAGAGTGAACCTTTGATACACCATTCTCCCCATTGGTCATTGGCATTTTCCCTTTTACGACTCTTGATTCTCAATTTCCTTTTGCAATGAAGCTATTTGTTCGTTATTTTTATTCTGAGTGACCTTTATTGATTCAAATAACTCATTGAAATGACGTTTAACCTTTTCATTTTCTTCTAGAAAACTTTCGTTTTCCTTTTGTAATGCATTTACTAGGTTTTGAAGATGAAGCGTTTGAGAATTCGAGAATCTAAAGGAGGAGGCATTTGGGAGCTGTCATATTGTTCGTTTGACCCTTTAATTGAGAGATTTGGGCTTTCAACTTTACGATCGTGTTGCTTGAGCTTGAATCATTCATCACGTTTGTTAATTTGAAAAGCGCATCAAACTCGGAGCATCGAGGATGTCTTGATATTTGAAGTTTTGACATTTTCTTTAAGATGTTGATATTTTAGTTGTAAATTAAAATGCTCAACTTCTAGTTTAGAAAAATGTTTAACCAAATTGTCGTGATCATCCAGTTCAATTTTCTCGTTTAGTTCGAATTAGTTTTTCAAGCTCAATGACACGATCATGGGAGACTTTCGAGGCAACCGATAATTCATGAAATTTGGAAGCATTAATGGAACAATTTGTAGCGATGAAAAACACATCTTGAGCAATACATTGAAATCGGGTTCTCATTTAGTGTATGCAAGTTCTTCCTCTCAATCTCATTATATTTTAGTGCTCGCTCATAGTCACTAACTTCAACTATCATTGCATCAAATTCCTTTTCCATTCCTTAATATCGGTTTCTATCCCTTTTAAGACTCTCAAAGTGATCTTTTAGAAGTTTAAAGAAAGGCATGACCTCGGTTAAATAACATTCTTTCATTTGCTCAAAACCCTTTCTCCTTCCGTTATACCGATGGGTGTGATCCTTTTCTTGCAAGTTTTCTCAAAATCAACAAATAGTTGAAATATAACATATTGGCTAATTAAGGTCTTGCTTTTAGTGGCAATTGTTCTAGGAACAAGATGCATTGGTGTATTAGGAGGATACACAGTCGCTCTAGGCATTTTCCAAGGGAGGTTTGTTTCAACAATATTTTCGACTTTACGCTTATCTAAATCCATTTTCGAGAAAACTTGTTCGGGAGTCAACAATGTCGAGGCTTAAACATGTTCAAGGAAATCAGTTTTCCTTCTTGTAATCATGGGGTGTGATCTTTATTTTCTTCTCTCTACATTTAGGATCATCTAATTTCTTGTTCATCTTTTCCTAGTGACTTCATCGATTTCTTATCTTCCTCGGTGCACTCAACGCAACTAGGTTTTGTCTAGGTTTAAGGATTTCATTGCCATCATAAAGAACCTTATGAGCATTTCTAGCCCTTTTAATGACCTCTGGATTTGGTTCCTTAACAAGGGAATGCTATGCTTATCGCTTAAGACCCTATGCTTAGTGATCATGTGAGCGATCGAATGGTGTTCCTTGTATGTACAACTTGTTTTCAAGTTTGTTTTCAAAGTTTTGATTAGAAAAATCTTTCAAGAGTTTTGATTCCTTTGCATTAAATTCTTGCTTAAGCATTTTCACATTTTCTTGAAGTTCTTGTTTTGCTTAGCGGTTTAGAAAGCTTTTCTTGCAAGGAATTTAACTCTTGTTTTAATACTTCTTCTCGAAAATTACTTTTCTAATGATTATGCGCACTTGGTCATCCATTTCACGCTCACGAGTGGTCAACTCAAATTTTGCACGTTGTTCATAAATAGCAACACGTTCTTTATAGGCATTTAGTTCGAAATTACGGACTCATCGAGGCACGAGCGGTGTATTCATCAAAAATATAGTCATTGTTGATGCGGAGATGCATCACTTGGTACAACTTCACTTTCACTTTGTTTCACATATTGATCATATGGGACAACATTGATATTACCCATATTTTCAATATTTGATTCAATAGTTTGATTGATAGTACTTTGTCATGCATCTTTTGCACATCGACATCATCGTATAGTTTTAGTACCTCGAGATGAGTTTGTCTTTGGATGGGCCAGCTTGTGGTGAAGAGGAGACCTTGGGAGAAACCATTGGAGAAATGCTAGCCATAAAGATTGTGTGTGCGATGGGTCCATCATCCACATCAGTCGTATGCATCACAATCGGCGACTTGAAAGGCATTCGATGATTGTGACCTATCTCACGAATAGGTTGCTCATCCACATCGCATCATAGGTCTTGGCATTGCCCTCGACTAGAAACAACAATTCCTCTTCATCCAAAGCGGCACCATTATCACGAGCTTGTACAAGCGACATCTTATCTCTGAAGTAATCGGCGTACATGGGCGCTTTGGAGATGTGCGGTTCCTTGCAATGTGTCCTCACCACCACAGTTATAACATTTGATCGGCTTAGCTTGACCTTGATTACCATTCCTTCCTCGATTCGATTACCAACATAACCTCTACCGGCTCCACCTCTTCCCCGATCATCTTGTCTTTCTGAGCTGGTTGCACCACGATCCTCCCATCTTTAACGGTAGCTTGATTGTGTGGGTTAGATCTTTGTTACGAGGTTGTTATTGGTTTGTGGGAGAGAATTCATGTTTTGACTAATCGGAAGAGCTAGTTGATTAATGAAGTTACCCGTGTGCATCGGCATCGACTTGTTTGAACATAGGATCGGAATTAGTTTGTGATTACCATTTCCATGGGTATGACTTGTGAGGCTTTGGTTGTGATTCGATGTTTGAGTAGAAGGCGGTTGAGTCATTAGGCGAGCTTGTCTCTCCTGGTTGGTTTTGAGCGATTAAGAACCATTTTTCAAACATAGCATGTCTCTCATTACGAAGGAGGAAGGCATAGAGTTGCTCATAGTTTGTATTCTTCAATCCTTTAGTGAGCTTCACGGAGGTGACAAACTTGTGCCATTCGGGATTCATGTTGTTCACAAATTTTGAGTTCGGTGAATGTTAGGCATAGTCATTCGATGTTCCTCATGTCATTCACCAACTTATGAAATCTCACATAGTACTCATAGACACTCTCATCTGGTTTCATCTTGAAGTGTTCAAATTAGTCATAGAGTTGTGATTCTCTGTCTTCCATAGTTAATTACGAACACGAGAGAAGCATCTTGACATTATCCCATCTTGCCTTTGCTTGGTGTTGTGATTGATCGACTTGTAGATGTCTTTAGGAAGACCTTGAAGAACAATGTTAGAAGCCACGATATCGACATCGAATCTCTTTTCTCCTTATCATCAAGCTCATCATACATCTTTAGTGCATCCATTCCGTAAATCGAGTTCCATCTTGATGATATCAAGTACATCTCTAGTCGTCTCAACTCGATCGGTCCTTCATCAATGGATTTGAGAATGTTGACACCATTTTCCTTTCAAGGCGGTACAATCGATTCGTTGAGCCCAAGAATCGTAGTCGATTCATCAAGCATGGGTGGGCGAGTATCCGAACCGGTGCTTGAACATCCTCGGCAGCGATGGAGATGATAGTAGGAGCGTTGGTAGACATGTTAACAGTTATACGGGATTTTATAACTCTATGATTAAACCGGAAATAGATTCTTTCACGGGTTTTACTAAATCAGAGAAAACCGTAAACAATCACCCAAGTCGCTAGAAGATAATGCACCAAGTCGCTAACACCTAATTAGCTACACCCCAAGTCGCTAAAGTCCCAGTCGCTAGACAAATGCAAGTCGCTAAGTAGTAACTCGCTAAGCCTCAAGTCGCTAGCAAAATTTTGGCGACAATTAAGCTACTCAGTCGCTAAAGATTCAAGTCGCTAAAGAGCAACTCGCTCTGAGACCAAGTCGCTACCACCAAGTCGCTACCCGTGGTGGAGAGTCCACTACTTGTCTTGTTGTCGCTAGGTCTAAGTCGCTAGCTCCAAAGCGTAACTCGCTACAAAATTGTGAAGCAAGTCGCTCTGAAGAAAGAGATCCGTATATCAAGTCGCTAGCAAGAAAAACCACATAAACATCACTTTTCAATCCAAAACAACCCAACCAAGATGATTCAAGCTTACCAAATGAAAACCTAAACACTTGTGATGATTCTAAACATAAAAGTACTAACAAAATCCAAGCTTTAACACAAGAAATCAACCAAATGATGCACAAACCACTAAACTTTTCAAACTCAAAACCACCTAAAACCACTAGAAATCCAAAGATGTGCACGATATGATCTAACCATGGCTCTTGATACCAATTGTAGGATATTGGTTTCACATACACATCATAACACAATCAAACATAGGCGTATAGAAGATGAGTTTTAGAGAGAAAGTTAGAGGTTTAGGGAACTTTAGTGAGAGAAAGAAAATCTTATTATGAGCTCCAACTCTCTACCTTGGAAGGTAGAGAGTATTTATAGTCTTACAATAAGCCACACAACAGGTGTGGATCGGGCATCTGATGGGTAAAGACCCGTCCGTCCTCCACGGTGTTACTTAACTAAATACTACTTAACTTAAAAGAACTACGACTACGAGCTTTCTATTGATTACATATACTTGAGGTGACCGACTCTTTAATACACGGAATTTCTAATTCCTACTATTTTGGTAGGTTAAAGATTAAATATAGATATTATCGGGTTGACTTTGGAAGATATTTTTAGATAGTGGCTTGGTTAAAGTAACTTTGGTTAAGAACAAGTTGGTTATTCCTACTCATGTATTATGCTATCACATGCGGATACATAACCAATCTTGGTGGGAGTTGATCTTAAAAGGTGTATAAGCGAGATACACAACAAATGGTTATTGATTCACCATGTCTAACCCACATAAGAATCAACTAGTCCGGAAGCAAGCGACTCTTGGTAAAGACTTGTCAAATCCATTTATGGTTGATAGTTTACCAAAACTATATGGTTATCAACTCACCATATTCTTTATGATTAAGAGTTGGCTAGTCCATAGCAAGCGGCTCATGGTAAAGACATATCAAATCCAGTTGATAGCTGGTAGTTTGCTAAAAACTATGATAAAGGCGATCAAAATTTTAAATGTTTTTCTTTACCATTGCTCTTTGAAAATCTTTATGAAAAATTCCCTTTGCTAGTTCACAGTTTCAACAGCGTGTTATTTTACCCTTGTTGATCTAAGCGTTACAAGCAGTTGTGTCGATGACTAATTTTTACTAGCCGTTGAAAGAAAACATTGTTTATATATATATGGTAAAATTTTTGGAAGATTATCTACTTTTCTAATTGCTATTTATCCTCTAAAGATAAATATTTTCCAAAGATAGTCTTTCTTGCAAAAATCTTAAAGCCTACCACTATATATCTTTATCTTTCAATTAGCGTAGTTCTTTATACAATTCATCTTGACACAATATACTTTTCATCAAAAGATTATATGGCACCTATCACTTTTGCGAGATGAGCACAACCAAGTGGCCTTCTTACAAAAGTCAAGCGAGAAGAGTGGCCCTGTTTTCATCAGTTGTGGACTTTCTTAATACTACCCATATAAGGTATGCTTTACTTAATATGTCTCTAAATCAAAGCGGTTTTGGACTTACGCTCAGATCCATAACCATTGAAACTAGAGATACATGAAAGCAGTGGATGCTCTTGAAGAGCATGTGGATGGGGTAACCATTGATGTTCTTGAGGCATCCTTGAGGAGAATTCTCCAATTGGATGATCTCAATGGTATCATCACATTACCCATGCCGAAATTCATACACATCTTTCATCATGGGTATGATACCAGCGACAAAAATGCTACTTTCAAAAGAGTGGTTTTGTCCCCATTGGAGATTTTTTATACATACTCTTTTGCATTGCCTAAGTCCTAAGAAAACTTCTTATGAACAATTCAGTTCAACCATGGCATACCCTTTGGTTTGTCTAGATTTATATAGGACTTTTAATTGGTCAAAATATATATTTACAAGTATGCAAGGCAATGTAAAGAGTTCAACAAAATTTTTGATGTATCCAAGGTTTGTGCAAGCAGTGCTAAATGAATTTCAACTGCAACCCCATACAAGAACTTATAAAATCCGTTGCCTTAAGCCTAAAGTTTATCAAAATATGAATAAAGATGGCAATATGGATTTTACACCTCTTTTCTCAAATGCTTGCAAAGATTTCTCAAGTACAAACTACACCCATAATCACTATTCCACACTGCCGATTATACTCCAGGTTTCTCACACCTATGAGAGGAGGCAAAGCAGCCAACTCCTCCTATTATAACACAGCATGACTTGATCCTTTTGGTTTAGGCACAAGCGTTGGTGGTTCGAGCTTCAATCTAGTCCAACTAGGAGGAACTCGAACCAATGCCTATGATTCACCTCTCCCAACATGTTACAGTTAGAAGTGTTGAGGCGTTGGGCAACAAATGGAATTGATGGTTTTGTGTACCAAATTAGTCAAGCGAGGTTGAATCTCTACAACAAGACTTGGCACAAGTTAAGCGACATCCCAGGACATTACACACTTAAAAGAGGAGATTGAGACCTTGAAAGAAGAGTTGCGGGGTTGAAAAGAAAAGAAAAGCGCAAAGATAGTGATCTCATCTCCATCCTCACCGATGATGGTGATTCGAGTTTTAATAAAGATTTGGGAAATTCTCCCAAGCGGGGAGGAAAGCAGATGAAACTCGAGGGAGGAGAATTGATTTTGAAGATGAAGGTGTTTCTAGTAAAGGTGCAGAGAAGGCGATACTCAAGAAGAGCAACTAGAGTAAGATGTTTTAGTATTGCAACTGCTGATTTTACCACTTATCCAATTTCCACTGCAGAGCTAAATATTCCCACCTTTGGACATGATATTGCCCTTGCAAGTGAAGAAATTGATATCTGAGAAGAAAGACAAAGGTAAAGTTGTTATGCAAAGCAAGGAGCAAACAAGAAGAAAGATTTCAAAGAAAGAACAAGTTTGATTGCTCATGATGAAGAAGTTGCAAGAAAGATTTATGAAGTTGAAGTTCTTTGAGAAAAAAAGCTTGAAGAATTAGAGATTGCAAGCTTTATGGAGGCTAAAAGGCTGGATAGAATGGAAGATCCACTTTCCTTTGTTCCACCTACAAGATTTGGAGATAAGACTCTAGAGTTCGACTATGTACCTCTTGAAGAAGAAATTGAGTTCTTGATTGCAAATGATCCGAGTGATCAAGAAGAAAGCAATTGACCTAGTTGCAGATAAGTCTTTAAGCGAAGAACAAAGAACAACTCGGTTAAAGGACTTTATTCGAGATGAAGAATAATCAAGCACTTCAAGATGTAATTGGTTCGATCGGAAAGGTCAAAAAGAAACCAAGGCACAAGTTATTGCATACATGAAGACTTATTGTTGCAATGTTGGTGGTGGAAAAGACATCAATTCAAAGGAATGCACGATGATAAAGTTGAAAGTATCTACTCTGAGTTCAAAGACAAGATAAAGATTTTATTCCAATGGACTGAAGAAGAAGCAAGAAGGTATCCTAATTTGAAGAGAAAGGCCAAAGATAGTGAATCTCGGACATTTAAGAAGACAAAGTTCTTGAAGAACAAGAAGTTCCAACTGAGAAATTCTTGAAGAACAATCGATCGATATGATTGTGATTGAAGAAGAAGATTTTTATCCGAGAACCACTGCAGTCGGACATCCTATTATTGATTGGGAAGTATACACCGCCCGACAATTTTTCTCTAACATGGAAGATTACAAGGCTAGGTGGTGAAACTTCATCATTCATTCAATTTGAAGATCTCATCAAAGCTTGATGAGATGATCTTGACATATTATGGAAATTAGTTCATGAAAGGTTTGATGTGAAGATCTCAAAGATATGAAGAAGATGCGATTATGGGTTAATCTTAGAAGGCTCTATGAACCGGATGTTAATGATGATTTACGGAAATTCTCATGTTCATGTCACGGTACTAAATGGTTTTACTATGATTCATGTGAAGTTCATCATGTTTCTACAAACAAATGGAGTAGATGCATTCATGCTTCTTGAGAAAGAATATCCACTCGAGTGGAACTCTCACGGTGATGTTATGTACAACAATAAAAGTTCATAAAGACAATGAGAAGGTTAGAGCATTGTTACTTAGGCTTCAAGATCAATGTTCAAGAGCTATTGAGAATTTAAGAAAGAAGTGAAGTGTTTGGTAGAATTCCCCAAATCCTTGAAGATGATGCAGATTGAAGAAACTTATTGATTTGCAGAGAAATCATAAGTTTAGGGGAGGATTGTTGGGAATAATATGCTACCACTGATAGATGTGGAAGACACGCTAAGTATTGCACTAGCGGTGGAAACGATTACCATCTTTGGCACATTATTACCACTCGCTATTAGATAATTGTTAGGAAAACGTGTTTAGATAAGTATAGAAAAGATCTTGTGTATATTCTATATTGTTAGCTTTATACTTATCTTGTAAAGGACTCCTTGTACTATAAAAGGAGGTCCTAGGTCATTTTCTTAGGTACTTACTAACATACGTATCATTCACATAAGCTTCAAGGTGTAACCCTAGTGATAAGCAAGATCACTCGTATTATTCATTAATAATATTAGAGCTTAGTTTTGTGTTTAATCTGTGTTCGCGTGCTTATTAATATAATACAAAATATCACTGACACAAGGTGTGTCCAGATCCATCAGGCATGCTCTGCTTACCCCTCCTCCCAACCACCTCCCAAACTTGGCAGCTGGGGAGCCTAGCACCTGTACTCTCTTTTATGGTGCTGGAGTGGGGGGAGCTGGCCTTTGTGCAAGAGGAGCTACCACCAAAGCTCTAGAAGTCCTAACTTGTTCATCTTCATCAGTGTCCTCGTAGGCAGAGACAAAGCTTGGCATGGAGTTGAGTTCAGAGATGGTGTCTTCCACATAAGATGGTGGAGTAGGAAGATTTTCAGATGAAGTACCCACAGGTGTTGGTGCTGGTGCTGGATTAGTGTTCATAAAGGTTAGTGTGGTGTGCAGGGGAGGAAAGTAGTTCTTCCATCCATCATTAGATGAAGAGCTAGATGATGAGTCAGATGAGATTTCAATAACATCAGGGTTACTCATTGTAGTTGGAGTTTTTGTAGGACTCTGAGAAGTTTAAAGATGTGTGATGGTTTCGGTTTGTGATTCAAAGGCTCTTTTTATAGGCAAAGTTCACTCACCAGGAACATTTAATGCGAGTAACTTTTAGCTGGTGAAGTAGTAAATATTGGAGATATTTTTATTAACGAGTGTTGACCATAAGAAGATATTTTACAGGGACTTTTAATCCATTTTTTAGTTCTGGTCGTTAATACTGGTGGATTCATGGTTAAGTCTAGTGGTTTAATCTGTTACCATATTTTATGGGGTAACAATTATATTTCTATACTTTGAACTTATTCACTTTCCAAAGATAAATTGAAACCCTGCCAGTATATATACTCCTCATAACTCTGTTATCTTATACGAGTTATAAAACAGAGTCAGTCATGACCATCTATATTTCTTGTATCATCAGTAATGTCTTGGAGTTGTGTACTAAGTTGTCTTCTAGAATTTCAGTCTTGGAACAAGATCTTGCTTCGACAAAACAGGTGTTGGGAGCTAAGGTGAATCAGTTGGAAGACGACATCCAGAACTTACAGGTCAGACATGTTATTATTAATGAATCAACTCAATCTCCAGAGTCTGTTAATAATCTTCATGATTCTTCCAAACTGAGCAAGAAATCAAAGTTCATTACCTTGAAAGGGATGGTTCAAAATCTTGATCCAGTAGTTGATTAGGAGATTTATTGGGATCAATTTGGAATAGCTTGGAAGGTCATCAGATACAATGGAGAATTTGATGTTCACAATCATCTTAAAGATTTAATAACATCTTATAATAGACAAGAGTTGGACACTTTGTGGAGTTTGGTTCAACAGAAGCTCAAAATTGCTAACAAGTCTGATGTTAAAGAGCAAGAACTTTATACGAACTTCAAAGACCTGTATGCACCGATCCTCTTGATGATATTGGAATTTTCCATGTCAAGATACGGTGTGTCATGGAAATTTTATGATAAGTGTGATGTTCATCATTTGTCTACAAGTGGAGTTGATTTGTTCATGTTGGCGATAGAATATCCATTGTGTGTTGAAGTGCTTCAAGTAATGTTACTCTCAAAGCTTCGATATGAAAAGAATCGTGGGTCTTTGAAAGGCTCATCAAAGGATTTGTGATCAATTCTTGGCCAAAATAGTTGATCGATTGATGAAGAAACAATGATCAAACGCAGACGTATGAGGTAAAATTGCTTGTTAGTTTAAAAAATGGTATTCAACTCACCATATCTGTGTGGATGAAGAGTTGACTAGCCCATAAGATCATGGCTTGTGGTAAAGGTCAGGAAAATCATGGCTAGTCCAAAAGGGTACAACTTTGGTAAAGACTTAACAAATCTATTGATAGCTGCTAGTTTACTAAAAATCAGATGGTTATCAATGTACCATGGTCTTATACACCTAAAAATTGGCTACTCCAATAAAGATGGCTAATTGGTAAAGAGACATCAAATCCATTAAATTTTCTATGATTCACCTCTCAAAGAATTTAACACATCTGGAAGTGATGAAAATAGTATGAAACTTTCATGTTTTGATGTACAGATAGTCATTGTTGCTGAAAAGACCAAGGAGTGTTAGAAGTTTGTTAATAGGAAGCTGCTCAGACCAAATAATAAAGACAATCTCAAGAATGCAGCTTAAAGATAGTTCCAAGATCCTCAGGAGCTTAAAAGAACTTGAAGTTCACAAGTGAAGATCAAGTTAGGGGAGGATTGTTGGGAATTATATTTTGCAATGATTAAGTCTTGTTAAGTCTGGTAGAGTTAGTGGTTAAGTCTGGTAGATCAGATTTAAGTCTGTTTTAGTTAAGTCTACCAGTACTAAAGATGTTAAGACTGGCAGAGTAAAGTGTCGTTGGTTAAGTCTGTTTATGTCCAAAACAGAATAGTTGTTAGAGTTATATTAGGAATAGATATGAACGTGTAGAGATATCTTAGGAGAAGATATCTTTACCCTTCTACAAGTTTGTTAGATAATTAGGGTTTTCTTGGTGTATAAAAAGAACCCTAATGTGTTAAGAAAAGGCACGGGTTATATGCATTAGCTTTCAAGCAAATTAATAGAAATTACAAAGTTAGTTTATATTGTTCTTCATACTTTGTGTGTTAAATTCGCATTAACACATCAAGCTTTTGCTAAAGAGTTCTTCATATAGTAAATTGAATCTATTCAAGTTTATTATTAGTCATTTAAGGCTACTTAGATCCAGAAACTTTTGGACCTACAACCTTGAATATTAATGAACATAATATTCATCTAAACACTACTTCTTCTCCTTGATTCCCGATGATAGACTTTACGTCCTTCTCACATCCCTCCATGCAATACCTCATTGTTGACCAACATGAATCATCTCTTCTAAAACCCCCAAAACAGACCCACCCTTTTTAGCCTCACTTTGCCCAATAGAATTACATGAGACCTCCTCTTGAACAGCTTGGGAATTGTTCATAACCTTGCCACTAATCCTCGGCGAAAACTCCTTGTCCATATTTGTGACCTCCTCCCAAAAACATGATCTCTGGTATTAACAGCCTCGGATCCCACCGGTGTGAATCCAGGGGGTGAGAAAGTGAGGGGCTCGGGTCCTGAGTCTCCAACTCGATCTTCTTTTTTTTAAAAGCTCGTAAATCTCTAATGGATCATCAGAATGTTGCTCACCCATTTCTTTGTTATGTTTCATAGGCGAGTCAGAGTTATCACCAAAGATCATTTCATCGACTCCTTCAACATCACTAGTATTAAACTCACATTCCTCTTCTTCACTCTGATGAGGCTGCTTTTCTTTAAAATTCTCTCCACGAACAAAATCGTCATCTGACGTATACTCCTTCTCCTTATTATGGAGAAAGGTAGGATTCCATGTAAAAGCTCTTTTGCACGAACCATAAACACTCTACCCTTAACTATAATCTTGAAAGACTCAAAATGGAAGTAGGATGTTTAGTAATGATACACAAATGCTTACGGCCAAAAGAAGAGTCAAAAGTATCCTCAATATTCAACGTTTCACCCATTTTTTTCCAATTCACTCAGTAAAGTTTCACATGACTGGGCATGTAGCGGAATTCCTCTATATCCACCCAAACGACACGCTCATTGCTAACAAAATCTTGACTAACATCTTGGATCTCATGAAACCACGAATTAACCCCCACATGTTTCATCAAGTTCGTCTTAGTTTCGGCCTTATTAAATTCAAACATCAACCACTTTCCCCCTAGATAAAATAGTTTAGCATCCTTAAATCCTTCATCAGCGAGAATAATCTGTAAATTGGGTATAACATTGAAATCCTTAACTCTTCCCATCGCACATTTGGAGAAGTCCCGTTCATTGATACACACATCGTCTAAAACCAAAGCAGGTGAATGGGAGATCAGAGGGCCAGTATGAACTGAAGGAGAGACCCTATTGATAGCAGACCCATACGAATCTGCATTCCCATGATTCTGTCTAAACCCCGATGATTTATCCACATGACCAGGATTCTTATTCGAGCCATTCAGAGGGGGAAATTAGTTTTTTGAGACGAATGTTTATGTGGCCTGTTAAAACGAATTTGATTCGCGAACAAATGGAAACAACCAATCCATAGGGTACACTGATTCTTCACCAAGCGATCGAGATTAAAACCTTTATAAAACGAAAAATGCAAATTTACTTGCCTTTGACTTCTTAGATGAAATAACACATCAACCACCATACCATAAACACTACATTCTCTCCAAAGATCGCGGGAATTAACAGAATCAAGAAAATTAGTAACGTAAATGGAATGAGAGATCTTCTGAGCAAGCTCTTCATCGAATTTTTGAATTCGCCTGGTATTGTAAATATTTCTATGATGGCTTCTAGCCATTTGGATCGAAGGGAGATCACAATTAAAAAGGAATAAGCAAACCACGAACAAAATCCTAAAACCTCGTCGAATCAAATAAGGAATGATTAAAAATACGATCGCAATTAAAATAATTGAATTACACTAATAAATCAGACGTTATTCAATGATTGGAGGTTAGCAGGATCAAAAGACAATAAGGATCAAGGTAGGGATTGAGATTGAAAGGAAGGCGTTACCGCCATACTTATAAGAGCATAAGGTATGGAGGAACCATTAACACGTTATTGGTATGACACATCAGCGACACATCATACACTTCCCAATAACACACCAATAACTAAAACACCCTCCCTCATAACACACCACTAACATGTTATTGGGTCCCACAAAATACCCCACTAAAAATACCCACTCACTCACAATACACAAAAAAGAAAAGAAAAAAAAACACACAAGAATGTAATGGCTTGAGCCATTGCATTGGCTCAAAACGTTTGGCTCACGAATGGCACGATGCTCCGGTATGGTTGGCACACGAATGACATGCATTTGGCACACCAATGGCACCCCATACCTTGTGCTCTAATAGAAAAATGCTAGTACAGTACTCCGATATATATTTAGTACGTATTTATCAAGGATTCAAAAATCATGAATCGGTAGTTGGGCGGTCGACCCTCTTGTAGCTTGTAATCGGTATAGACCGGATTAATTGGATTGGTATTTTTGGCATGTTTTGGGTATTTCCGGCAAATTTTATATATTCTCTACAAGATTTTCCTTAAAAAAAACATCTTGATATAGATATAAACAGCAACTATAAGTGATTAAATTTGTTTAAGGTTGAAAAAATTGTGAATCGGTGATTAATCGGATTGGCATCTGACAAGTTTTGGGTATTTTCGGCAGGATTTTCCTTTAAAAAAATCTTGTAATAGATATAAAGCGACTGTAAGTGATTAAAAGTAGTTTACAATAAGTTTTGGTATTTCCAACGAGATTTGCAAGTTTTCAAGAAGTTTGACCATCGTTGATGCCTTTTGACCGTTGACCATGGTTGACCGATTTACACAAATTGACAAAGTTGGTGCCCAATGGCGCCTTAGCGATGATTAATCGGCCTGTAGGCTTTTTGCAAGACCGATAATTATCTAGATATTTTAATAGGTGATTTTCTATCTGCTTGTAATGAAATTGAAATATCTTATATGCATAAACTAGTTTTCGAACCCGTGTATGCACAGGGTTTGGGTAGATACAGGGTTTGGGTAGATAGTATAACGGGTTTTGTAATATTTAAAAAATTTCTATAACATTATATAAAAATTTTAATACTTATATAGTTATATTAATTAAAAAAAAGTAACTCCCAATACCGTCTTCCACGGGTATGGGTCCCAATACCGTCTTTCATGGTGTATGGGGAGGTTGAGACGTGAGCCCTACCACCCTACCTAAGGTAGATAGCCTACCCCTACCTTGGCCTTGCAAGGGTGAGATCGAACCTGACTCTGTCTCTAGAGGCAAGGTGTTAACCACTGATCCAACCTTTTTATATGGTTATATTAATTGTGCACGCAATTTTTTTTAATTTTTTATTATGTGTTAATATCGATTAACATTTAGTATAGATTTTATTGCACGAAGGATTTAATTTGGTTTATTTTGCATGTTGTTTAGATTGATCTTAATTTTTACAAATGCTATTTTAGCTTGTTCTAAGTCTTTGTAATTTCTTTTTCCTAGTTTCTTGCTAGCTTTTAATAAAATCAGCCGTTCGAAAAAAAAAGTAGCACCAACTGATTTGAAAAAATATGTGTCGTTGTTATATGTTCAATCTCGTCTATTTATTTTCATCTCTTAGTAATCCATAAGGTTGTGCTTTCATTTTGATATATATATATATATATATATATATATATATATATATATATATATATATATATATATATATATATATATATATATATATATATATATATATATATATATATATATATATATATATATATATATATATATATATATATATATATATATATATATATATATATATATATATATATATATATATATATAGAGAGAGAGAGAGAGAGAAGCTTGGATCATTTTAAAAGTTGATCTCAAGAAAACCGAGAAAGTAATCTCAACCATTGGATCACCCCTCTTCCCTCCTTTTTTTCACACCAAACTATAGGGACCTAATTGTATTTTCCTTCATTCTTTAAGGAGGTTTCAGTAAATTTCACCCTAACCCCCCACCCACCCCTGGAAAAAATCCCAAAAAAATTTTCTAGGGCGAAAAAATTTTTTTTGGCCAAAATTTCCATAAATTTTGTAACTATGATGCACCTTTTATTTTGGTGCATCACATTTATAAAAATTTGGCGGGAAATTTTTGGCCCAAAAAATTTTTTTTTTGGCCCCCAGATTTTTTTTTTTTTTTTTTTGCTACGATAGTTTTAACTATGATGCACCAAATTTTATAACCGAGATGCACCCAACTATTGTTACCTAATATGCTCCAATAACATTTCAATAACTTAGTATACTATGCTCTTTAAGGGGCATTAGTTGTACAACCAGAGACGGAGCTATCGTTGCCATGGTAGCACCGCATGCTTTGTCATTGGGATAACGCAAGTGCATATTAACAATCGTGAATTGATGAAAAGTAAGTTAACCATGTGATTTAATAAAATGACTCTGAAACATGTTAGGATAATTGATTTCATTGTATATTAACCATGTGATTAATAAAATAAGCGTGTTGAATCGGTTAAAGTCTCTCTTTTATACACAAAGGTTGAGGGTTCTAATTCAAAGTTTTACGTAATAAGTTAATCATATGCGATTTGATGCACCTTTTATATTGTTGAATCACAGTTAAAAAAAGTAGTTATAACTATGATACATCATTTTTATAACCGAGATGCACCCAACGATCGTTACCTAATATGCTCCTATAACATTGCAATAACTTAGTGTACTATACTCTATAAAGGGCATTAGTTGTACAAACTGTGGGACGGATGGTAGTCATGGTAGTGCCGCATCTCTTTGTTATAACATGCTTTGTCATTGGGATAACGTAAGTGCATATTAACCATCTTGAATTGATGAAAAGTAAAAAAATAACTCTTAAACATGTTAAGATAATTGATTTCATTATATATTAACCATGTGATTAATAAAATAAACGTGTTGAATCATTTGAAAATCTCTCTTTTATACACAAAGGTTGAAGGTTCTAATTCAAAACTTTTTCCGGAATAAGTTAATAACATATGCGATCCGATGCACTTTTATTTTGGTGAATCACGCTTAAAAAATAGTTATAACTATGATGCACCAATTTTATAACCGAGATGCACAAAAAAAGTGCATCACAGCTTATAAATTTTGGAGGAAAAAATTTTGGCCAAAAATTTTTTTTTTTTTTGGATAGGGTGGGAGTGGGTGGGTGGGGTGGTTTCAAAACTTACCCAAGTTTGAGATGTTTCAAATTAGACCCTATAACTTTTTTCTCACTTTTCTCTAATTATACTTTTCTAGAACCTACTATATATATATATATATATATATATATATATATATATATATATATATATATATATATATATATATATATATATATATATATATATATATATATATATATATTCTTGTTAATAATAATTTAAACCGATTTTAAACCTGCACTGCGTTAAACTTATAAAGAGTAATAACATGAGTCGTTATTTAATGCGGATAGTTAAAAAGAGTTCTTTTCCGGATATCTTTACTTAATCTCTTAAAAAAGAATAACATCAGTCTTTCGTATATGTATACTCTCATGTATTCATTTACATGTCACAATATGCTTTCCTTTTTATAATTATAATTTTATGCAAATACATTAGTTTAATATATATTGGTAATAAAATTTATAAATAAAACAACATATTATTGTTTTTTCGTATAAAATATAAAATCTAGGAGGTATAAAGTCTATGAGTATTTATTAATTTTATAAAGTTATAAAAATATGAAATCGATAAGTATACTTAATTTCATATAATTTATTTAAAAATTAATAACTATTGTTTAATGCTTTACCCTATTTATTTTTAGTTTTATTTTTACAAAATTAACATATATGTCTCTTTTTAATTTATTTTATAAATTAAACAAAATTAAAAAGTTTTACTAAATTAAGTTTCAAATTTGACTTTTATTGGCTCAAATCATAAGAATGCAAATTTTGTCACGTAGGCGGATGGTGCACTACCAATATTCAAATTGCAATTTTCTAGCTTCTTTTTTCACTTTGTGGAGTTATCTTATTATATAAGAGATGTATCATGCATGTTGAAGTTTAAGAATGTAAATTAAAGTATTGAGTAAACTACGGGATCATCCTCAGGATATGAAGCTTGCGATTCACCTTTAAAGCGGTAAAGCGACAAGCTAAGAAAAATCGTGTATTAATTGAAGGAGAATTTACTGGGAAGATATATAAGGATGGAAGTTGTAAATAGATAAAGATCGGGAGCTAGCTATTGAGACTCGAAGAGTCAAAGTGATATAAAAAGCAAATTTGAATAGAAAAAAACTACCAAACACTACTACAAAAAAGCTCAGGGAGACCGGTTACAAAGGTTATTTAGACCGGTTACATGAGGGGTGTAAAAGGGGGGAGGTCCAAAAGGGTGAACGTAATATAGACCGGTCGGACACTGGTCTAAAAGATATATTTTTAGACTGGTGTAATGTATCATTTAGGCCGGTTTGTGGACCGGTCTAAAAGATATTATTTAGACCGGTGTAAGGTATTTATTTGGACCGGTTTATAGACGGGTCTAAAGGACATAATTTAGACAGGTTAGTATTATTTCAACTGGTCTAAATGCCAATTATTCAGGAAAAATAAATAAATGATTAAACAAGCAAATTTTTTTCTCATGTATGTAGTTTAATAGCAAATCTCGTAACCTACTAATCTAATAAAAACCTAAAAGCTAACTTAACCGTAATCCATTCATCCTCTAATATAAATAGGAATCCATACATCATCATTTAAGTTAAACAACAATACAATCACCTCTAAAATAACAAAAGATCATGAGAGGCGATAATGTACATCCAAATATCTAATAAGCATTTATCTTGTTCCGAAATAAGCACTTCCGCCATAAAAGTTCCATCATAATTAAATAGGACACATTGTATACCGCTCAACGCCCGATCAATCTCTTTTGAAACAAACACACTCGATTTGTCCATGGGATCTATATGTTAAAAATATAAAATCAATAAATATATAAAACCTATAGAGAAATGAAAATAAAAAACAAAACAAAAAACCAAACAATACATATTGTTGCAGGGAAGTGTTGTTGATCAGTGTTCGCAAAATCGTACATCCATCTCATGACATAATAACCGCTTTAAGAATTGCCTTGTTGATTGCACTACATTTTAATAACACAAGAATAAGCAATTGAAACAACCACTAAAAATACTTGAGCAAACCAAACAGCCTTAAACTTGATAATCGATAAAGGAGCAAACCAAACAGCCTACGCATACCATAAGTACTAGGATAGTCATCTAAGGCACTGTAAGAATTATAACATTCTGGTTTGTTTCTGGTTTCTGTAAGAATTATAAACAGCCTACGCAGATCTGTAAGAATTATAAACAGCCTACGCATACCTGTAAGAATTATAAATAGCTTTAAACCAAACAAACATAAGTACCAAACAACCTTTATCGATTATCAAGTTTAAGGTTGTTTGGTTTCTGGAAGAATGTTATAATATCAAGTTTAAGGCTATTTGGTTTGACATTATTTTGTTACATAAGGCACTGTAAGAATGTTATAATACCAAACAAATCACTATGTTAACAATTCTCTAGGATCAAGACCATAAGCAGTTACCTATTAATCAAGAAGTTGCACCGGTTTGACTTTTATTAAGTCAACTAGTTTTTCTAGCTGAATGACATAAAATTAAAATCTGTTACGCCAAATGCCAAAAAAGTGGCATTTTGTAGTTAAGTTGCAGCCACATCAGCGTTTTTGACCCGATGGTCAAAATCGTGGTCACCAAGTGAGTTGGTGACCTAAACAATTAGTCTAGTTGCAGCCACATCAGCGTTTCTCGATATGCATAACATCAAGGCAATTTCGAACTTGCAAGCAATCCCAATACGGTAATTCCAGATTTCTTTTTCCAAATACTCTCTTTTGAAGTTGAAGTGCCTTCTTTCCCTTTTCCCAAACACAACATGGATATCTTCCACTTGGGAGAATGTAGCCTCCTCATTTAATGGTGGTAGTAGCTTTTTATCTTCAATGCTATTATCAAACAACTTTCTCTTTTTACGGTATGGGTGATACTCTTGAAGTGATCTTCGATGCCCCATATATACTATTTTCTTACAATTAGACAACCAAATTGAGTGAGTGTGATCTTGACACACAGGTCATGCCATTTTCCCTTTCATTTTGTATCCCGACAAATTTCCATAAGCAAGAAAATCACTAATAGTGCAAAAAATCATGGCTCGCAATTGGAAAGTCTCTTTCTTGTACGCATCATACACTTTTATGCCCTCACTCCATAGGTCTTTCATGTCATTAATTAACGGTCTCAAATAAATGTCAATATCGTTGCCTGGTTGTTTAGGACCTTGTATTAGCAATGACATCATGATGTATTTTCGTTTCATACATAGCCATGGTGGAAGATTGTATATGCATAAAAGAACCGGCCAAGTGCTATGATGACTACTCATGTTTCCGAAAGGATTGATTCCATCTGAACTAAGCCCAAAGCGTATATTTCTAATCTCATATCCAAATTCCTCTTTAAACTCGTTATCGACGTTCCTCCATTGAAGGGAATCAGCTACATGTTTTCCATCTCTTTTACGCTCTTCGGCATGCCAATGTAATAACTTTGCATCCTCTTCATTTGAAAATAATCGTTCCAATCTTGGTTTTAAAGGAAAATACCACAATAATTTAGCAGGTGGGCCATTCTTAGTCCCGTCGGGGTTAAGTGGTGTATCTTTTTTTCATTTGTACCTTGATTTACCACAAATGCGACATGCATGTAGGTCCTTGTCGTTATCTCTATACAACATACAATCTTTTGGACATGCATCAATTTTTTCGATTTCCATTCCCATCGGGCACATCAATTTTTTTGCTTGGTATGTTGAAACAGGCAACTTGGCTTTTGGGAACATTTCATGTAACACTTCTAGTAGAGTTGTGAAACCTGTGTCACTCAAACCAGTAACTGATTCAATGTTCATGAGTTTATAAACATCAGATAGTTTGGTAAAATCCTCACAACCTTCATACAACGGTGTTTCTGAGTCGACAAGAAATTTTTGAAATTGTTTTTGATTTTTTTCAGCAACATTATCCTCCAAGTTATGTAACATCTCATTTAAAAGATCATTATTGTATGACTCGTTTTATGTTTGACATTACAATTGGAAACAAACGTGTTACTTTTAGCTTTGACTTCTCCATGAAAATCCCAACAAGTATACCTTTGCATAAACCCTTTTCTATAAGATGGATATTAGTAGTTTTCGGATCGCAAAACACTCCCAATTTAAACAATTTCTACAAGGACAATGAATTATTGATTTTCCTTTCTTCACCCGATCATCTTCGCAACTTTTAGGAAATGAGACAAATGCTCCAAGTATTCGATGCTAACACGTTCTATCTCGTACATCCATATACTACAATCCATCTTAAATTACACTCAATACGATAATACAGTCACATCCTAAATGAGACAAAGTATTCAAAAGAGTTTCAAATGGGGACAATCCAAATTAACCTCTATTAAGTTATTTTCGAGAGAATTAAACTAACGGCTCATGAGTTGCATTAAGAACGATTGTTTTGGACGGGAATTAAACTAACGGGAATTAAACTAATAACGGGAATGTTGCATAAAATAATTGTTTTCGTAATTCTTTTAGAACATACCTTACTTCCACGGGTCAATGAACCTACATTTCGGATATCATATAAAGACGATTTACGCAAACATTCCTATAAATATAGAAAAAATATTCATGTTAGCTTTCATTTATACAGAATAAGAAATGTATATCCATAAACACGCAATTAGTGATTTTTATAAGTATAACATTTTTATGGAAAAGTTTACATAAATAATCATAAAAAATCTAGTTGGTATTAATATGAATGTATAAGAAGTGATACATACCTTTTAATTGTAGTTAATGCGGAAAAGTATGGTAATTATGAGAAAATTAATGACATTTTTCGAGTGTATTAAATGCAAGCATGTGGTGTTTTTGGATATTTATAGTAGATCTATTTTTCTAGCCGTTGGGCACCCTTTTTTTCAAAAATTATTTAGACCGGTGCATATTAAAGGAACCGGTCTAAATTGTTCGGATTATATAGACCGGTGTAAATTAAACACACCGGTCTAAATAATAGTTTTTTGGACCGTGTTGTATATAAAGAACCGGTCTAAATGTCACGGTCTAAATAATAGCCACAATTCATTTTTTTTGTAATACTGAAAATTCACAAATACAATTTTAAGAAGATATTAGATCAAAACTTACCAACTCAAGCTTAGCTTTAGAGATCATTACTTATCTCTAGTGTCACGGTTTCACAAGGTACAAGCCGTCTCGACTGTAACCGGAAATATTAACTTCTTGTGGTTTCTGTTTGCAATCTTTTGTAACTAAAAGTGATTATTTAGTTTTTTAGTTTAATCTAATTTGTTATGCATCAGTATTTCACAATAATACAATTTATATAGGTGTAGTTTTCACTAAAATGATTACTATTCTACTTGATTATTGATGAATGTATTTAATTTTCTTATAGCATACTCATTTTGTAACTAAAAGTTATTATTGATGTTCAACTGATTATCTTGTCATTGATCAAATAGTTGTGAGTTGAGACAACTAGTTGATTATACTATGTTGGTTTCAATTGGAATCTTTGCTTCGACTGTCTAGTCTCCTCATTCCTTTAACTGGACTGATCACATTTTGGGCTGGAGCAGCAAAACTTGCCACCAGCTGGCCGGGCTTTTATTCCAGTGACTGTGGAGAAGGATCCAAGATTATTGGCTGAAATTGAAGACCTAAATTCAACACCATCTCTAGGATCAAGTAGACTCTTGGGTAGGGTGTAAACAAATAATTTTTGTTGAGTAACTCGAGCTTGTTTGAGCCGAGCTTTATCGAAGTCTCGAGCTCAAGCCCGTAAATGAGCTTGAAATATTTAATGAGTCGAGATCGAGCTTATATAGGCTCGACTCGATCGATTTATTATCGAGCTTTTAGGTAATACCAATGTTGCAAAAATCTTGAATTGGTAGTCGGGTGGTCGACCACCCTGCAGCGAGTAATCGGTCAAGGCGAGATTAATCGGTGATTAATCGGATTGGCAATTCCAGCAAGTTTTGGGTATTTCTGGAGACCAAACTAAAGATCTTAAGCGATTCTAAGCTTACTATGTTTCCAAACCTCAATAAAAGGCTCCAAGTCCGATTATAAGGCCCATTGTGTGTTATAAGTGAAATAAACGATCTCCATTATCACAATCATAAGTGAAATTATTATTTTTAAAGTTGACCGATTCAACCGATTTTGACCGATTTTTACCAACTGATTTTTGGCCGATTTTTTGACCGATTTTCAAAATTCTGAATGGTGTATGGCCGATTACCAATTAATCGACGATTAAACGGCCGATTCGGCCGATTTTTGCAACACTGGGTAATACTACGTATATGTTTTTTATACATATTATCTATATTTTAAGGGCTTATATGTAAATTTGTGTTAAAACTTATAAAAATGTTAAAACTTGTTATTATAACTTATTTAAATAATTTAGATAAGTGTTGAGGTTGGTAGAAGGCTTAAATGTTGTTAAAACCTTAAAACGTAGATTTAAATCGTGTAAAACGTAAAAGGGTGAAAGATTTACGTAAAATTGGAGAAAGTAAAATATGACTTTTAAAATATGATTGTAAGGAACCAAAAATGCATATAATTGGTAGACTACACATAGCCTAGTGTTGTTTGATTTAAATGTACGTTAATCTACGTACGCGATTAAAATAATCCGGTTGCTCGTAAAGGTAAATTTATTTAAAACAAATAATTAAATAATTAAATTATAACCTCATAAATTGAGAATGGTTACAAGTACAACGATCATTGTATCTTGAGAACGGACGAACAATAAACGACAAATTGTTTAAAAATGTGCCAAACACGTCTCTCGATCTTGTTCTCAATTCGGTTTGGTTTCTTCGTTCATGCTTTAATTTATCATTTTACATTTTCTTGTATTGTATTATTGTGGTTTATTTATTTATTTATTTATTTATTTGAACAGAGATTACATTTCACTCCTCACTAATGGAGGTAATTTGAACACAACAAGTTACATCGAACATAATGGGCAAAATCGAAGCCGACTTGCCAAACAAAATACACGAGGCAACAAGTTAAGCCAAAAGAAAGCATACACCCTAATAGTTGTGACAGACTACAGCAACACCATACAAGGGTGAGGGGAATCACCAAAGTGAGATTTTGGTAGACACAACCATATGAAGATGTAGCTTGACAAAAGTACAGAAAGTACAGATAACATACATAGAAGATAAAACTGAGCATCCTAAAAGGAGCCAGAGCAAAACCAAACAGATCTAGAATCAAAACCCAAGGCTACAACAAGCTATCGATGGCGGACCCAACAGATCCGAACAAAAGAGACCGGTGGTAACGGATCCGAGCGAGAAGATAGCGGTGGCCAAGATGGGAGATGACAAATCTATGGGTAAGGGCTATTATTTTGGGAAGGGAAAAAGTACAAGAGGTCCAGACGACCGGCCAAAGCCAACTTTTGGAAAGGTCGAGATTTGTTTGGTTATAGGCTAGAGAGAAGTTAGAGAGGTTAGAGAGTTTTTAGAAGTGTGATATACTATGATCCTGTATTATTGTGGTTTATGATTCGGCAATTTCACGATTTTGGTTTGCAATTAGACATATATTTTATCAAGAATGCTATAGCCATCTAAAAAACTTGCTAAAAAAATTTCTACAGTATCGTGTCTTAAATTCATAGGTTTAGGAAGTTGGCTCACTTTTGTCACATTCCAATCAACTTATTGCATCCCTAACTAAAAAGAACTTTCGTGTATCAACCTGTGTCGAAGAAGCCGGATGCTACAAAGAAGAAGATTACTGAAGTGGCTAGTACAAGTGGGACGAATATTGCTACATTAAATCCGTTTGATGCTCTTAATATGATTGATACTGATGAGGCCGATATTCCTAGTGTTCTTGTTGACTTGACCAAAGATGGTAGTTCGCTAGGGTGGAAATGGTAGCACTAGTACTACTCCTATTGTTGGAAAAATTGAGGAGCTTGAAAAGCTAATTATTGAGGGAAAGTTACTCTTGTGGATGATGATGGTAAACCTCTTAAAGGTTGATTTGAAAGAAAAGGCGATGATACTGCTACTAAGCCTAGTTCTTCTTCCTCCGATTCTATGGTGGGTAACCCATTCTCTAAAGTGGGGATGTGATTGTTTCGGCGGTGATGATGAGGAGGTGCTTGGTAGGATAATCACGTGGCTAACTTTCTCGCATCAAATGGCGGCGGTCATGAGCTTGAAGATTATTATGATGATTATGCGGATCGGTCTATGATTTACAGTGGCAATTGGATGCTTTTCCGACATGTATGATATCAAGCTCCAAGGTCGTGGTAGTAAGCAATCTAGACGTTAGGTTATGCTTGGTTTTGTGTCAAATGTAATATAGTGAGTAGTGGTGGTTTCTTGTTTTAAGGATAGGAAGTGTCTTGTTATGTTAGCTTTTACCGCCTATGTAATGACCGAGATGAGACTTCACTCATATCCTTTGACTTAAATGTTTTTGGAGTAATATATTTACCGAGGAAACCCTTTACCAAAAAAAACTTAAAAGAATTTTAAGCATAAAAATTAAAAAGATGTATCATTTCTCTTCACGTATGGATTTGCCATACAATTAACTAGTTATAATGCCAAGTAGCAGCATGATTTTTTTAATTTTTGAATAACCTATTTTATTTATTAAAAAATATTTTAACTTTTTGTTTGTTTTATTTATGGTTTTTATTTTGTATTATACGATGAAGGGAAGGAGTAGTACCATTTTCATCTTAGCAAATTGAGAAGACAAAAATATCCAAAAGTATTATTGAATAATATATTTTAAATATTAAAAACCAAAGAGTTGATTATAACCAATTTGACTATATTTGACTATCAGGTGTTTTAGTGACTGTTGAAAGTGCAACAACTTACTGTATTATCCGGCAACCTAAGTGTTATCGTTCTTTACTTATTTATTTTGCTAGTACTATTCCTTGACTAAGCAAGTAGTTTAATGGAGGTGTTTTTAGTTTTCACTATAAGTCAAAAAGTGAAACCGAAACCAGACATATAAGTAACACACAATGATGTTTGATTTTGATGAAATGTAAAAACGGAAATGGGGGACAGGATGTAACTTCTGTTCAAGTTATTTTGTACGGAGTATTACTTAAACTTAGACCTACTTGATATATATAGTAAGGGAACCATAATCAACACTAAAAACCAAGGTTGCAAAAATCGCGAATCGGTAGTGAGACGGTGGGCCTCAGCTTGTAATCGGTTCTAGGCGGGATTAATCATGATTAATCGGATTGACATTTTGGCAGTTTTGGGTATTTCACGGTAGTTTTGGGTATTTCCATAAAGATTTTCCTTAAAACATCTTGTAATAGATATAAACAATATAAGTGATTACATTTGTTCAGGGTTGCAATAATAGCGAATCGGTGATAAATAGTATTGGCATTTTTGACAAGCTTTGGGTATTTACGACGAGTTTTTGTATTCCCGGCAAGATTTTCTTTATAAAAAACATCTTGTAATAGATACGAATAGTGACTATAAGTGATTAAAACTAATTTACGGTGAGTTTAGGGTATTTCCAGCAAGATTTATAAGTTTCGGCAAGTTTGACCATGGTTAACCACTATTGACCAATTTGTTTTAACGATTTAAAAAAATCGGCAAGATCAGTGGCCTAGTAGCACCTAATCGGTGATTAATCGGCTTTGTAGACTTTTTTTGCAACACCGCCAAAAACACACTTAATTTAAACCTAACTCTATCAATAACAACATTACCTAACTAAATCTTTCTCAAAGATAACTGCTCTAATACCTACACAAATCAAGAACAACAAATTGTTCGTTGCTTTTTTTTTTTTTTTACTTGTTTTGGCTGTAAAAGAAAGAGGAAAACGGAGTAATGAAGAGCGAAGAAAGTTCAGAGATTAAATCGTGATTAACTTTAGAAATAATTAACAGATTATTTTGGTAAATTCACTTTTTTCATTATGTAATAGTTAAGTTAAATGGTATTACTTTATAAATAGAGTAAATTACATAAATAGTCACTATGATTTGTTCATTTTTCACATATAGTCACTCAACTTTTTGACATACATACATCAAGTTTCAAATCGTTCTGATTAGGTCCATTTCGTTACATAAATAGTCCAAGTTTCAAACCACGGTGCCATTTATGTAACGAAATTGAAACCTTAGTGACTAGATTTGTAACAATTGAAACCTTAATGACTGACTTTGTCGAAAAAAAAGTTCAATGACTAAATATGAAAAACTGGACAAACCACAGTGACCATTTTCTGTAATTTACTCTTGTAAATAAGATATGTTCTATATCGCACATTTAAACACCTCATAAATCACAGAGAAACTAATCTTATCCTATTAGAAAAGCCAATAACATAAACTAAAATGTCATATGATATGAGAAAAGCAGCCCATTGTCTCTTCTTCTTGCTTATTATTCGTACGATATGTGCACAATAACATGACCACAAAAAGTTAGTCATTCCATTATACAACCCAAAACATTGTCTTCAATTCAAAAATTAGTCATTCCCCACAAAAAGTTAAATATAGTTTCTTACAAATGCAAATCACTATTAACATCTGAGATCAATGAATACATCCTATGTTTCAATCAAAATTCCATTTTTCTTCTTAAATTCTTAAATAAATAATAACACACTTAGAAATTGAAAACAATAAAACACATAACAATTTCAAACCAATTAAAAAAGGCACAAAGAGCTTGAGTGGGAGCTTTATAAGCTTGATCTCGGTTCCTCATATGATTTGAGCTCAAAATTTTGCATCTATGGTCTTTGAATACAAATATCATAAAGGTAGTATAAGAGGCTCAAATACCTCGAGCAGGGGCTTATAAGCTTGTGTTGTTGTCCAATAATTGAGCTGAATGACTATATATGACATGAAAGGATAAAATGGCTTAGTTAATTAAGTCCTCAGGGTCACAGAGATTTAGTTGTTAGTTTGATTGGAATTGTTGGAATTATATAACATGACAATCATGAATATAAACAATAAACATCAAAGTAAGTGCTAAGGCGTATAGGATTTATTAACGAATAATTAATTAACATAAGAAGAATATCGTACTTTTCTCGATTCTAGCCTAACAAGAATCAAATCCACAAACTAAGAATTAGGATGAACCTTAATTAGGGTTTATAGTATTATAAAATTACCCTTACTGTTTTGTAATTCAATCCAAGATACAATCAATAGTGTGATTTATCACGTTCTTCTACACACGTCTTATAACAAATTAAAGTAATGCTAGTTTTAATTAAAAAAATAACTTTGTTTTGGAAAAGATGGATCGACACCCATAAGGGTTGTACGATCGGATTATGCAAAACACACACAAAACTATTTAGGTTTTAGCATAATGAGTACAAGAGATAAATTACAAACACCCTGGTTTTGTATTTATACCCAAACTAACTTGGTGAACAAGTTTGAGTTGTAGAGGATTGGGTTTCCTTTTCTTGTGGCCGATCGGTTCTAACCATCCCACAAGGATTCCTAACCTTCCCAATATTTACAACATAGTCCTTTCCAATACATTTAACTCCGTTAATCCATTACATTAATTACTTAACGTCGTTAGTTATTTCATTTAATTAATAAATAAATATAACATTTACATTTAATTATTAACTTTAATTCTCATACGTAAAGTGTGCAATCATGGTCTCAAGTTCGATCTTACACGCTCTATTAATTTATAGTCCATAAAACCAATGACCCACTTGGACATATCTTAATAGAGTGATCACATCAGTTAGCGTCAGCAACACTTGATGCCTCTAGTACAACTCGAGCAAGGCTCTGGAAAATCTTTTAATGATTTCTCATTATTATTATCCTTTTGTTTCTAATACCATGTTAAATAAAGAGATAGAATTAAGTCATTCTTTATTCAACCATTACTTTTTCGTTGTTAGTGATTGAGCAAGATTACCAAATCTTTCGAACATATTCTGGGAGAACTTTGGGCATGGCCATGCAAACATCTTGTCAACCCTACGAGGGCCCAAGAAGATTAAACTCAAAATAAATTTGAAGGAACAAATTTATCTTGACTACGAGAATAACCCATGAACTTTGCAACACTTGAAAAACAACCCTTATGACTACCGATTCACGATAGCGTTAAGTTGTTCCACGTAGTGCACCACATTCATGACACTTATCCGGTATCTCAAGTCCGAGGATAACTATTCATAATTTACTTATAACAATATCCACAAAGTAAATTATGTAGTTGGGATAAGTCCTATATTCAATTCATTGAATATCATCCAAATTGGTATGCATTCTCATCAATATACTTTCAAGTATATTCTACCATATCTCTCGATTTGTCTTAGTTTAATGATAGTCCCATATCATTAATTGACAACGGACGATTTAGAATAAATAAATTTATTCACGGATTAAACATGCAAATATAGGATACAATATATTATAAAATCAAACATACCAAGTATTTGATTTATTATAACAATTGTTTAACATCCCTTATCCAAATACCAAATAGATCAATGCATGAAAATTCCAGTTGATGAATTATGCCTCAAGTAATGACAATCATACTTGTTGACAAGGCATAAATCAACCAACTTGATCTATCATAATTTTGAGAATACTTATTTCAAGAATTCAATTAATGAAGTCCTTGTATGTGTGCATTCAACAATCCATAATAATTCATAAAGTGTGTGACATCCTCTATCACCAATTTATGACAATTAAACTTTCAAACATTTTTAAGTTTAAAGTATTCTTATTCTTTTAATGTATAATGCAATGCGCTCTTAGTAGCATAACTAGTTCACATGGCCATTAACAAGGATGAAATCCTACCATGACTAGTATTGAGTGTCATCTCAATTAAACCAGCATCATTGTATACAAACAACAACATGCTCATTAAAACTCCGTAAACTTTAATATCTTATTGTGTAATGTTTGATGTCTTCCAAACTTTCAAGTTTGAAACTGATGACAATTTGCACAACAATTGACATATTGTTCATCCATAGAATTTAGGAGCAATTCCAGGCTGAGGATGTAATTCTTTCAGAATATTCATTACACAAGTTATCTAATAACTTTTAGTTAGATATCAATGTTGTCAAATCACTTCTTATTCAAGAATGATACAACAATTTTAATACATAACATGATGTACATGATAAATCTACATGTCAACCTTAGACTTCATTCACGTTCTATCTTGTCAAAAGATATTTATCAATTTCCCAAATGATATATCATGTTTTATTAGAATCATTTATTTTACTGCACATGTTTATTAACAATAAACATATATTCCAAGGTTGTATGTTTTAATTCTTAAATCTTACAAGTGAAGTTTCATTCCAATATAAGACTTAACATTTAGCTTACAAGGAATGTTACTTTCATATGTTATACAACATATAAGATTTAAAACCTTAACATAATACTCCTACTAGCTTTCAGAATACTTAAAATTTATCTTATTTCAATTATAAATCAAAACTATAATTTAATAATTAAATATAAGAATAATTTCATAGATGCATGCATTTATTCATTCATGCATTATTGCACTTCGTACACTTTCAAAGATTATATATATATATATATATATATATATATATATATATATATATATATATATATATATATATATATATATATATAAAAACCTTTCAATTACTTACCGTCCTCGCTCAAGTAATTTTTCAAGAAAGAATTTTGATATTCCATTGTCATATTTCATATTAATGAAAACAAGTATGACCATTATCATCTTTATATATTTAATGTGTCTAGAAAAGAATATTCAATCATAATTAATTGCTTAAGTATGATTAATAATCTTGTCATGAAACATGCATTAAATATGTGTACAATATTGTCCATATGATTTCTACATAGAAATTCAAACCACTAGGGTTTTTCATCTCTTTGAAGAAACTCATTTCCATTCTCTAGTCTAACTATTAAGATAAACCAAATTTCCAAAATTGATTATCTTTATGGACAGCATCTTTAACATTCATAGTATGAGTAATTTACCCAATTCAATATTTGGTAATCCATCATAATGATTATCGGTTTACTATAATCCTCAGAACTCATATTTCTCAAGATATAAGTCAAATATCCGAGATATCTTTGCGATCTATGAATGAAAATTCCATCATTATGAGGTCTATCATTACATGTCTAACCTCATCATGATATTTACTAGTGTGTTTTAGAAGATTATGTATCTTGTAATTTTATCTTTCAAAACAAAAACTCCCACTTGCCTTTTGTAATATATAGACTATCTATATATACTTAACAATTAGAGCAAAACTACATTGTTCTCTTTTTGGGATATTACAAATACACATTGATAATTCTTGACATTAGTTTGTTAATAACCTATTCATAAGTAGTTTAACAAATTCATAATCTTCAACTTTAAAACTTAATGTGATTCATCACATTCCATAATGAAATGGTGTTTTATTAATCTTCTAGGTTGGAGTCATATTGAATATATTCAATCCATACTCAATATTCTAACCTTGTTACTTTTTAAGAAAGAAGTTATGGTTATCATGAATCAAACAAATCAAATAGAATTTGATTCTCTAACCGAACATACCATCAACTTGTGGTATTCATTAGAATTAATATTGTAAGACAATCTAACAATATATAAGATAAACATATTCCTTTTGGCTTACCTATTTACCAACTAAGTCAACTTAATGGTATAATAGACTTTCAAGCCAATTACATGCTTTATAACACAAGTACCTTTTAACAAGTCACTTCATGTCGATGTCTCAACAAGAAACATAAACTGTTATAATCCCATTATCGTTATAAATCATTGATCAACTCAATGACTTCTTGTATATGTCTTATTTAAAAACATAACAAGTTAACGTCTTACTTTATTATAAGTCTTAAAAGACTTTATGTTTATGTCTTTACAATGAATCATAAACATGTTTAACTAAAGTAATTATGAACACAACTCTTGGTTTCAATTATAATTTTAAGTTAATTTATTTACTTCACAATAATGTAGGACTACATTATTTATTCATTTATTTATGTCATTCCAAAATTCATAAATATACAAATTAAAGTAGTATTAGATTACTTCATTTATTTATGTCATTCTAATAATACATAAATATTTAATTTGAAGTAGTCTTATATCTATCATCTTGACACATATTCTAAATACTTGTCTAATTTAGAAATTGCAAATATGTCCATGTAAGGTCTGACTTCACATAGAGATTTACTTTGTTGCTGCAATCTCGCCAAGTTCTGACATGACGTAAATTACAACACCAAGTGTTTCTTGAATTAGATATGTACAAGTTATATTAGAATGTTGGTCTCTTACCTTGCAGTCAAGAGAATCCTTTAAATCATATACCTATATGTTGTACCTTGCACACAATATAGATTTCTCCCACTTGTGCATGGAACAACATCATGTAGCAGATAAACAACACGACATATGTTTGTTTATGTGACTAATATGATTGTGTCATTGATATTAGCATAACTAGTAGATGTAGAACCACTTCATTGTCTAATAAGGAAACATACATGACTATCCTTGAAAACATAAGTGTCTACAAGTGGAAAGTAATTATCTTAAGACATTCTAGAGATAATCGGGTTACTACCAAGATGACAAAGCTTGTAACTCCCATGAATAAGAGATCATTACATTAATTCCTTATTCAAGAATAAGAACACAACACTCCCCTTGGATTTGACAACATTGTAAGTTTTTCATTAACCAATGAAAGAAAATAGTGTATTATTTACTTCCTACACCTTTGAGAAAGTCCATACATAACAATTACAAATGTACTTAAAGAATATATTCTACTATGTAGATGATGAATTATTCATCAATGCTATTAACTTGAAATAATTGGGCATGCAATTTCTTTCTTAATAGTTCTACTTATTCCAACAATTGTAAGTAGTACTTTTAAATGGTCAAAACAAAACAACTAGATAAAATATGCTAGTTTGTCTTTTACCAATTATACATGAATTAGTCTAGCTTCTAATTTAATAACTCAGAAATATGCAATTTTCTTAACTATTAAAATTTATTTGAGTTATGTATTTAAAATTTAGACAATTCTAATTGTCCTATCATACCTTTCTTCATTCATGAAAAGGAATAGGGTTGAATCTCACTCTTTCGCGTGAAAAGAGGACTAGGTTTATTCTTTTAGTAACGTTGACTCTACTAAAACCCTTACGGTGTAGATCAATTTTACCAATACAGAATAACCTCACGTTTACGGTTTAATGTTGCATTAATACATTTAAAGAATTAGCAAAATTCAATTTTAGTATTTTCGATAATTAAACTTTTCAAGAAAATAAAATACCCAAGGTAATATTCATATAACCATAGAATTTTCTAAAACTAGGATCCAAATTATCGTAGTTCCATTACATCGATTGATCCGCTAGTAACGAAAGCACATAATAGGTGTCTGTCGAACACTAATTGGCAAACAATTTCCAACTCCTAGATCATTATGGGATTTATATTTTCCAACGCTATTGCAAATATAAACATGTTTCATCCCATCTTATGCCATTGAGTCCGTGTCTCACTTCTACTCAATTTAAGTGTCTAACTTAAAGAAGCGCAAATATGTCCATGTAAGGTCGACTTTACATAGAGATTTACCTCTCCATTACAATCTCGCCAAGTACTTGTCATGACGTAAATTGCAACTTCAAGTGTTCCTTTTAATTAGATGGCATATTCTTAATTTAAAAGGGTACTAGTTTTGATTTTATGTGGCCCGAATCAAATATGTACAAAGATGTCATGCATTCATCTTGTAGCATAATTTTAATAAAAAAACTTTTATTACCAATTCATAAAGATCAAATTATCAAAGTTTTGATTGAGGTATTGGGTTTACCAATCAAGGAATTTAGCGTTAATTATCATCCATTATACCGTACTTTTGCATAAGTGTAAACACTTAGTGTTTGGATAATTACCACCGAAGTGGCGCATGGAATTAAAACTAATTAAGCCTTAAGATGAGCTTGTACATTTATGGCTTACTAAGTAGCTCCATTCGAACTTACAGAGGCGAGGACCGTGTAAGCGCAAACGCATAACCTTAGACATCCATTCGGTGTGATGCATGCACTTCTTAAATAACCCTTTATAGTTCATTCGAATGGGTGAGCCGTTCGGTCATTGTACCAAAGTCACCAATCAATTAAACTATAGAAAACTTAACTCTTCCAAAACAATTAAATTTCGCCATTGTTTAGTCCAGTATTATTTTCTATTCAAAATTACCCTTTGCTTAAAAGCGCCTAACATAATAAACAAACAAGTAACAAAATAAAAATAAACTACTAAAAACAATGCGCACATAATAAACAATTTATACGTGTAAACAAGTAGCCACATGCAACTTATTCGATAAAACCTATTAATAATCAATATCTAGGTTAAATTAATGTATATATTAATTTAGGGTTTTCACTCAACAATAGAAAGTGAGCCGCATACATCGATGAATCGATTCGTAAACCCATAATTAATGATATACCAAATTGCACATAATTGATTCATTAATATATATAATTGGAGTCTTCCCCAATTCAAGATTTATCGTAATAACATGTCTCAACAATTAAACAATATCAAAGCAACTTATCCATGACTAACATGCATGTATTATCATGGATACATCATAACAATTATACAAATAGTCACAAGATCGCATATAAAAAATTCCATGACACATAACAAATTATTCATGAATTAATCACGTAACAAATATATTAATTCTAGGTTTTAATAAGGTTAGCAAACAATTTTCAAAACCCTAAAATTTAATGTATGTGTCGACAAAAAAAATAAAGTGTACGCCCAATTAACTAAAAAATCGACCAAACAAAAATTAAACATAAACCCTAGAAAAACATATCAAACAACATACAATTATTTGTTTTATTACGCGTTTATGTAATTAATTACTCATTAAAAACCAATGGCTCTGATACCACTGTTGGAATTATATAACATGACAATCATAAATATAAACAATAAACATCAAAGTAAGTGCGGAAGCGTATAGGATTTATTAACGAATAATTAATTAACATAAGAAGAATATGCATACCTTTTCTTGATTCTAGCCGAACAAGAATCAAATCCACAAAACTAGCAATTAGGATGAACCCTAATTGGGTTTATAGGATTATAAGAATTACCTCACTGCTTTGTAATTCAATCCAAGATACAATCAATAGTGTGATTGTACCACGTTCTTGTACACACGTACTATAACAAATTAAAGTAATGCTAGTTTTAATTAAACAAAATAACTTTGTTTTGGAAAAGATGTGGATCGACACCCATAAGGGTTGACGATCGGATTATGCAAAACACACACAAAACTATTTAGGTTTTAGCATAATGAGTACAAGAGATAAATTACAAACACCCTTGGTTTTGTATTTATACCCAAACTAACTTGGTGAACAAGTTTGAGTTGTAGAGGATTGGGTTACCGATCGGTTCTAACCATCCCACAAGGATTCGGAACCTTCCCAATATTTACAACATAGTCCTTTTCCAAATACATTTAACTCCAGTTAATCCATTACATTAATTACTTAATGTTCGTTAGTTATTTCATTTAATTAATAAATAAATATAACATTTACATTTAATTATTAACTTTAATTCTCATACGTAAAGTGTGCAATCCCGTGGTCTCAAGTTCGATCCTAACTCACGTCTATTAATTTATAGTCCATAAAACCAACAGGAATTTAGTGTCATATTGTTTTACTTAGCCATCTATTACACCTTACATGTTAGTTATGGGTTGAGTTATGTGGATGGGGCATAAGGAAGTTGTAACATTTTATCACTATATACTACCCTCTAATGTTTCATGATCTTTTTTAACAAAATTAATATGCGACAACTTTGAATAGATAGTGAAAATCAAAAGTTACCTGAAACTACCACATCTAATTTTTATGATCAATCTGATGCTACATATGAAAATTCCTTATATACAACTACAACATGTATTATCATAAAGTATAAATATGTAATATGAGTGACAAATTCATACCTTTTACCAAACATAAACTAGTAGCTTAATTTAAATGCACTCAAGCAACTCTAGGCCGTAATTCTTTTGTAAGCTTTCGACTACATTTTGCAAACTTATCATGCGGTTCGTCGGCTTATTTGATGCATTGCTTCTAGGTTAACCTTATTTGTTGCATGAGCATTTGCTAGCTCGAGCTACTTCCATTCTTGATCCTTTTATTCAATCATCCCCTTCGATTTCAACCACCTGACTATTTTCAGCCTCTTTAGTGGCTTTCACCGATTCCATAAGATCTCATGGAACAATATATGATTCCTCACCACTATTCACCTTCTCTATCAACCAATTAGTAACATTCCACGATCTTGGAAGCACTTCCATCTTTTAAAGTCTTGTAGTTCTTCATTAGTCCTACAAACATGCCTAGCTTAATTGAACTTCACTAAATTAATTGAATATAGCATAACCATATATGAAAGTGTTTATATTTCCTTAACCTGGAAAAAATATTTTGAGTCGAGGACCCGACCTTATGTATATGCATTCTTTATTCTTGCCCCCACTTACAAAAATTTTATGATACCGCCCCTGCCATCGCCCATCCTTTTATCCTTATGTGGTGCTACTACAACTTCAAAGTCGATCAAAATTCAAAAGTAACTCGTTAGTGATACTATCCCTGAACTACATGTGGATTGCATATATATTTCAATATCAAGACAATGATATCAATCATTTTTTTCAATAAAAACCTCTGTTGTAAAAATCGGTCTAGGCGGCCGATTAATCGCTAGGCGGTGATTAGCCGTTCCGATTTTTATTAATCGGCCTTATTAATCAGTTACTGACAAAAATCGGATAAAAATCGGCCTAGGCGGCCGATTAATCGGCCAAATCAGAGAAAATCGGATAAATCGAAAAAATCATTTACGGGTAAAAATTGGAAAAATCGGAAAAAAATCGGCAAGATCGGAAAAAATCGGCCAAATCGAAAAAAAATCGGCTAGATCAGCCAAATCAGGCATATAGTTTCAAAATTTTATAATTTTATATATAAAACCCAATCCGATTAATCCCGATTAATCCCGCCTAACCGATTAATCGCTAGGCCTACCCGTACCGCCTACCACCGCTAGCGATTTTGCAACCTTGATAAAAACTCAATCATTTCTTCTAGCTTCGCCTATCTCTAAACCATTGGTGATGCTTGGTGTGAATTATCTTTTTAGGAATGCTTGGAATCGTGTTTTATCATGGTTTCTAAAGCTATAACACCTCAAAGGCAAAACCCGCCTTTCAAAATCTGCAATACCTCATCCTTATAACTTACCTTTAATACCTATCTTGAATTACGTACCATTTCAGGTGTGATTGTAGATAGATCAATCTTTGAGTCTGCTCGATCAGGATAACTTTGACCCATTTACTTATGAATTGGCCGTATAGATAGAGACTTGTAGCTTGATGCTTTACTCATTCCATACCGGAAGAATTGCAGGCGATAATACCAATTCCATAAAAGCATATGAAGCAACCACCTGAAGTAGAGGTGCCATCTCCTCCTTCAAGATTTAAAAGGTGACCAGCTTTAGCCATAGGAATTCAAGGTTTATTCCTCTCTAACAGGTGAAATGTGTACACTAAAAAGATTAGCATAAAAAACGGGTTAAATGGGTCAAATGGGTTGTCCGAGTCAAATATCCACCATGTGTGTATTAATTCTGCATTAAATTTCCAAAAGTTATTTTATTTACAATGTTTGATTAATGTTAATACAATTGAACCTTTGCAATCATATATGACACAACCTAAACAGGCCCGACCTGACCCATGCTTAGGGAAGGTTAGAAAATTTGTAAGTGCCATTCATATACTAATGAGCAAATGAACATTTCAATAACTATTAACACAAATTAGACTTGCTTAAATTTAGCTTTAATTATCAAAATTGTAACTACTGGCCATTGTATACCCAAGTTAAAAGCCTCAAAGTATACATGTAATTGGATACATAAAAAACCATATAAATGCTAATGAACAAATTAGCAAATCTTTATAATAAATTGGGCAATCGGCACATACCTTATCATCATCTTTTAACGATTTATGTACTCTTGCCCATATCTCTATCATTTGACGGGTCGCAAGCATAATAAAAACATACATTTGACAATGGCTAAAACATCTACACATGAAGCATACCGGTGAGAATTTTGTGAATTTGGAAAATAGACATCTACACGAGGTAATCCAAACGTGAAGCATACATAATGGCTGAAACGATCTGGGAAAAATATCAATTAAAAAATGCCAAAATAATTTAATGTTGTTATATGTTTTCAAGCAAATAACATCATAAAAGAACAAATACAAAAATAAGTTCAAATTGTATCAAAGATGGAACTAAAAGTTTATATTAACAATCTTTCACAGTAATTTATCAATAAGATAAAGATAAGAATAAACAATAAGATTTTATTGAATAGCATTGTACTTCAACATCTACTTTACAATTTCTCAAAAAAAAATGTCCCCTTTTCTTTCCTACATTAATATATTTGGGATTTTTGTGGGGGTTCAACACGTGCTAATTATTTCCGACAGATAGTTAGAAAAGTGAAACAATATCAAAAATTTAGAAACCGTTACAGTTCTTGTCTTCAATGGCTAGTAGCAGGGGCTGTCCAATATTGCTTCGTTGCAATGAGTAGTTTTTTTCTCACAAGCGGCCCTTCTTCATGATCAACCAATCTGGTGTCCCATTGTAATTCATCCGCAATGGTCTTTGCATTCACAATAAGTCAACTGAACGAAAGTATAGGCAACACAAGATGAACAATAGAACCTTTATTCAGATCTAAGCTGCAATAGTCAGCTTAGATTAATTTTACAATAGTATCCGAATGTTACAAGATTAGATTAATGTCAATGAGACAATAATCATGTAAATGTAAAGACAAGACAAGATCGGTGAAATGATCGAAAGAAGAGAGAGTGATACAAAAGACGCACACTCAGTGTGTGTAACCCTAGATTAAGGGACTTATTAAATAGGAGATTAAGTTTCACTAAGACCCTCTAACGGACTATAAATGATTCATCGTGTAAACGATGAAAGCTTCAAAGAAATGAACATCTTGGAACTTTAAATCTTTTATCCTTTGTCCAAGTTTAACCCACGTAATTAATCCCGCAATGAACCATAACTTGAAAGCCATTAGCAATTGATAGAATGATATGTTTGCCACAAATTATTACCCTAAAATTTAACATTCTCCCTTAATCGATTGAGCAAACATATCAAACAATATCAATTTTCACACAAAATTTATGCCGATAGATGTGGAGGTTCTTTGTGAGTATGTCTGCAGTTTGGTTTCAAGAGCCAATCTTTTAGCATTTATAACACCTCTAGCAATTTTTTCCCGATGAAGTGAACATCAATTTCAAAGTGTTTTGATCTTTCATGGAAAACAGGGTTGATGAGAAGTTGTAAAGCGATTTGTTGTCACAAAAGAGATTGACGGGAAGATTGATATCAACTTTTAGATCTTTTAGGATTTTTGAATCCAAATGATTTCACAGCAGCAGAGACATAGATCTATATTACGCCTACGTGGAAGATTTTGAAAGAGTGTTTTGTTTTACTTTTCCATGAGATTAAAATCATTGAAGAAAACACAATAACTCGTGATGATTTTCCGGTTTTCTTGCATTTGGCCCAATCAAGATCACTATATCCTTTAAGATGATTTTGAGTTCTTGAAATTGTACCTTAGACCTTTTCCCGGAGCTCCTTTTAGATATCTCGAACATTGAGGGCACATTCGGATGAGATTTTAAGGAGAATGCATATATTGTGCCGCACAATGAAGCTGAGTATGAGATATCAGTCTTGTATGGGTGAGATAGATAAGTTTCCCAAGTAACCCGATAACCGATGATGTTGACAAGCAAGGGTCATCGGCGGTGGGAATGTATGGAAGCACGAGTTGGGTTCCATGGGAGTGGACACAGTTTGCACCAAGAAGACCAAATTCTTTGAGGAGTTCAAGATGATTTTCTTTGAGAAAGGCAAATGTCATTCCCGCTTTTAAAACCTCAATGCCAAGGAAATATTTTAGATTTCCCAAGTCTTTGATATGAAATTTGGATTTTAGAAACTCTTTAAAAGATTTATCTCATCAATACGCTTCAGAAGAACAATATCATCCATAAACAAGCGAGCAATAAACTTGTTATTCTCTGCTTTGGTGAACAAGGAGTGATCATTAACAGATTGAACAAAGTTATTTTCTTTTAAAACATTGACAAGTTTTTATTCCATTTCCTAGGAGCTTGTTTTAGGCCATATAGAGACTTGACAAGTTTACAAACTTTATTTTATTGTTCTCATTACTGAAACCCTTGGGGATGGTCATATAGATATCCTCATCAAGATCTCCATACAAGAAAGCATTGTTAACATCAAGTTGAAAAGATGCCATTTGTTTTTTCTGACTAAGGCAATAAGACATCTAACAAGAGACATTTTCACAACAGGGAAAAAGTTTCATCATAGTCTATTCCTTCCTTTGGTTATAGCCTTTAACAACTAATCTAGCCTTGTATCTATCAACTTCACCATTGGCTTTATACTTGATTTTAAAGATCCATTTGTACCCAATAGGAGTTCTATTAGGAGGTAGATCATTTATATCCCAAGCATGGTTTTCATTTAAGGCCTCAATTTCAGAGTTCATAGCATCAACCCAATTACTATCAAGGATAGCTTCTTCATACGGTAGATTCAATACTTTTATTAAAACTAGATGCAAAGCGATAATTATCTTTGTTAAGATTAGAGTAATTAACAACCTTTTCAACACCATATTTGACTTTTCCTTCTACAATAAAGTCGTTAAGATTATGGGCAACTTAGAGACTCGATTGACCTTCTAGCGATGATGGTGGCAAGCCTCTTTCTTGTTCGGCGAGAATCGGTGTAGTATCGGTAGAATCGAGAAAATGCATTAGCAGGATGTGATTCATGTGATATGGTGCCCTCGGGGTGTGTATTATCATCTATAGATGTTGCAAATGGTTCGTCAATCCTAGTAGGATGACTTACCATGTGCCATCATCATAGGATGTCACTCTCCCTTCATCATTGGGACTTATTTGTGAGTCAAAGAAATTTTGTGATTTAAATCTTTTGGTACAAAAGTTTCAACAAAAGGTTTTGACAAAGTATTTTCATTTTGAAGGAAAAAAGTTTCATAAAATTTGACATCTCCGGAGTAAAAGATATTTTTTGTTTCTAGGCTCAAGAGTTTATAGCCTTTCTTCTCATTTGAGTAACCAATAAGGACACTTTTTCGGACCTACTACCAAATTTATCGAGATGTTGAGAATGGTGGCATAGCATAAACAACCAAAGACTCTAAGGAGAGAGAGTGAAGGGTCATGCCCATACACAAGGAAGAAGGGGACTTGCAGGCAGAATCTGAGAGGGTAACTGTTTATGACATAGGCGCAGTTAGAACACATTCTGCACCAAAGATTTAGAGGTAATTCCCCAGAAACATAAGGGATCTAGCTACATTAAGGAGATGCCTATGTTTCCTTTCTGCTATACCATTTGTTGTTTGATGTAAAATTCCTTTTCATGGAAACAATGTTGAAGTTTATTATTGACAAATTCGTCCCATTATCACTTCTAAAATCTTGACATTGTGTTCAAATTGATTTGATAGCATATGAGTAAAGTTAACAATGGAAACATAAACATCATCCTTCCCTTAAGCATATAAACCCACACCGCCTACGGAATAGTCATCAACAACAGTTAAAAATATTTGTAACCATCTCTGCTAGTGACTTTATATGGTCCCCATACATCAAGATGGACAAGTTGGCCAATTTTAGTTGATTTATGTTCACTTGAGGAATGGTTCTCGGTTTGTTTAGCTTTATTACAAGTATCACAGAGATGATCGATTTGGATGTACTATCAAATTTAAGAGTGGGTTTAAGTATGTAGGACTTGGTCGAGGATGACCAAGTCTTTGATGCCAAAGATTTTAGAAACATGACAAGCAGATATGCGATTATTAGAAATAATCTTACATGTGGAATCAATATCAAACATATATAATCCATTGTATTGTTTACCAATCCCACAATCCTTTTTGATGTAAATCTCGTATATAGCAATTAGATTCATTAAACCCAACAAACATCTTATTGTCTCTAGCAATTTTATGAGCAGAATGAGACTAACATTGTACTCGGGAACAACAAGTACATCAAAAGAGTTAGGTCATTATTGACCTTTAAATCACCAATTTTAGTAATTAAGGCACGAGTACCGTTGGGATGTCCAACAGTTAAGCCAAGATTTGAAATGTTAACAACATTGATTAAAAGTTTTCGCACACGGTCATGTCGATTTTCACCGTAATCAACAATCCAACCAAGACCGATGTTTCGGATAGAGATTTTGTGTTGTTGTTAAAAATTTATTAAAGTTTACATTAAACTTGACACGCCATTAAAGAAGGTTCTGAAAAATTTTACACGCTAAGTTGGCATTAGCAGATGACACATTGTTGTCATTGAGAAGACTCATAAGTCCGAGAGGCATTCATTAGACAAGGAAACAGGAGAGTTGCTAGCACTATTATCGGTGACATGATCGCCAGAAACATTGTTCTCACTGAAAGGTTTACCATTAAAATTCCTTTTAGCATATCCGGCGGGATAACCAACAAGATCATAACATCTATCAACAGTGTGACCGTGTTTTTGCAATTAGTACATTTGAGATTCATGTTTGGTCCTCCGCTATTTGAGTGTTACCATTATTAAAACCGGAACCTTTGTTGTTAAAACCTTTTTGTTATCAAAAATTTTCCACCATCGAGCGTTTTTAAAGAAAGGTCGTAGCATTGGGTTTAGCGAGCTATTCCCGGATGAAACATTTATGTGAGATTCTTCTCCGAGACAACAAAAAGCAGTTTGACATTAGGTAAAGGATCTCGGTTAAAATATTGCTTCGATGGGGACATAGGAGTCATCAAGACCCATAAGAAATTGCATTAACTTGATCGGTGATTATGTTTTTCAAAATGTTTTGCGACCTCACAAGTGCGGGGAGGCAAGTCGATCATACAATCAATTTTTCCATAAAGAGTTAAGGTTGTTATAATAATCGCAAGAGAGGACCCACTTTGACTAAGAGAGTTTATATTTTATGCAAATTAAAGATAGTGAACCATCAACCTTATCATAGGTATCTTTAAGATCATTCCACATTTCATAAGCGGTTTTAGCATATATAGCACCAAAGAATAGTTCGGTGAGAATTAAGAATCCAAGTAACCACAATGAGTTACAAGTATCCCATTGATTAGCAAGACTAGGGTTACTAGGATCGATAAAACTATGATTCATGTGGTTCGGGGTCGGGAAGCTCAAAGAATAAGAAAGACATGGTTATTGTATTAGATAGAAAAGGGAAGATGTGTGTTTCTAGAGAAGAAGAAGAAACCACACACACTTCTTTACAAAATATGAACTTCCCACCCTCCTAGTTGGGACTAGGAGGGTATATATCTTAGACAAGTCTAACTTAGCACTATTGACTAAACTAGTCCTTGTGAATGAGTAAAGAAGAAACTAATGCAATTCCGTAATGACTTCACTTTAGCGAGGCTAACAATCTCTCCCAGTGATGTCATACGGAGTTGCTTACAATGTTGCCTACAAGCAAAATTAAATACAACGAGATAAGCGCAATGACTCCAAGAGTGTCTTCACGGTCTTCAAACTTCATGAATCTTCTCATTTGCCATCTCTTTACTTGCGGAAGAACAATGTGAGCAAATCTAATTAGGGATTAAATCGACCTTTTGCTCTCCCCTAATTAGTGCTCTCCCCAAACTAACAACCTTTCGATGAATTTCCAATTCAAGAAGTCTTTGATAATTAAATTAGAACCGTCTTTAGTCTTCTAACACGCAATGGAAAATGTAGAAAAGGCGTCGACTCGACCTTCTTCAAGATTGTCCATTCGGGAATAAGATATCAACATCTTCATCTCACCAAATGCATTCCATTACCTTTCATATATCAAATCATCCCATAATGTACACATTTCTCTCCCACGATGGTTACGATTTATCGAATCAAGATACAATGTGTACATGAAGCATTAATCGGAAGCATTCTATCATAAAAGAATTCAGCCCATGAGAAGATGTCGATGAACAATACCATTTTAAATTGTCTAACTCATCTCAACCCCTGTATCAAAATTCAACGGTATCTGTAGTAACCACATGTGAGGATAACCCAATATGACGAACTTGAGAATGAAGTCAAATCTCCGGACCGATTACTTAGCTTGTACTATCCTTGTGAAAAGAACGGTGTACCCAATGTACAAAACCTCTTGGTGTATCCTCAACTACGTGAGACACCGAAGTGATAGCTACTTTGTGGGTTAAGAGAGAAAGAATCACAAAAGTAACTAGATAGCAAGTCTTCATCACACTCAACATATTTGCCCAGACAAGTCATCTTCGCGGAAGGGAAGAAAGAAAGAAGATGAAATAAGTAAACTCGCGCCCGTCAAACGTCACTTCACACCCAAATAAATAATAAAGAGTCATCTCCGTGGTCACGCTTCAAATTCATCGAAACCTTTAGCCGTGAACATGTATCCTCGTGAAATTTAACCATACCAAAAATTACCACTCTTTTGACAAAAGAAAAAACTTTTCTATCCAATAAATTTCTTTTTGGAGAAAAAATCGGATAACACAATTTTTCACCCATTGCATTTTATCCGTATGTAATAGCTACTCACATCCCATTCCATTATTTAATTCAGCCCATGAAATGAAGACACACGTGAGACAAATCCATGTGAAGCCCACGATCCCAAAACCCAACCCGGATCCAATGAGAAGAGGTTACCGGTTATATAAATAACTAGGTACCCTAATATTTCACTTAACCTAAACTACAACCAGATAAAAAGAAACGCCTCCATCATATTCTCAAAAACAGATCTGAGAAAATAAAATACGCTTCATTCATCTCACTCCCAACTAAGATAGCATCTCAAACTCGTCTGTCTAATCTCCATCACTTACAATAGCAAAAAAACAAACATCAAACCTTCCCTTATTCGTGGCTAAAACAATATGCTCAATCGATTATATTGAATCGTGGCTTCAAGATCCTTGAAAAAAGGGTTTCGGGTAGGTTTTTAATTGATGTTCGATTTTTATTTTTCTTTTTACACGAAGCAAAGGGATGACATAACATAGTTGTTATAATCATTTCTTTAAATTCGTATAGTAACACAGTTGGGGTCGATGATGATGTATGATTCATTTGAAAGAATCTGTAAAGGATTATAAAAAATTGAATCCGAATCTGAGATTGTTATATGTTTATCTTTGATGTTTGAGAGTTGGGGAGTGATATGTGAGGGTTAATTGTTGAGTCTAGATGTAGGATTGGTTTTGGTTTTGGAACTCTCGGACTTGTGATGTTAATGAGGCTGAAGTCGAGACTTTTTTTTTTTTTTTTTGTGGTATATGGTAAATGGTATTTAGTTGTTTGTGGTCATGGTCTTATAGTTTAGTCTACGCATAAGGTGTCTTTTTGCTTTCAGTATTACGCATAAGTTTTTCATCGAGAAAAAAAACTTACGCGTAACCTTCTTTTCTTATCCCATTCTTATGCGTAGACCCAGTTTAAGCGTAACATCTTACGCGTAACATCTTAAGCGTAGCTTCTTAAGCGTAGACCTGGTCATGGTTATGCGTAAGCCAAGGCTTATGCGTAAAGAACCTTACGCGTAACCTGGTCTTAGGCGTAAACATCTCACAGTAAACCATTTCTTACGCCAGAACTTCACATTCTACGCGTAACTTTCACTGTAGATATTCTTAAGCGTAGAAAACTAGGGTTTTGACCCAGTTGACTTTTTCCGGCGAGTTTTTCGACCATGTTTTTCCGACCATCTTCATACAAAAACCCAGAAAAGCATATAAACTGCTTCTATTTTGACCAGTTAACCAAGAAGATGACGGTTTGACCAAGGTTTGACCACAATTATTTCCACGGATTTGGTACAAAAAAAGTCACAAAAATGATGTTATCAAGAAACTGAATCTTGAACCGTAAATGTAAACCGAAAAGCGCACATAAAAGGTGTTGTTGTTTTGACCAAGATGATACAATATTCGTAATAAACTATTAACCCTCAAAAGTTGGAAAAAAATTTCCGGCACATAAAAATTGGTTAAAAATAGTTTAAACAAACATACGAAACCACACAAATCTATAAAAACAACAACCTGGCTCGTTATACCAATTGTAGGATCGATAAAACTATGATTCATGTGGTTCGGGGGGTCGGGGAAGCTCAAAGAATAAGAAAGACATGGTTATTGTATTAGATAGAAAGGGGAAGATGTGTGTGTTTCTAGAAGAAGAAGAAAACACACACTTCTTCTTTTCTATCTAATACAATAACCATGTCTTTCTTATTCTTTGAGCTTCCCGACCCCCGAACCACATGAATCACTAGTATTATCGGTCCTACAATTGGTATCGAGCCGATGATTGTTGACCATGTTGTTAGAACCCATGCATTCTTTAGCTGGATTTTGGTCACATTCCGTACTATTCCTAGAATTGCCATGTGTAATCACTTTTTCTTTCTCAAAAACAGGTTTTCAAAAGCTTTGATAATTCTCTTTTAATAGGCAAAGTTTGTGGTTATTGTATTAGATAGAAAAGGGAAGATAAGACATGGTTATTGTATTAGATAGAAAGGGAAGATGTGTGTGTTTCAGAGAAGAAGAAGAAACCACACACACTTCTTTACAAAATATGAACTTCCTACCCTCCTAGTTGGGACTAGGAGGGTATATACTCTTAGACAAGTCTAACTTAGCACTATTGACTAAACTAGTCATTGTGAATGAGTAAAAGAAGAAACTAATGCAATTCCCGTAATGACTTCACTTTAGCGAGGCTAACAGGTTCGAATCATCTCTTATGCAAGTACGATCAATAAACCCTAACTTATTATGGTTCCTTAAAGAAAAAGTCATGGCCATATTCCATATTTTATAATTTTCAGTTCCAGTGAGTTTAATAGAAATAATGGGAGTGCCATTGGTATTGTTAGGATGCAGATACAAAGCATCACCAAAGGATAAGCTTTTCTCAATGGAAGAGCCACCAATATTATCATCACCAATAGCCATAAATCAAGCAATAAGACAGATAGATATAATAAGACAGACAGAGATAAAATAAGACAAAAGACAAAGTAATAAGACCTTGAATTTAAGAAACAACAGGTACCAAGCCTGTGGACTAGGGTAAACCAGAGCAGTATTCGTACCACTCAAGGTGGCGGATCAAGATGTTAGTCTACCCGTTTGCACCCACAAAGACTTAAGTCTTGTATGTTTGAAGAAATGATAAGACTTAGACTTACAGAGAAATATGCAATGGAAGAACAAGTCACAATTACCCTAGATTCACTTAGTCTAGGGCTAATTGTAAGTAGAATATAATCGGTGATTACGCTAGTAGCAATAACCCCAAACCACCAATTTGTTGCCGAAGAGAATCAATGAGCCTCGTAGCTACGATACCATGTCACGAAAGTATAAGCAACACAAGATGAACAATAGAACCTTTATTCAGATCTAAGTTGCAATAGTCACTTTAGATTAAGTTCTAATAGTATCCGAATGTTACAAGATTAGATTAATGTCAATGAGACAATAATCATGTAAATGTAAAGACAACAAGATCGGTGAAATGATCGAAATAAGAGAAGAGTGATACAAAAGACCGCACACTCAAGTGTGTGTAACCCTAGATTAAGGACTTATTAAATAGGAGATTAAGTTTCACTAAGACCCTCTAACGGCTATAAATGATTCATCAGCAGAAACGATGAAAGCTTCAGCAGAAATGAACATCTTGGAACTTTAAATCTTTTATCCTTTGTACAAGTTTAACCCCTGTAATTAATCCTGCAATGAACCATAACTTGAAAGCCATTAGCAATTGATAGATTGATATGTTTGCCACAGATTATTACCCCAAAATTTAACATCAACATAATCTCGAATTAATTACATTTCCTTGTGGTCGTAAAATCCTGTCCATTTCCAGCAATATGTTTTCCAATCCAAATCTTTAATCCCATTCTTAAATCAGTTTAGAATTCACATATTGATAAAGTTTAGAATTCTTAATATATAGATAGGTATACTAAAAACTTACTTGTCTCTGTATAAGGTAATAACCGCATCAACATGGATGAAATCATATGTTCTTGGATATGTCGATATAGCTTCACATCTAAGGCAGGAAAAAACCCAATAAATATGAATCAATGTCATCAACTTTTTTTATACAAAATCATCATATTATGATACCCAATCATCAACTAAAGCACAAAGTCACAAAACCACAAGTTACTTACCCAAAGAAAAAAAAAAAGCCTTAAATCAATATATAAATCCATAAGTCCATGATTAATAATTAACCAAAAAGCATAGCTCTCGTAAATCAGATTGAGCGACATTGATTTTGGGTTTGTTTTTAGTGACTATAACAAACAAAAAATTACAACATTCTCAAAGTTATATCAATGAATAAAACGACATATTGTTTAATTTCGGATGAAATTGATGAAGCGATCCAAATTATAAGTAAACGGATTATACAAAGTTGGTTATTTACCTTAGGGCTCAGGCATGAAAAGAGATTTAGGGTTTTGAGAAAAAAAAAAGGATTAGGCATCAGGTAGGGTATGACTTAGCAGGGAATTGTTGTGTGGTTTTGTTTGTTCAAATTTTCATTTAAACCCCTAACTTCTTTGGTGATTACTTCCGGTCTTTTTAAGTTTCTTTTATTATACATTTAACACATATACTTTTATGCGAATTTTTGTGAAAAAAACGTATAAAAATAAATTTTTACAAAACTTGCCCAAATAAAGAAATATTTAGGGTTTTTTATTTATAAATATTTTATAAAATAAAATTAAATAAATAGATTGTTACTTAATAATGCATGAATTGATTTTTTTTAAATAAAAAATTTCACTAGTAATTTTGTTTTATTATATAAAAGATAACAAATATTTACCACCAAAACCAAAAAAATTTATTATTTTTTTGTTATTACAAGGCATAATTACCGAACAAAACTATGAAATTACAATCATAGCATCGACCCATCGTACTATAAAACAACCACGAAGTTATTAAGCGACATTATATTAGGCATATGTTATATCAAAACTTGCTACTTTAATCGGCAGCCTTTGTTGCTTTAATATCTTCACCATGTTCCATGCTCCATAATATCAATAACCTTAGACTGCTTCTTTTCTTGAGCCATCTTTGGAATCTTGATCTTCAAAACCCCGTCTTCAAGGTGCGCTGTTATATTCTCCAAATCCGCATTCGCAGGTAACTTAAATTGTCTCCAAAACTTACCACTTGTTCTTTCGGCCCTGTGCCATTTGTCTCCGTCTGCTTCTTCTTCGGCCTTCTTCTCTCCGCTCACTTTCAAAACCCTGTTCTCTTCAACTTCTATCTTTATGTCTTCTCTCTTCATCCCGGGGACATCTAAAGATATCACGTGATGCATGGATGTCTCCTTCCAATCTGCACGTGCCAAGTTTAATGTTTCGAGGTTATTAGCGAGATTGAATGGGTTTTGTTCCAGGATCTTGAATGGGTCTTCGGATGGGACCATCATGTCCCATAGAGGTCTGTTATTGTATGGGATTAAAGCCTCGGTTTTTACGGGTAACATGATCATCACCCATGCCATTATTAGTAATAGCGTGATCATCTGTTGCTTTGACAATGCCATTTTCGGTAGATTTAAAATGCGAGTTTTGCTAGCACTTTGAATAAGATAATGTGTTATGTAGGAAATGGTGCAACTGTTTAAATTCGATCTGTGGTTTAATGTTGGAATGGTTGGCTTTATATACGCATTGTGGGTAGAGGTTATGAAGCGAAGAATCATCTATGAGTTTCAAGAAATTGCTAGAAAACGAGAGCAGTCTCGAAGTTTCAAGAAAATATCAAAAGAAACATTTTACTTGTATGGTGACGTCAAGTTGTGACTACATAGCCATATAAATCATGCCACTTCACCATACATCTAATAAAACACATCATCTTTGTCATATCTGAACTTTTGCGCATGAAATTTCTCGTACCTTAACTTTTTTTTTCTCTCTTTTTTTTAAAGTATATTTGTGTTTTCGATTCGATATTACGAGCCGACTAATCTTAAAATGACTACTTTTGTGAATAGTTCGGAGTCGGCGCAAATGAACCTCCATAACCAATAAGAGGTTAATTTTTTCCACAAAGTTCAAACCTAAAATCTCTAGGCATTTTTATTCCAAGAAGTTAAACCTTTACCACTGATCACTTCCGTCGGTTAAAATCAGAAAACCCATATCCTATTTTGTTTCATAAGAAAGGTATCTAACTCTATACACACTCGTCCTAAAATATAAGTCAAATTTGTTATTTGGTTGTTTCAAAATTAGTATTTATTTTTAATTTTAACCGATTAAAATGCTTCTAAATAAGTTGGAATAAAACTTTATCGATTTAAATTGTAATTGACCCCATTTTTTTAAACTTTGTAAGAAATGAAGATTCACATTTAATTTAATTTGGAACGAAAAAAATATTATATAATAGACAATAGAAGTTTACATGCTTGTCATTGTTTTTATAACGAGTACTAGCTATCGCACGTTGTTGCGAGTTTGTAATAATTCTTAAAATTTTCTTGTTATCCTTTTTTATTTCCGTATGTATACAACTTTGATTTTCTTATAATTTTTGTGAGAGATCTGCTGTCAAGAATAAGTTGCTTTGAACTAAAGGATATATTAATTAATCTAACTAGTATTAAAAGACAAAAGTCCTTTTAAAACCAAAATAAATAAATAAGAAGTAAAATAAAATATACACAAATTAAGCTTGTTGGGCAATATTAAATCATTGGCTCATATCCAATATCCATTGCATTCAACTAGTTAACCGGAAATTAGTGTGTCAAAGCGAAGAATGGAACCTAGGCCACTTGCAAAAATTCTGAACTTTAACGTCATACTAGCAACGACACTGATTGTGGTTTGTTGTTTAACATATATATTATGAAAAAACAATTGTTAATTGCCACAGTAAAAACGATGAGGTTCGTTTCACTTTATATATCTATAAATAATTAATTTGTTGGTGTTAATGTTAACATATCAAAAGCCCGCCCAACAAGAAAAGTCTGACAAGCCTAATAGCAAAATAGTCCAACAATAAATAGTCGCTCACAAATAGTCCAACAACGAGTGTTGGAAAACCCGCGCGATGCAGCGGGATTGCTTAAAGGACATGCTTTGCAACGACAATTAAATCTCAGGGGCTGTTTTTGCCAAGTTGTGAAAGATTATTAATGCTAAAGGACTTACTTTGCAGCGACACTTGAACCTCAGGGGCTGTTTTCGCCAATTTGGAAAAGTGTGCATTTAATGCACTTAATTGTGTGTGTGCATTTAATGCACTTAAACTTGTGCAAAACTCTTGTACGAGTTTTAGTATATAGAGATACCAATTTGGAAAAGTGTGCATTTAATGCACTTAATTGTGTGTGTGCATTTAATGCACTTAAACTTGTGCAAAACTCTTGTACGAGTTTTAGTATATAGAGATAAAGATAATATGGCATCTTTTTATAATCCAACAAATAGTCGCTCATAAAGTGTTTAGAAGCGTGTTAGGATGACAACGGTGGGTAATGGGCATAGATACCTCTAATTATAATCCGTTACTCGTATTCATGATATTTTTCTTGCTCGCCACTCACCCGCCACCCATTTGTGAGTGCAATTCTTTGCTCTTGCTCATGCCTGCGGGTACCCATTGCCTGAGGGTAAACTCGTGGTTTGTGAAATGTAACATTTACACACTTTCTTTTGAATATTTTGAAAATAAACCTTGATTAGAAGGTACTTATATCGATAAATATGCACACAATTAATCAAGTATCCACTATTACTAATAGCATTAGTACTTACGAAAAGAAAACTAATACTTTTGTGACTTATGAATTCTTGTGTAAGCCAAGTTATTACATGTGTATTAAAATCACAAGACCAAGTATAAACAAACCTAGTTTAAGAATTGAGATATTAACTATATATTTGATATTTTGATGATTCATTCATAGTCTTGTAACTCAAAAAAGACGATTAGTATGCTATGTTTTAAATATGTTTAGACGACTATTAAATGTATCTACTAATAATTTCACAAATATTTAAGTAATATAATAAATGTAAGTTTTGTGATAAACTAGAAGGGGTGGTTGAATAGTTTTACCGATTAAAACTTCGTTTTAAACTATTTGGATCGACTTATGTCAATCTATTTAATGTGTGTGTTGGATGATGATACATAAGCATATAAACAAGTAATGCAAAGATAAAGAGTAAGGAACACAAAACCACGACATAAGTATTGTAGTGGTTCAGCTACAAGGACACCTTCTATATTCCTTGCCCTACTCCACTCCCCGAGTTTCCCACTCGAGAGTTCGTAAGCACTACACAACACAAACTCCTTAATGTGGCGGAGAAGCCTTCACAACGTCGCCTACTCTTTATCCGGTACAAGACTAGACATCGGGTTCTTCCACGAGGTAGAACCAAACCTATCACAACGTCGCCTACACTTTATTCGGTAAAAGGCTAGATACCGAGTTCCATTACAAAGGAGGAACTACTACCCAATGCTACACCAATACACGACTACCCCAAAGGAGACACACTCCTTATTACAACATCATAAGGATATCAATATCCTTTAACCCTGTTGGAATCACTCCTAAACTAGATTACAAGTGTTAGTAATTAATATGTAATAGTTAGCTTATTTAGGCCTTTATGTTTGTTATTATGCTAAGGCTTATGTAGAAGGCCCATAAGCTTTGGCCCAAGCCTAATAAGGAAAGGAAGGGACTAGGAGTGTTGCCCTAGCTCCCTCTCCTATAAATAGTCTTGTAAACTCCCATTTGGGAGTTGGTTGTTCATCTCATTTCAAAATCTACGCATATCCTTTATTATATTCTTACGCATATTGTTTTGGTTTGTTCAACCGATCACTTCTTCATCTATACTTCTTATATTGATGCTTGTGTTACATAAATGGGAACCTAACAGTGGTATCAATCGCCAAATAGTTGGGTGAAACGATTTTGTTTTTGAAGGTTTTTATGTACGCGTAACTCTCGGTTCAAAAACCTTCATACGCTTTAAAAACTTAATTTTTACACTTTCTAATCCAAGATTCTTGTCCTTTCAAGGTTATTTGGTGTTAAAGTTTAATTTTTGGCAAAAGTTTGGAACTTTATGTGTATTTACTTGTTTTACGCTTGGTTTGAAACGTGTAGCTCTTTCTACGCGTAAGAGTAAAAAGTGTTTTAAATCATCAAGTTTCACACTTTTGTGTTATTTTGGTGATATTGAAGCTTTTTCATCATAAAAATCTGGTTTAGAAACATTGTTGTGCTTAAAAATCAGTTTTGGTTATTTTTGCTAAGTCTACGCATAGGTAAACCCTAATCCTACGCGTAAGCTATTTAAGGTTTGATCTTCAGTGCTCTTGGTTACTCAGTGTTTTTCTTGCTTGGATAAGCTTGAAAACACTTCGACTTTGGATATCTCTTACACTGGATTAAGTGTAAAGGATTTTTGGGCAAAAAGCCTAGTTTTACGCCTAAGCTAATACTTACGCGTAGCATACTTACGCCTAAACATTGTCTTACGCCTAAGCCTTGTCTTACACATAAGAAATTCTTACGCATAAGCATTCTACTACTAAGATTTTGGATTACGCATAAACTAAGGTATCCTTAACCCTACGTGTAAGCTAATCCTACGCGTAAGTTATCTTCTTACGCGTAAGTTGGTGTTTTTTACGCATAAGGTTCTTTCTTTGCCTAAGCTTGGTTTTTACGCATAAGGACTCTTCATCAACAAAGTTTCATTCGACTAAAAAGATCCATTTTTCAACACAAGTTTCAACATGTCTCAACCACCATACTCTAGCTACTTCCCTCATGTGTATCCTCAACAACAACAACAACAACAACAACAACAACAAATCAATCAACAACAACAACAATTTTATCAACAACTACAACAACAACAACAACATCAACTTCAACAACAATTTCCTCAAGGAGCAATTCAACCACAAATGATTAAACCACCCCCTAGTCTTCAAGTACAACCTTACACAAACTTTCACAATCAACATCCATCCAGGAATACTATGAAGGAACCGTATTGGTTTGCAAAGATGTGTGAAGCTTTAAGTAGCCAACAATCCATTCATGAGGCTGGATCACTTGATAGACCTCCAATGCTCACTCCCGGAAACTACGATCAATGGGTGATATGGTTCTTTAGGTTTTGTGATCTAAAGAAGCCACATGGAAAGTTCTTGAAGAAGGTCATCCTGGAAGGTCCATTTCAGATGCCTACTTTCACTACACCCGGAGATCCAAATGCTAATCCACCAAGAGGTGATGTCACCAACGTTGTCAGTCTTAATGAACTCACTACTGATCAACTACTACAATTTGAAGCCGATGAACTAGCAATGCAATACATCCTTTTGGGATTACCTAATCCGATACTTCGAAGTATTGATGCTCAAAAGACTGCTAAAGCAATGTGGGAGCATATTCATCTTCTCATGGAAGGTACTGAAATCAATCAAGAGGACATGGAATCCAAAATCTACTTGGTTTATGAACACTTCATAATTGAACCAGGGGAGACATTGGAGTCATATCATCATCGATTCTCAGATATCCTTAATGACTTGGACAAACATAACATCATTATGCCAAGGATTGCTGTCAACACTAAGTTCCTGAGTAGTCTTGGTCCTGATTGGGAAAAGTATGTCATTTTCATCCGTCAAGCAAAGAATCTTCATCATGCAACATACGGATTGTTGTACGACTATTTGAAGCCCCATCAAAAAGAAGTTGACAAAGAAAGGGTTATCTGTGGACAAACTGTTTCACCTTCACTTCCGGATAATCAACAATTAGTTTTGTGGGCTCAAGCTTGTTATCCTTAATTTCCAACTCTACAAACAGTCTTCACAAATCCTCCACAACCAACTGCTACAATTACCCCATATGATCCATCACAGCAACAATCTAAAGAAACTCAATTGGTTCCATACAACAACAACAATGATCAAGCACTTTACAGTGAATCAAATGAGGATACAGAAGCTTTTAATGTATGGCAACAAGGGTTTGTCATGATTGCTAGAGCTTTCGGCCGATATTCAAACAAATCCAACAATCGCATTCGTACCTCATCAAACACAAGAAATCAAGTGTTGTTAACAATGGACGTGTTGAAGTTCGAATCGTGGTAATGTTTGTCGGATGGGCGGTGGTCAAGGATTCAATCAATGGGAAGGAATAACATGGGTGCTCCACAACAACAAAGGGCTCAAGTGGTTGAGCAGGTAATGCTCGAGAATGGGGTTAATGGTCTTCGTTGTTATAGTTTGTAATGAGAAGGGTCATCGCTAATGCATACCCAAAGCCGAGAACAAGAGGCGCGCTTATCACAAGGAGGATTTACTCTTGGCTCTCAAGGATGAAGTGGTGGAACTCTTACCAACAAGGAACACGACTTTATGGCCAATGCGTAATCGATGATGATATGGAGGACTTGCGAGGCTAATATCTGCAGGTGATGTTAATGGAAAACATGCAAGAACTCTACATGAGTGACACAGGCCCAGTGTATGACACTGACGGCTTGTCTCAGGTACCGGATCAAACTATATTCATTACTGATCTGATATCTCCGCCAACATCTGCATCCGACAAGGATCAGAGTGTTCAACATGAACCATCAACATCTCATTCTGATGATAATCAAATAGATACCGTAGTTATATTTGACGATCAAGATGACCTTATGGTTAACACTGAAAATCAAGTTGACTCCGTGGTTATATTTGAGGATCTCAATAATGATCATGTTGAGAATCACGTTGAACAAGCTGATCTTTCGTCTAATCTAGATATTGAGCTCATGACCTTACTTAACGACCAAAAATCCCAAATGGAAACATGCCGTAACATCAATCAGCAATTAAAAGATAAAAATGCACTGTTAACTAAGGATAATGAATGCTTAAAGTATCAACTCAACATTTTTCAAACTCAATAAAAACGTGAAAAAGGTTTTGAAGTCGCTTTTGCTAAATCTAACCAAAACGAAAAATCATTAGAACAACATATACGTGATCTAGTCGCATCTAAGAATGCTTTGTTGTCTCAAATTGAAAAACTGAAATATGATCATAAACAACAACTTAACGCTCTCACTTTGGAAACTCAAAAAGCCAAGTTTGAGTTGTTAAATTGTCAAAAACAGTTCTGTGAGTACAAAAAGCGTTCAACAAAACGAATAGATGACTATCTTGAAGAAATTGTCGACTTAAAAAACTAAATCAAAGAGTTTCGAAATGTTGTTTATAAACATGGTGAGTCAATCACAACCCTTCAAAAGTTTACTTTTAAACCAAATCCAAATGGGTATGGACCGAATCTTGCTGATTACAAACCAAAGTTTTCAAATAGAGCATTCAAACCAAATCCTGAAGTTTACAGTGCAGAACATAGAATTGATGATTCAATCATGAGTGTTGTTGAATACAATTGTCAAGAGGAATTAGATGCAGAAGACGAGAGTCGGTCAAAATTGGAAAATGTTGTTTATAACAAACCATTTAACTATTCAAAAGCCGTTACTTTCGTCACACAACAGGATTTTTCTAACACACCTTGGGTTATCACACCTACTTCTGAGTCTTCTAATGAGGGTCCCCTTTCCAATACTGCACAAATCAATGGTCCTTTACCTTCACTCAGTGAAATAAAGCCATTAGCCGAACAATGTAAAGTTATTAAATATTTTGAAACATTCTTATCGGACATCAAACTTTTGGAACGCGAAATTGAAATCAATTCTAAAATAAAAGTTGAACATTTTCAATCGCCTCAAGCGCGAGCACAAAGAGATATTTTTCAGAAAAGAATTCTACCACATGTCCTAAATTTGAAAAACTGTGCAATATATTAGGAAAGGGATTTTCACAAGGAACTTGGACTTATGAAAAGAGTTTTCGAACAAACAGAAACATCGATTTCAAATACTAAGCGTAAAAGAAAATGTTAAGAAAAGATGTTGATCGACTCTTGGAAGATGTTATCGTCTTGATATCAATAATGTTGTGTTATTACATTCTCATTGCATATGCATTTGATTATATCTCACGATTTCGTTGAAAATGTTGAGAATACTGAAGCTGTGTCACAAATCACATTTTTAAAAGTTGAAAATGAGCGATTGTTAAACGAGCTTTCAAATGCAAAACGTTGTCTTCAATGGTGTCAAAAAGATTGTCACACTCGTGAACTCGCTTGGCAAAACAAACTCCACCAGTTGCATACCAAAGCTCTTAATCCAAAAGTTAAGTAACTGGATGATGAAAATGTGTCTTTGAAGTGTCAAATCTCAAAATATGAATAAGAAATTTCAAAAGTTAAAAAGGAATATGGTGTCATATTTGATTTTCTCAAACAGACTCGTGAAAAAGCATCACAAGAACTTGATAATTATCTTGCACACACAAACGATGTCGTACATAGAAATGCACAAACTCGCTTTGAAAATCAAGATTTGTTACACACTATCCATGATCTAAAAGCAAAGATGGTGAAACTTAAGCAAGATAGGGATAGTAACACTGTAGTAACTGCACCTACACAGATTCAAAATGACTCTAGAACATCTAATGACAAACCACAAGAAACTAATGTGTTTCCCTCTACTGAAATAGGAATAGTTGCCTTTTTACCCAACGCCCGTACTTCACAGCCTAGGAGCAATACAAGGAAGAATAAGAAGTTGCGACGTAAGAAAAGAACAATAAAGAATCTTTCAAGTAGAAGAACACCCTAGGACTCGAATAAAACTCAAGTTGCACCCACTTTAGATATTGCGTGCGAAAATGTAATGAACAAAGTGATGTAACGAATCTTGAATCTTTAAGTACTCTTAATGTTTTGTTTGAAGCCTCTTGTGTTGGTTGTCGTAAAAGCATGTTTTCGGTTGTCATGATAAATGTCTTGCTAAGGCTATCTTGAATCGTAAGCGAAATAATAGAAAACGGAATACCTCTAGGCCCACTAATGCTTCTAAGTCTGTGCTATGTAAACCACCTTCTAGTGTTCTGGCTAAGATCATTGATGTACCCATAGTACCCCCTTCACCTCCTAGGAAGAACTTATCACCTAGTGCGTTTACTAAGACTAAAGCTAAGACTAGTTGGAGATGGCATAAATGGTTACATAATACACTTGGCTTTACATGGCTACCTAAAACCATGAACATGTGTGTTTCATCTATATCCGCATCGGAACCCTCTAACTCTTGAGTTCCACATCTACTTCTATTCCATTTGTGTAAATCGTGTGTAATGCGGTGATTGAGATCATCCTACGGGTTGTTGATAGCGGATGTTCCGGCACATGACGAGCAATCTCAAACTGTTATCAAACTTTATTTCAAAGTTCATTGGCACCTGTCGAGTTCGGAATGATCACTTGCAGCTATTATGGGCTACGGAGATTACATCAATGGTAACATCGAAATTAGCAGAGTTTATTATGTGGAAGGTCTCGGTCACAATCTCTTTTTAGTCGGTCAATTTTGTGATGGAGATTTGGAAGTTACTTTTAGGTAGAAAACTTGTTTCATTCGTGATCTACAAGTAAACGATCTTATGTCTGGTCAACGCACATCAAGTCTCTACACAATCTCAATGCAAGACATGATTGCTTCATCTCCCATCTGTCTACTTTCTAAGGCTACATCTACAAAATCCTGGCTATGGTACCGTCGTCTCTCACATTTAAACTTTCAAACCATAACCAATCTTGCACGGTACAAACTTGTTGAAGGTCTCCCAAGATTTCGGTATTATAAAGATCCCTATGCTCAGCTTGTGAACAAGGAAAGAGAACTCGTGCTCACTTTCCTTCAAAGGTGGAATACAACTCACAGCATGTACTTCATCTTCTTCACATGGATTTGTGTGGCCCGATGCACGCGTGCAGACGATTAATGGCAAACGCTACATCTTGGTAATTGTAGATGACTACTAAAAATGGACTTGGGTTTATTTTCTTCAAGTAAAGATCAAGCTCCACAGATGATCATCACCTTTCTCACGAAAATTCAAGTTCACTCCGAACACGATCATACAAATCAGAACAAACAAAGGAACTGAATTTGTGAATCAAACTCTTCGTGCATTTTATGAGAAAGTAGGAATTGAGCATTAAACATCTATTGCACGAACACCAGAACAAAACGGTGTAGTTGAAAGAAGAAACCGTACGTTAGTGGAAGCTGCAAGAACAATGTTAATTAATGCTAAACTTCCAGATTACTTATGGGCTGAAGCCGTGTCAACTACATGATACACTCAGAATCGTTCAATGATTACCAAACGCCACAACAAAACACCTTATGAGCTTATCCCCAACAGTAAACCGAATCTCAAACACTTTCATGTATTTGGATCCCTTTGCTATCCGAATAATGATCGTGATGATTTTGGTAAGCTCAAAGCCAAAGCTGACATTGAAGTCTTTGTAGGATATTGTGAAAACTCTAAGGGTTTCTGGATTTGGAATCGTCGTACAAGGGAGATTATGGAAACGATTCATGCAAATTTTGATGAGCTTACAGAAATGGCTTCTGAGCATAACAGCTTGGAACCCGGTCATAACCATTTAAACTTCCCTCAAACCCCATCATCAGTTGAACCTAGTTTACAACTAACTCCATGTCAAATGGAACAACTATTTGCTCCTCTATTTCGTGATGATATTGATGAACGTGCTCCAGCTGTATCTAATGTTTCATCTGCTCAACTTGATCAAAATCTAATACCTGATACACCTGCTACAACAACTACTATTGAGGAAGCACCACCAGTTGATTCTACAACAACAGTTGAACAAACCGCATCCAACGACATGAACCGGTGATGATATTTCGAACAATGAAGTACCCCCAACTGCAGATTATGATCCAAATGCGTTCTTCAATTTGTTTGCTAATGAAACTGCCATACCTGATGTTGCGGAATCATCTACAAGCCATTTGAATCCTCCCAATCTGCAGAATGTATATCAACATCAACCTTCCACACATCGTTGGACGAAAGACCATGCTCTTGAGAACATTATTGGTAACCCGAATCAAGTAGTCGTAACTAGACAACGTCTTCACACAGACGGTGAACATTGCATTTATGCACTCATTGTCTGCCAATCTGAACCTAAAAACATTAAAGATGCAATGACCAAAGACAAATGGATTGAATCCATGCAAGAAGAACTCAATTAGTTTAAACGTCTTAAAGTATGGGAATTGGTTGAAAGACCAACAAGGGTCTTCGTCATTGGTCTCAAATGGATCCGGAAAAACAAATTGGATGTTTGAAACCGTAATAAAAATAAGTCACGTCTGGTGGCTAAGGGTTATAAACGGGAAGAGGTATTGACTTTGAAGAATCATTCGCTCCGGTTGCTCGTCTTGAGGTTGTACGGATTTTTACGGCGTTTGCGGCTCACATGAACATCACGGTCTTTCGGATGGATGTCAAAGCGCTTTCTCAATGGACAAGCGAAGAAGCGGTCTATGCTAGCCAGCCAGAACGATTCGTTGATCCAGAATTCTAATCATGTCTACAAACTGAAGAAGGCTCTCTACGGTCTCAAACAATAATTTCGTCAAAGGTTCGGTCGACCCTACACTATTCATCCTTTCTTATCGCCAATAATTTTGTCAAAGGTTCGGTCGACCCTACACTATTCATACAAAATCATGGGGCACACATTTTAATCGTTCAAATTTATGTGAATGACATCATTTCTGGGTCAACACATCTAAAATACTCTAACGCTTTTTCAAAACTCATGAAAAAACATTTTGAAATGGCCATGATGGGTGAAATTACGTTCTTTCAAGGACTTCAAGTTCATGAATCACCCCGTGGTATTTTATTGAGTGAGTCCAAATATGCCCTTGAAATTTTAAACAAACATGGAAAGACTAGTTGTGATACCTATGCCACCCCAATGGCACACACCAACAAACTGTAACATATTGGATTTCACAAACACATCAAACCATGATCAATAAGAGGCGTACACAATAAGGTTTTAGAGTGAGAAATAGTTAGAGGTTTGGGAACTTAGTGAGAGAAAGTAACAGTGTTATTATGAGCTCTAACCCTCTACCTTGGGAGGTAGAGGGTATTTATAGTCTTACACAAATCGCCACCTACAGGCTGTGGATCAGGCGTACAGTGGGTAAAGACCCGTCCGTCCTCCACGGTGTTACTTAACAAACTACTACTTAACATTAAATAACTATGACTACGAGCTTTCTAATGATTACATATACTAGAGGTGACCGAAACTTTAATAACTGGATTTACTAAATCCTAACAATCTCCCCCTAAGGGAGGTCACCTCAAATTACATTGAATATAAACAGATATTACATTAAGATTGTTCTTGGATTCTTGATAATGTTCTTTGCTCTGCAGCCAGTAGTCATTGATTATTCATTTTGCATGTTTGGTTAATCCAAGTGGAGGTCTTTAAGCGATCCACGTGATAATGATTTTGAGCCGCATTGAGATCATCACTACCATAAATCTCGACTCTTCCATTGTGGTGTTGATATTATGTGATGTTGTGACTTTTGGACCGACATGCTCACAATCGGATCATGATATCTTCTCATCGAGTAGCGGAAGCTTTTGTTGATTCATGATATTTGCGGCAGTAGCGAAGCATGGAGTGAAAAATATCGATTCATTGATGCACTTATCATGATTTCTTTAGAAATGAATGTGATGAGTGAGCATGCGGCTATGAATTGACCTCTCCATTCGATCGGTACGCAAGCGTCGGACGCACTGCATACAACAGATTAGCAATAAAGCGCACGAAAGTGTCTTTGATCACTTTTGTTGAATTGAGGTTCACGCCCACGGTTCCCGTTGATCGATTACAAGTCCGCTGTGATCGGTATAATTCCAAAGAATCTCCTTGACGTTTCACGGATGTTCTAGCTATTCTCAAACCGAGCGTCTCAAAGAAGACAACACGGAGTGAGTGAACCAATAATTTGAGATTCACCGATTGATGAAAAAGATTTGAAAAACAATCGAGTCTTGCTCAATAAAGTGTTTTACAATACATCGAGGGTTTTGAGAAAATCAATTATCAATCATAAACACCTTTTATATTTGAAATATTAATACACGATCGATGTGCTAAAGAAAAGAATTTTTAAGCACAACGACCGGTTTTCAAAGGTATCCGTCAATCCATAACTTTGAATTAGGATTGATTCATAAGTTTGAATCGCCCCATTGTTTACATTCGGTTGTCACATGGTTGATCTATTGGATAGATCTCACATGCCACCTACCAAGAGCTTGTTTGATGTTGGCTCTAGAAGGCTTTCAATCTTCATTGTGAATATGTTTGCATATCACTCGGATGTTCAGCAATACCACAAGGATAATCGTGGGACTCATAAGATATAATCTCTCTTTCCACATTGTGTGAAACAAAGAGTCTTCATTGATGGTGTCCTAAAGAGATTTATTTGATGATCTCGTGGCTCTAGACTCAATTGTGCACATTTCCTATGCTGGAGACTAGGGAGAGGGTCGCCTTCTTTAATATCAACAATCTCTAAGAGAAAGTTGATAGATTATGTCGGTTCCCCGTGAGAATGAAACAAGTCCTTTTAAGAGGAACTTGAGTGGCTTGGGAAGTTGTAGTGCGATTGCATCCTTTGGGTCCATGATGTCTTGTCTTCAATACCGGTGTTACCTTAGTAACAACTAGTAGCATATGAATTGAACCGGTTTACGCCTAAGGTTGAATAATTGGAGGGCTATTTATTTTCACCCTTTTCTCATTCAATTATTTTTCATTCTTCAACCCCTTGATTGCTTACGAAATTTTATAACTAGAACCTTGTTGGGTTTATTCGGTTCTAGCTCTATCTCGATCCGCACTCTTCCCATATCTCACTTTTCTCCTTTTTTCATCATACCTAAAGACTCTACACTATCTAGTGGATTGTCCCTGGGTAGCTCCCTCCGGCTCTGGCGGGATTGTGGGAACGAATACCTAATCTAACCATCCTTATATCACCATACATAAAGTAAATTTGGTCGGTCTATTTGGTATTGTTCATGTGTCATTGGAACCAATTGAAAACCATTTGAAAATCAATCCAGATACTTGTGATATAATATCAAAGCATTTTGTACCTGAATTGTTTTTGATATTTTTAGAAAGAAGAGCTCCCCCTCAACATGTGCATCATGTATTTGAAATCTTTTTGGCACACGGAGGCAATAGGAAGGTTTCACTTCTTTGATTACCATTTTCTAAAAGATATCAACATCACTTTCCTGATCAAGATTAGTAATTTTCATACTTTGTTAAGAATAATTTTGGAAAGGATGAGGTTTTCAAGAAATTGCTCCCCCTCAATATGTGCAGAGATTTGAAAGTGTTTTGCACATATTAGGGAAAGACTGCACATTGAAACAAATCAATCACGTTTCAATCCTTTTAGGTTTGAAATAGAAGCTCCCCCTCAACATGTGCATGAAAAATTTGAAATCATTTGGCACATGTGGGGAGGAGAGCTTGTAAATCATTATACCACCATTTATCGAATTATCAGTTTAAATCCAATTTAAATCAATAAATTCTCCCCCGATCACAATTTTCAAATAATTTGAGATTTGTGATCTCTGGAGATTTAAATTGATTTTGAAAGTTTTTGAGGAGAATTGTGACTTGCTTATGAAAACATTTTACTGATAAGGATCAAATCTGAGACTTTAAACACCAAAGATTAAACATGCATTAGTATCTTTTGAAAACAATTTTATGACAAATAACTTTTTGATTTAATTGAAATCATTCTCCCCCTCAATCAATGACATAAGTTGTTGATTGAGAGATAGAGGTTTTGACAAATATTAAATCCAGATAATTTTCAAAAATTGAGTCCGAGTAATTTTTTCAAAACTATTAGTTTTCATAAGATATCAAATATTTGTTTAAAGACGTAGATAACAAATATAACGTATGGCTCTGTTCTTTCTATAAAAACGGGTTATAGACTAAATTGACTATAAGCCTTTGTTTCACTTTCTCTCAAATTTTTATTTTATTTATTTATTTTTTATTTTTTTATTTTTTTAAACAAAATATGTACATTCGAAGAACATCTAAAAACCCGTGACATTCTTTGAATGTCAACACAAAGTCCGTAGATGATATCGAACAAGGAAAGCATGACAAAATAACAATATTTTGGGATTTTCAAGATTTTCTAATTTTATGGATTTTGAAAATTTTATATTTTCTATTTGCTTTTGTTGGTTTTGAAATTTTGTATTTTGTTTTTGAATAACTATTTACAAGAGATGGATGAAGAAAACCTTTTACTCCTCTTCTTCCTCTTGAAGGCGTTTAAGTGTTTACGGTTGTAGACTCTTTAGACCAAGTTATGGGAGGATAAACTCAAGCGTTCTCTAGAAAGAGCTTTGGTGAAGATGTCGCTAGCGGTATTCGTCCTCACAAAATAAAGTTCCACCACACCGTTTTCCACTTGCTCCACGATGAAATGATGTCAAATGTCGATGTTCTTCTCTCTTGAGTGTTGTGCGTTGTTGCATGAGAGAGCAATGGCACTTTGTTATCACAATACGAAGGATTTTGTTGAATTCAAAGCCATAGTCGGATAATTGGGATCTCATCCGTAGGATTTAAGCACAACAAGATGACATGACTATGTATTCACCTCTGTAGAGGATATCAAGTACTCGTTTGTTTCTTAGAAGACCACTCACAAGCTTATCACCCAAAATCGAGCACCTCCACACGTGCTTGACGTGTATCTTGACATCTGCATGATCGGCATCGCATAGGTCGTTAGTGACATACCGGTGTCCTTCAGGTACCAAAGTCCCATATTGATGGTTCCTTGGAGATACCGAAAGACCCGTTTAAACGCTTCAAGATGCTTTTTGGTAGGCTTAGCCTGGTATCTAGCACACATACAAACAACAAATAGGATGTATGGTCTACTGAATGTGAGGTACATCAGGGATCCAATCATACTCCGATATTTCGTTTGGTCTACCATGATCCCTGAGTGTTCCTCATCCAGTTTTGTACGCTCTATCATTGGAGTGTCAACAGGGTCACAAGAATCAAATCCAAATTTCTTTAATATCTCATTTGCATATTTAGATTGATTTATAAAAATGCCTCCGGGACTTTGTGAAATTTGTAATCCCAAGAAAAATGACATTTGTCCCATCATTGACATTTGAAACTTGGAACCCATTTCATTTGAAAATGGTCACATTCATTGGGGTCGATCGAGGCAAAAATAATATCATCAACATAAATTTAAACATGAATTAAATGTTTGCACGACTTTACGGTGAACAATGTTGGATCAACTGCTCCTTTCTTTGAATCCGATAGATAGAAGAAACTTTGATAGCGTATCATACCATGCCCTTGGAGCTTGCTTCAAACCACAAAGAGCCTTCTTCAAGCGATAGACATGAGTAGAATGCTCGGATACACAAAACCTTCGGGTTGGTGGCGTATCGACTTCTTTAAGATCTCCGTTAACAAAAGCCGTCTTTACATCCATCGATAGACTACCATGTTCTTACTTGCAGCATTAGCCAAGAAGATTACGATTGCCTCAATACGAGCAAGCTGGAGCAAATGATTCTTCAAAGTCAATACCCTCCTCTTGACGGTATCCTTTTGCAACCAATCGAGCCTTGTTCTTTAAACATCACCATGCTCATCAAGTTTTACTTTGAAGATCCACTTTAGAGCAATGATCATAGTACGATCGGGAGCGGTACTAATTCCCATACATCTAGTCGATCAAACTCATGAATTTCTTCTTGCATAGTGTTAAACCAACTATCTTCATTCATGGCGGTTTAACATCTTTGGTTCGATCTTAGATAGTACGGAGTTGAAGAAGCACCATAAGGCATCGATTGCAAGTTGTTTGCAGTGGATCTTGGACAAGAGGATTTCAATGATGTTGTCCAATGGATGATCATGTGTCCATTTTCTAAGGTGTTCGTGTGGTTGTTGTTGAGGGATGAAGTAGCGAGTTGATTTCTCGATGAAGATGGTTCGATGATGATTCGAGGAGCAAATATGTTTTCGAATGGGGCATCTTCGGGAGTAGCAAAGGATTCTCTCCATCAAGGGTGCAGGAACAATTCCATGATGTACACTCGATGATTGATGATTTGTTGATGAGGCAGTGATCGACAGCAGCGCTTCTTGACGTAACGACATGGGCGAAGGGTTAACTTCATTGGCAGTGCGAAGCGACCTCTATTGATGGAATTGACGGATCATTAGCAATTGGCTCATAGTGTTCATCAAACATTGGATCAAACAGTTTCTTTAAGTCATCTTTTGAAGGAGGTACATAAGGAGTTCTTTGGCGAAGAATCGTATACAAGAGTAGAACCGATGGGACTACTTGATGATGCGGGTCCAGGCTGGGTTGTCCTGGAGCCATTGGACCGGTCGACTCATCGAGCGTAATGTGAATTGTTTCCATGATATTTCGGGTTCTTTTGTTGTAGATTCGGTATCCTTTTACGCTTGGTGCATATCCTACAAATACTCCAATGTCCGCTTTAGCTTTAAGTTTTCATAAGTCTTGGCCTCATTAGTTGGATAACACAATGCACCAAACACACGAAGGAATGAAAGATTAGGTTTTCGATTGTGGACAAGTTCATATGGATTTTTCCATGAGAAGTGTGAATAAGGGATTGATTTTGAGTGTAGCATGCGGTGGCAATGGCTTGACCCGGAGAAACATTGGAACCTTTGAGTAAATCGGCATTGTTCTAGCGGCTTCCACATGAGTTCGATTTCGTCTTTCAACTACACCGTTACATTGAGGAGTTCGTGGAACACTTCTTTGATATTTGTTTCCAACACTTTCATAAAACTCACTAAGTTCTTTGTTAACAAACTCGGTTCCATTGTGCATTCGGATGATTCGACAATTTTGTTAAGTCGAACTTGCAATTTGTTTGATAAGTTTGATGATGATATCCGAGTTTCATCCTTTGTCCTCAAGAACTTAACCCAAGTAAATCGAGAGTAATCATCAACCACAACTAACACATATTTATTCCGTAAATGTTACGCACTCTCATGGGTCCACATAAATCCATGTGAATGGTATGAAGAACTTCCATAAGCGAGTTTGTAGGTTTGGGTTTGTGGGCATACTTGCTTTTTCCCAATTGGCATCTTTGAGCAGAGATGATCCTTTTCATACTTTAGTCTAGGTAAGCCTATTACTAAGTCCTTTCGGAAAGATCATTTATGGTGCCAAAGTTCGAGTGATTTAGACGACGATGCCATAACCATGACTTTGTTTTCGAAGCCTTTGACAATAAGCAGATTAGAGAAGAATTCATCATATCTTCGATAGAGATGGTGTATAGATTTGAACCATGTGTTCCTCTTAAAAGTTCTCTACCATCAAGTTCTCTAACAAAGCAAGTATGTTTTCTGAAGGCCACTTCTAGATCAGAATCACAGAATTGACCGACATAGAATAAGTTATGACCAAGACCTTCAACGTAATATACCCTGGAGATAACACTATTACCGACAACATAGTCTCCATAACCCATAATTGCACCGAAATGATCATTCCCAAATCTAACAGTCCCGATGAATTTACTCACAAAGTTCATGAGCCGTGACCGGTCTCCAGTCATATGCTTGGAACAGACTGAGTCCGGTACCATAGAGCGATTTGAGCGATGCGCAATTGAACACGCACAAGAATGGATAAGCTGGATAATTGGGATCCCCATGCAAGAATGGGTTCCATTTGGTTAGTAACAGTGATTGAAACACCCACATCAGAAGTAGAAACAATGGAATCATCAGGGATAGATACAATGCTAGTGTCCGTATTTGACCTACTCAAAGTGTGTTCACTTCTTAAAGGAATAGTTCTACCAGTAGGCATCCATTTCCTAATGGGCATTGATCTAGGTAATTTAGGGCACATCTTATTAAGATTGAATTTGCGGCTAGTAGGTATCCACTGATAACCTATGTTACTAAATTTCTTTCCTGTGGGTTTCCAGTGTTTTCTAACCTTCTTTCGCCATTGCTTTCTAGCCTTCTTAGCTTGAATTTTTGTATTCACTATCTTAACAGGGCATTTAACAGCATTAATCAACTCATTCACAACACATTCATGATTAGTAACAGAACCCAAACAATCATCATTACATGTTTTGCCAAAAGTAGCAGAATTCTAATTAATTACAGTACGCTTATAGCTAATACTAGAATCAACACGATTTGTTTTATTCAACTCAAACTTAATATTCCTAGGGTGGTCTTCTACTTTCTTCCATTGCACATTCTTAGCTTGCGAGGTCCTATCATGCTTTGTATTGCCTGGAGGCTTTGACCCCCTTGCTTTTGTGTTATTGATTACTCCTGTAGAGGGAATTTTTTGAACATTAGTTGGTTGGGCTACCTTGTGCATTACAGGTTTAGAAGTGCTGGGATTTGAGCTAGTTGAAGGCACATTAAAATTCACTTTCTTAATGCTAGGCATAGAATAAGGCATCACAGCTTTACCTTTCTCAAAAAACGATTTTGGGCAGGTTGCTCTTAAGCATTCTAACAGCTCTTGAGATCGTTTGGCCTGAATGCAAGTAAACCTAATTTCTCTATCTAGTAGCTTATTTATAAAATCCTCTTCTACAATCTCTCGGAGACATTCTAGACTACCCTTAAGGTAAGCGAAATAGTTATAAAACCCAAGTTCATTATTTCTAAGATGAGGAGGAATGTATTTAACAGTCACAGTATATATAGAGTCTGCAGATGACTTTGATACAACATTCTCATTAAAGACAAGTGGCATTTTCCCTTTTACCTGACTCCTCAGATTCTAAATTTCCTTTTGTAAAGACGTTATTATTTCATTATTTTTGTCACGAGTGACTTTCATTGAATCATGTAACTTTTTAAAGTGTTGTTTCACCTTTTCATTTTCTTCTATAAAACTCTCATTTTCCTTTTGTAGAATATTTACCAAGTTTTGAAGATAAAAAGTCTGAGAACTCCGAGAATTTAAAGGAGGAGGCATTAGGAGCCTGTCACATTGTTCTTTTCACCCTTTAATTGTGAAATTTGGGTTCTCATTTTTCTGATCGTGTTACAATGACCTCGAATCTGTTCATCACGTTTGCTGATTTCAAAAATTGCATCAAATTCAGGAGCATCCAAGGATGTCTTGATATTTGAGGTTTTAACATTTTCTTTTAGATGTTGATATTTTAATTGCAAAGCAAGATGCCTAACTTCCAATTTAGAAAAATGTTTCACCAGGTTATCATGATCATCCCGTTCAAAATTTTCATGCAATTTAGAGTTAGTTTTCTCAAGCTCAATGACACGATCATGGGAGACTTTCAGAGCAACAGATAATTCATGAAATTGAGATGCATTAATTGAACAATTCGTGGCGATGTAAAACACATCTTGAGTGATACATTGAAATCGATTCTCATTTAAGGTATGCAAGTTTTCCTCTCAATCTCATTATATTTTAATTCTCGCTCATAGTCATTGACCTCAACTATCAATGCATCAAATTCCTTTTCCATTTCTTTAATATCTAAATCCATCCCCTTTTTAAGACTCTCAAATTGACCTTTTAATTGTTTAAAGAATGGCATGACCTCAGTTAAATAACATTCTTTAGTTTGCTCAAAACCCCTCTCCCCTTTAGTTATCCCAGTAGGTGTGATCCTTTTCTTACATTTCTTCTCAAAATCAACAAATAATTGATAAATGACATACTGACTGATTAAGGTTTTGCTCTTAGTGGGAATAGATCTAGGAACTAAATGCATTGGTGTATTGGGGGGATACACAGTGGCAGGAAGCATTCTCTTACATGGGGATTACATTCAACAAACTCATCGACTTTTTCATGTCCATATCCTTTTCCAAAACACCTATTCGTGGGGTCATTTGTGTTTGAGGTCTAAACTTGTTAAATGCAATCCAATTATCCTTAGCATAGTTGGGTGTTTTATAACTGATTTTCTATTCTATGCATGAAGGGCTCTTAAGTTTTTCTTCCAATTTGTTTCTAGTGACTTCTTCTAACTGCTTATCTTCCTCAGTGTTCTCAGTGCAACTAGGTTTCTGTCTAGGCTTAAGGATTTCATAGCCATTGTTAATACAAATAAACCGTAAAAATGTTTATTAATATTTTGCGATCTCTTTGTGTTTTGTTGATAACAAATATAATGTTATCTTAAGTATAATTATAAGGATACATGTTATTTTTGTAAAGCATTTACATATAGCCATTTAAATACAAAAATGTAGTAATTAAGCATTTGTTGTAATAGTTTATTAGGATGGGTAAAAACCATAACCTATGGACCATAACCCATGGATCTTAACCCATACCCAAGTAGACTAGATACAATGTATACTTAGATACATTGAATCTAAAGAAAACCCATGGACCAACCCATAACCCATGACCCATAACCAAAAACCTATGGGCTAAGAGGAGCGTTCCACGGATCCCTAGGATTACACTAGACTGATCCCAAGTGGAAGGGATCCGTGGGATCCGGGGAACATTGAAGATTTCTGCCTATAAATAGAGAGCCATTTCTTCATTCTAACTCAACCCTCTTCTTACTAAATCTCTCATACACTCTCATTCTCTTCTAACATATAGATCACTTGACCTAGAGAGTTGTTCTTCTTTCTTTCTATTTGTGATCCTCATATAGGTCCTTCTCTAAGGCGAGATCATGAGCATTCTACAAGTCATCCAAGCAAGGGGTCCTTGATTGATTTGTCACTCCGCAAGATTTCTGTAGCGAAGATCTTGTATTTGAAATTTCACATATTTGTTGTGTAATAGTCGTGTTGGTTTGGTCCACCGTGCTACGGACTCGGTATTTAGCCTTGTACCTGAAAAAGTGTAAGCAACATTGTGAAGGCTTCTCCGCCAAGTGAAGGAGTTTGTTGACATAGTGCTTGAACTCTCGAGTAGGTGACTCGGGGAGTGGAGTAGGGCAAGGAAGGTGTCCTTGTAGCCGAACCACTATACATCGGTTGTGTCTTTTATTTCCCTTCGCTTTACTTTATTTACTTGCTTTATCATTAGATCTATACTTTCTCTACATCCATAAGATCTCACATATTAACGAATCTAAAAGTTTTTAAAACTAACGTAAAATCGGCAAAACTATTCAACCCCCCCCCCTTCTAGTTTTTCACAATTGGCATCAAGAGCTAAGTTTATAAATTTTTTAAAGTAAAATTGTATTTTAAAAACTTTTCGATCACTATGGGTTCTGAGAATTATAAGGAAGGGCAATCTATGCAACGACCATCACTACTTGAAACTAATGGATTATATATTGGAAAAATAGATTCGAAATATATGTGAAGTCTAAAGATATTGATCTTTGGTACATTATTGTTGAAGGTGATTTTGAGGCTACCTCAAATGATGATAAAGAAAATTTAGTTAACATACCTCATGATAAACTAAACGATGAAATGAAGAAAAAGTTTTCTAAAAATAGTGAAGCAAAAATGGTTTTATATAATGCTTTATCGAAAAAGGAATTCGAAAGAATTTCTATGCTTAAAACCTCTAAAGAAATTTGGAATTATTTAGTTGTAACTCATCAAGGCAACCAACAAGTTAAATATAATAAAATTGATTTATTTGTTCAACAATATGAACAATTTTCAATATCGGATGAGGAAACTATAGATCATTCATTTGCTAACTTTAATACTATTATTACATCTTTACAAGCACTTGATGAATCTTTTTCTAGCCGTAACCATGTTAGGAGATATCTAAGGGCACTTCCATCGAAATGGAGATCCAAGGTGACGGCGATCGAAGAGTCAAAAGATTTTACAATCCTCACCCTCGATGAACTCATAGGCAACCTAAAAGTCTACGAGCTTGTCCTTGCTAAAGACTCCGAAGCCTCAAAGGTGAAAGAGAAACATAAATCTCTTGCCCTTAAAGCCAAAAAGGCTTCGAGCGATGAAGAGAACTCCTCTTCGAGTAGTGACAACGAGGAGTACGCTATGGCCGTAAGAGACTTTAAAAAGTTCTTTAGAAGAAAGGGAAGATACGTCAAACAACCGTATGACGATAAGAAAACTTCGGAAAAGCAAAGAGGACGAGAAGCCAAAAGATGATCGTACTTGCTTTAAATGTGGGAACCCAAACCACTTTATTAGTAAGTGTCCCAAACGGGATGATCAAAAGGCGTTCGTGAGCGGCACTTGCGGAATGAGCGATGAGGAGGACGAAGAAATTTGTCTCATGGCAAATGACGAGGTATGTCACGAATACTATAGTAGTTCATCACTTGATGACGACTCATTGCAAAATGAATATGACAAACTATGTAGTATTAGCTTAAAACTAGTTAACAAAAACAAGCTTTTAAAGAGTCAAAACCAACGTTTAGATAAAGAAGTCATAGAATTAAAAGCAAAACTAAAATGTTTAGAAAAGGGTAAAATAGCAAGTGGTGAATGTGAACTTTGCGTTCAACTTCAAACACTCGTTGATCATCTAGATTCTAAAATTGCTAGAATGAGTACGAACACTTTAGATACGATATTAGATGGTGTTAAAACCGGTAAAAACCAAAAAGTTTTAGGTGTTCAACAACTTGATCCATCAACTAGTGAAAGTAAAGAAACAAAATTTGTTAAGGCACTAGAAAAGCCAGCCACTGTTGTGGCGGATCCCACGGATCCCTTGATAAAGGAACCGACTAGTGTACAGCCAGGGATCCGTGGATCTGCTGTAGCAAACAGTAGAAATAATATAGCTTCTTCATCTAGAACTGAGTTTGTTATAGTTAATAGGAAGGATCCAACTCATGTCACGACTAGACAACCACCTCCAAAATATAATCTTACTTTTGCAAGAAACAAAGTTCCATCTTTTTCAAAACCTAATTCATTTAGGAGACCTAATAACGTTTACCCAAAAAGTAATCATCAAATGGGATGGAACCCAAATATGCAAAGTGGTTTCCCTTTTCAAAACTTTACTCCATGGAATGCATACTCACCTTATCCATACATGTCTAACATGAATGGAATGTTTAACACTAATGGACCCATGAACAAATGGGGACCAAACTTTTGAGTTTATTATTGTTTTAGGTGTGCTTAAAGTTCGACCTAGACCCCGATGAATGGGTCAAGGATAGCGGGTGCATGAGGCACATGACCGGAAATAGAGATCTATTCTCCACATATGAATCCTTCAATGGAGGTAATGTGGTGTTTGGAAATAGCAAAAGTAGAATCATCGGTAAAGGTACGATTTCTAACAAATCTTTAACCATTAACGATGTGTGTCATCGATCCGCCAAAAAGCGAGTCAAGCTAAATTACTCAAGCACGCCACTTGTGAATGGCGGACCGTAATCGACTTAAAAGCGCTCAAACACGAATGCAATGAAGATCGGAGAGTATAGTGTTTCCCAGTCGTTAAGTCCCAACGGTACGTGCGAGAATAGTCAAGCGTGTAGTGATCGAGAGATTTGAGCGGAAAAGGAGATTTGTGATTTATTATAACTACGAGAAAAAGCCCATAAACTACAGGGGCTTAAATGCAAATTAAAGGAAATTAGAAAGATAAAATCTATTAAATAGCGCTATCACTATATTTAAAATGATGAGCGTTTAAAACTAAAAACTTACGTTTTAAAACAAAATTACGTAAGCGTACAAATAAAAGCGTGAAATTTATACAATATAAATCCTAAAAATATGAAAATACATTTTACAATCCTAATTATAAAGAAAATTTATAGAAAAAGAAAATTATTTTATAACTATTTAATTAATTATTATTAATTAAAAACTATTTTTAACTATTTAATAATTACCTAAAATACAAGAAATTAGGAAATAAAGCTAGAAAAATAAAATTAAGACTTAGAAAAGTCTAAAATATCAAAATAGACTTTTCAAAACTATTTTTGTATTTTTATGATTATTTTCTATTTTTATGAATTTTAAACTATTAAAACTACTTAAATTATTTAAAATACAAATTTAACTAAGAAAAATCTAGAAAAATACTTTTTCTTTTTTATATTTATCTTAATTTAATAAAATTGAAAATTTATTTTTGAACCTTTTCTAATTTTTGTATTAAATGCTATTTAAAATACTTAAAAACTAATTAAAATCAAGAAAAATACCAAACAAGCTAGGAAAAATCTGAAAATTAGGAAATGCTTAAAATAATAATAAGAAGCTAAGAAAATGGAAAATCGGGAGCTTGTGTGGAAGATATTGAAAGCGATGTAGCTAGTGCTTATAAAGAAGCACTTTAATAAGCCAAATGGGTCCAAAAGCTACCAAACCAAAGGAGAAGCTCTAATATGCTAAAGGAACTACAATGGAACAAGTTTCAGCAAGCTGCAACCTCTGATAAGCTCATTACAACAGTTTTGATATATGAGCTCATAAGCTAAAACAGTTAACAGGTAGTCTACTTTAAGCTACTGCATAGGATTCAAAATAAGCTGGAAATGAAAAGCACTAGTTGGAACATGAAGAGGACCTGGCTAAGAGCTATTAAACCAAAAATAGGACCTAGAAAAGCTCAACTGAGCTTTGTGCAAGCCCTGCAAAGCTTGTGCAAAACTCAGTATTCACTGAGTTAGGTGAACAGGGCATTAAGGCCTTTTGACAGGCTCTTTTGGAGCTTATAAGCGATAAAATTATACAAAATGACAACCATAAAATAGACCGGTTGAACTTCTCAAACCTACAAATTTCATTTGATTTGGTTCGAGTTGAGCCCAAGAAAAATCACTCGATTGAGCAAAGCGAAATTTATGCCATTTGACTTTTTAGCAAACATGAAAGTTGACTATATTGGATTTTGATCGGATTTATGAGCTGAAAATGATTTAATGTGATGAAAGAAAAGCTGAAACAAGTTATATCCAAGACATTTAAACACAAAATGAGAATTTGCAACTCAAATCCACAACAGTGGATCGATGAGAGGCAATTGATGAGATTTGACTTTTAAAGTTTTGCAGGCATGAACTTAGACCAATATGAGTTATTAAGAGCTAAGTATACATGAAACAACAAGAGTTGGACATTGAATCAACCACGAACACGGATATAAGTCCAAATCCAAACACACCTATGTACTCACGATTGCAAGCAAAACTAAACTAGGGATGAATCAAACAAGTTTCTTGATCAAACCAAGTCTAAATGATCATAATTCAACTAGATTACGAGTTTACATTAATGGTGATCACAAATAAGCAGATAAGCATAAGATGTAAAATTGACTTGAAGCTTGAAAATTAGAAACTCACTCATTTAGGTCCAACTCATGTTGCGAGTTAAGACTAAACCCAAGGATCACTAAACTAAATCATTTCCAACCCAATACCAACACGCATCACCAAAATCAACTTCCAATCTGTTTGACCCATTCTCACCTCTCGGTTGACTTTTGTTGACTCGAGTGAAAATACTTTAAGCTGATTGACAAAGCTTTTCAAAAGCTATAAATAGCTTACCTAAGCTTATTTGAGCTTAAACATGAACCATTAGAAGCTTGGAACCAAGAATTTAAAATTTGATTTTTCAACAGTAACATGGAAAATTGGAATATAATTAAAACCTTGAGTTAAGCTTGCAAAACAGATTACAATGATGAAATATCTTAATTTGAGTACAAAGGAACAGAAATTTAAAGCTTTTACACTAAACTAAGTCATTAAAATTTAAAACGACATACAAGTGAAAAATTAAAAACTAGCTACCCCTGTCTTCCTTCTCTCTTCTCTCTTTTATAGCTTTAAAAGCTTCCACGTGTCCTTTAGAGATAATCCCACCTCTCAATTCAACCAATGAGAGCTTTGAGTGTATTTCTGTTTTAACAATTTTGGCGGAAGACACTATTTGACTTGTAGAACAACATAATGAGCAAGTAGGGGGTGGGTTTGTAGGGGTGATGATGAGTGGAGAGAAAGGTGTTTGGGATAAGGTGATGGGATGAGGTGAGTTGCAGAGGTTTTGCAGGCCAAGTGGGGGGAGGAAGAAACCATGGTGGGAGGGAAACAGGCAGTTTGACTGCTTGTTTGACCTGGCAGTCCAAAATGGGAGGGTCATTGGGGTTATGACAAGGGTCTAATTTGGTTATGGCAGGGGTCAATATTTATTTTGACAAGGCTTGGAATTAAATAAATACAAGGACTATTAGTGTAATTCTTCCAAACTTGAGGGACCAATCCTGTAATTTTCCAAACTTGTCACAAGGACTAAAACTGACAAACTTCAATAGTACAAGGACCGGTTTGTCATTTCAAGTTTTCGAGGACCAAACTTGACATTTTATGAAAGTTCGGGGACCTTTTCGCCATTTAACAAAAGATTTATTCAAGGACCATTTTGACAAATTAGAATATTTCGGGGACCTTGAATAACATTTTTCTTTATTTAGATTTACAGGACTATTTTGACAACTTTTGAAACTTGGGGGACTAAAGCGCCAATTATGCAAATTTGATACGTTTTCACAGATTTTGATGTTTTGCATTTAAAACATATAAAACACTTTTTGTGATATTTTATCATTTGATGCATTTAAAGTGTTTTCGGATGTTTTTGCGGTTTAAATGGTACAAAATGATGAGTATTTAGACACTCATCAATCCCCACACTAAGATATTGCTAGTCCACAGCAATGTTTTGAGAAAAATTAATGGATTTTATCTCTTTACCAAAAGCCATTACTTACGGGTAGCCAAATGTTTCGAGTTCAAGTAAGAACTTTGGTACACCGATAACCAAGTGATTTTGAGCAAACCACCGACTTTCAGCGGTTTGATTTGTCTTTACCGAGCCGTACCCTTACGGACTAGCCAACTCTTAGATAAATTATCAATATTATCTTTGGTGAGTGATTACCAATTATGGTTTTCCATCGCCTTTACCACAAGCCATAAACTTGCGGGCTAGCCAACTCTTCACTTTTAAGGATATGGTGAAATTTGAATACCATACAATTTTGGGCAAATTTGTAAGCCGTCAATGATTTGAGATATCTTTACCAAGAGCCGTTTGCTCTGGATTAGCCAGATCCTTATGTGGGTTAGACATGGTGGGTGATTACCATTTGTTGTGTTTAGTACATAGTACTTCCACTATAAATTTTTTTTAAATTTGGCCATTTTGGGGAAAAAGGGACTAAAGCGGTACATTTATGATTAAATTAGCGAAATTTCCCCACACTTAGAAATGAATATTGTCCTCAATATTCAAAGTACCTACTGTTATGCCGAAACTTTAGAACGTAAAAGATAACATTACTAGCTAAGTGTGGAAACACAACAATTATTCTCTTTTTAGTATTTACAATTTTCAAAGTTTTTTAGATCTATATACAACATGTGGGGCATCTCCCCACACTAGGGTGGTAGACACGGGTGAAAACCCATGTTAAGCTCTTGTTTTTGATTACCGAGTCGCTAGCTTGACTCGACCCCAATTAATTTGTTCATGGGAAGTAAGTGGAAGAGACAATCTCCATCGGACTTTCATTCAAGATGTTTGGATAAACATTGAAGTGCGTGAAAGTTCCACACCGATGAGATCTGAGCATGACCCGGCTCACAAATGGTACATGGAAATGCACAGGTCAAAGATAATGTCTTCATTCGAAGGAGTGAAGAAGGGAGAAGCTACGGGATAGGTGAAGAAGAAAGAAAATCATGACAAACATCATGACTAACTCATCTTCATCCATAGGAGGATCCATAATTTCGGGATTATGAATCTCATCATTTAAGCTTAAGTGATCAAGACAAATCTCGGTGTGTCATGATCAATTTGGGAGTTATCATACTCGTGGAGGTATGATATGAGTGAGTTCACCGCGAACTCCTCGTGAAGAATCAATCACAAGATGTAAATCTGTGAATTCTTGTTCCATTGTAGCCTCATTACTATCCTCAATCGAGTATCAAAGAGTGGATTCTCATAAATTAAAGTGAATTGATCGAATTCAAATAGAGGATTAGTGAAAGTAGTTTTGAATGTTTCGGGAACAAAGTGATTAACATTCTCAATTGATTTGTTGGGATAAGAAGTGAGTGAGCGATCATTATCAATGAGACTTTCGGTCTCTCCCGGATCGGCTTGAAATCAAAGAGTGGATTGATGTGAGTGAGTTCATCGGTGAACTCCTCAAGATGATGATCGACATCGATCCGAGGAGTGATGTCTCAACATACTCGATGTTTCCATGAGAAGTACAATCGTCGCTAATATCGGAGAAAGTTTCAAAATGATCTTTTGAACACTCGATAGGGAGATAGAATCACACACATGATCGAAGTTCCTGTGACTCTCTCGGGATTGGGACAAGGTTCTCAACACTAGACTTTATGAGTTCGTCCGATTCCTTTTCGTGAACAGTGTCAAGATGCTCGTCCCCATGTTCGGAGAGTGAGTGGGAGCTTGGTGTGATAGCGATTGTTTGAGATGGAATCTCAAGCGCTGGATGTCATCGATGAACTTGATGAATCAAGTGTATCTTCATCATCACCGTCATCGAGAATAAAACGAAGCGAGAGCTAGATTTGTTGCTTTTCTTTTGCAATTGATTCCCTAACATTTTTCAAAGGCAATTTGGGAATTTATTTTAGCACTGCTCTTGACTAGCAATTCTTCCATGGATTTCTCATGTGAATTTTGAATGACAGGACATTGTGGGAGTGGAGATTTGTCAAAACCGGAAGGTTGACATTGATAATCATCATGAGGACCCCCACAATATACACAAGAAATACTGGGAACATTATGAAGTGCAGTTTTATTGAACTCCTCAGCTCTTTTCACTAACTCTAGAAGCTCTAGATAAGTGTCTTGTTGGGTTTGCTGAGGAGTTTGAGTTATTTGGCACTGTGGAGGTTGGTCGTGATATGGATAGTCGTAATTGTTACAAGGAAATGGATTCCCTGTTTGACAATCAGAGCTGAAATGGGGACCTCCACAGTTCTCACAACAAAATGATTGTTGTGGGTGGTCATGTGAATAATATGGAATTTGGTCATTTCAAAGTCTGAGTGTTACCAAAATTCATAGACAAACGTGTTTCGGATTGACACTCAAATCCTTGGTGAGGACCTCCACAATATTCACAAAGATAATGTTGGTTATATGAAGATGAGTCGGGTTGGGGTGGGTAATTGGAAAAGTTAGAGGTCGTTAAATGAGTTCGATAAGGATCATAATCAAATGAATTCCTCGAACCACAAAACAAACAACTCCCGTTACGGATATCATTACCACATTGTACACACGTACAACGACTGCAGGGTGAACCATAAAGAGGCTCACCACAACCGACACAAGGAATAAGCGATTCTATTTGAGAATTATAAGGAGGAATACATTTATTCAAAGAATCAACAAAACCAACATGGTGATCGAATGACTATCAAGTCTCAAAGAACATTTTGAAAAATCCGGAGGTGGGACAAGTGGTGTGCTCGAGGCTAGCAATTTCCACCACTTCCGTTATGGTCTCCGGTTCGGTTCTTGAGAAAGCGTAAAGATTAGGCAAGTCATTCTTGCGAGTCACCGTCAGATTTCGCATGTTTGCTTTTAACCGTAAATCGTGAAAGTTTAGAATCAATTCTAGGCGGTTTAGGAGCAATTGAGGATTAGATCTTTGGATAACCGTAGGTTGGACGTGTTAGCACTTCCTTTATTAGAGGAAGTACCGGTCCTTTGTCACCCGGTTTCTCGTTCTATTTCCCTACTTGAATTAATGGATCTTCACGAACAACACGAATTACGGACTTTTGTGATAAAGTCAAGCTTTCGACCGTCCCGAATTCGATCCTCGAGAGATTCCATGAGAAAAGAATCAAATGGATAGAGGGTAAAGGAATGAAGAATTAAAGAGGGTAGGAGGTTAAGATGAATATTTTGGTATTTTGAAAAACATGATGTAAAAACAAAGACCGAAAATCTTTTTGGGTTTTGATTTTTTTTTTTTTTTTTTTTTTTTAAAAGATGGTATGAACAAGGGTGATTATTCAAATCACTAATCGCTAAATGTAAGACTATTAGCTTGCTCCCGGCGCAGGCGTAAAATTTGATCCATGAAAGCAGTCAAGCTAAATTACTCAAGCACGCCACTTGTGAATGGCGGACCGTAATCGACTTAAAGCGCTCAAACACGAATGCAATGAAGATCGGGAGAGTATAGTGTTTCCCAGTCGTTAAGTCCCAACGAAATGTGCGAGAATAGTCAAACGTGTAGTGATCGAGAGATTTGAGCGGAAAGGAGATTTGTGATTTATTATAACTACGGAAAAAGCCCATAAACTACGGGGCTTAAATGCAAATTAAAGGAAATTAGAAAGATAAAATCTATTAAATAAACGCTATCACTATATTTAAAATGATGAGCGTTTAAAACTAAAAACTTACGTTTAAAACAAAATTACGTAAGCGTACAAATAAAAGCGTGAAATTTATACAATATAAATCCTAAAAATATGAAAAATACATTTTACAATCCTAATTATAAAAGAAAATTTATAGAAAAGAAAATTATTTTATAACTATTTAATTAATTATTATTAATTAAAAACTATTTTAACTATTTAATAATTACCTAAAATACAAGAAATTAGGAAATAAAGCTAGAAAAATAAAATTAAGACTTAGAAAAGTCTAAAATATCAAAATAGACTTTTCAAAACTATTTTTGTATTTTTATGATTATTTTTCTATTTTTTATGAATTTTAAACTATTAAAAACTACTTAAATTATTTAAAAATACAAATTTAACTAAGAAAAATCTAGAAAAATACTTTTTTCTTTTTTTATATTTATCTTAATTTAATAAAATTGAAAAATTATTTTTTTGAACCTTTTTCTAATTTTTTGTATTAAATGCTATTTAAAAATACTTAAAAACTAATTAAAATCAAGAAAAATACCAAACAAGCTAGGAAAAATCTGAAAAATTCTGGAAATGCTTAAAATAATAATAAGAAGCTAAGAAAAATGGAAAATCAGGAGCTTGTGTGGAAGATATTGAACCGATGTAGCTAGTGCTATAAAGAAGCACTTTAATAAGCCAAATGGAGTCCAAAAGCTACCAAACCAAAGGAGAAGCTCTAATATGCTAAAGGAACTACAATGGAACAAGTTTCAAGAAGTCGCAACCTCGATAAGCTCATTACAACAGTTTTGATATATGAGCTCATAAGCTAAAAACGATTAATGTGTAGTCTACTTTAAGCTCTTGCATAGGATTCAAAATAAGTCGGAAATGAAAAGCACTAGTTGGAACATGAAGAGGACACGGCTAAGAGCTATTAAACCAAAATAGGACCTAGAAAAGCTCAACTGAGCTTTGTGCAAGCCCTGCAAAGCTTGTGCAAAACTCAGTATTCACTGAGTTAGGTGAACAGGGCATTAAGGCCTTTTTGACAGGCTCTTTTGGAGCTTATAGAAAACTGATAAAATTATACAAAAATGACAACCATAAAATAGACCAGTTGAACTTCTCAAACCTACAAATTTCATTTGATTTGGTTCAGAGTTGAGCCCAAGAAAAATCACTCCAGTTGAGCCAAAACTGAAATTTATGCCATTTGACTTTTTTTAGCAAACATGAAAGTTGACTATATTGGATTTTGATCTGGATTTATGAACTGAAAATGATTTAATGTGATGAAAGAAAACTGAAACAAGTTATATCCAAGACATTTAAACACAAAATGAGAATTTGCAACTCCAAATCCACAACAGTGGATCAGTAGAGACAGAATTCAATGAGATTTGACTTTTAAAGTTTTGCAGGCATGAACTTAGACCAATATGAGTTATTAAGAGCTAAGTATACATGAAACAACAAGAGTTGGACATTGAATCAACCCTGAACACAGATATAAGTCCAAATCCAAACACACCTATGTACTACTGATTGCAAAGCAAAACTAAACTAGGGACTGAATCAAACAAGTTTACTGATCAAACCAAGTCTAAATGATCATAATTCAACTAGATTACCAGGTTTACATTAATGGTGATCACAAATAAACAGATAAGCATAAGATGTAAAATTGACTTGAAGCTTGAAAATTAGAAACTCACTCATTTAGGTCCAGCTCATGTTGCAGGTTAAGACTAAACCCAAGGATCACTAAACTAAATCATTTCCAACCCAATACCAACTTCTGCATCACCAAAATCAACTTCCAATCCTGTTTGACCCATTCTCACCTCTCAGTTGACTTTTGTTGACTCTGAGTGAAAATACTTTAAACTGTTGACAAAGCTTTTCAAAAGCTATAAATAGCTTACCTAAGCTTATTTGAGCTTAAACATGAACCATTAGAAGCTTGGAACCAAGAATTTAAAATTTGATTTTTCAACAGTAACATGGAAAATTGGAATATAATTAAAACCTTGAGTTAAGCTTGCAAAACAGATTACAATGATGAAATATCTTAATTTGAGTACAAAGGAACAGAAATTTAAAGCTTTTACACTAAACTAAGTCATTAAAATTTAAAACGACATACAAGTGAAAAATTAAAAACTAGCTACCCCTGTCTTCCTTCTCTCTTCTCTCTTTTATAGCTTTAAAAGCTTCCACGTGTCCTTTAGAGATAATCCCACCTCTCAATTCAACCAATGAGAGAGCTTTGAGTGTATTTCCTGTTTTAACAATTTTGGCGGGAAGACACTATTTGACTTGTAGAACACTGAATGCAGCAAGTAGGGGGTGGGTTTGTAGGGGTGATGATGAGTGGAGAGAAAGGTGTTTGGGATAAGGTGATGGGATGAGGTGAGTTGCAGAGGTTTTGCAGGCCAAGTGGGGGGAGGAAGAAACCATGGTGGGAGGAAGCAGGCGGTTTGATTGCTTGTTTGACTGGCGATCCAAAATGGGAGGGTCATTGGGGTTATGACAAGGGTCTAATTTGGTTATGGCAGGGGTCAATATTTATTTTGACAAGGCTTGGAATTAAATAAATACAAGGACTATTAGTGTAATTCTTCCAAACTTGAGGGACCAATCCTGTAATTTTCCAAACTTGTCACAAGTTCTAAAACTGACAAACTTCAATAGTACAAGGACCAGTTTTGTCATTTTCAAGTTTTCCAGGGACCAAACTTGACATTTTATGAAAGTTCAGGGACCTTTTCTGCCATTTAACAAAAGATTTATTCAAGGACCATTTTTGACAAATTAGAATATTTCAGGGACCTTGAATAACATTTTTCTTTATTTAGATTTACCAGGGACTATTTTTGACAACTTTTGAAACTTGGGGACTAAAGCGCCAATTATGCAAATTTGATACGTTTTCACCGATTTTGATGTTTTGCATTTAAAACATATAAAACACTTTTTGTGATATTTTATCATTTTGATGCATTTAAAGTGTTTTCGGATGTTTTTGCGTTTTAAATGGTACAAAAATGATGAGTATTTAGACACTCATCAGTCACGTAGAAAACCTAAACTTTAACCTCTTAAGTATAGGGCAAATATGTGATAAAAAGTGCAATGTACTTTTTACCGAAACCGGTAGTAAGATATTAAAAAATAGCATAACCATTGGAAAAGCAATTAGGAAACATGGAGTCTATGTCATTAAAATCGGTAATGAACCTAAAGACAAACTATGTCTTACCTCTATGGATGATACTTCGACCTTATGGCATCGAAGATTGGGTCACGCCAACATGCGACTTCTTCAATCGCTATCATCCAAAGATCTAGTAAGAGATCTACCTAAGTTGAAATATGAACATCACTTTTGTGATGCTTGTAATGTAGGAAAACAAGCTCATTCTAGTCATAAAGCTAAAAACATGGTGTCTACAACTAGGTGTCTAGAATTAATACATATGGATTTATTTGGTCCATCCGCTATCCAAAGTTATGTAGGCAACTACTATACTTTGGTCATAGTGGATGACTACTCTAGGTATACATGGACAAAATTCTTAAAGAACAAAACGTAAACCTTTAATTGTTTTGAAATATTAAGCAAAAAGATCCAAAGACAACTAGGAAGTCCCATAGTGTCTATTAGGACGGATCATGGTAGGGAATTCGATATTGAAGTGCAATTCAAAGCTTTTTGTGACGCTAATGGTATTACTCACAACTTCTCGGCTCCGCGCACTCCACAATCGAATGGGGTAATAGAAAGAAAGAATATAACCCTACAAGAAATGAGTCGAACCATGCTTAATGAGCAATCCATACCTCAAAAGTTTTGGTGCAATGCCATTGATACTTCAACGTACATACTCAATCGAGTTTTAATTAGACCAATCTTAGGAAAAACTCCATATGAGTTACTTCGAGGCAAAAAGCCTACGTTAAATCACTTTAGAGTCTTTGGTAGTAAATGTTTTATTCTTAACACTAAAGATTACCTTACAAAATTTGATCCTATATCAACCGAAGGTATCTTTTAGGTTACTAGCCAAATAGCAAAGCTTACGTCATATTAAACAAAGAAACAATGAAGGTAGAAGAGTCATTAAATATAAAATTTGATGAAAGTCCACCCAAACCCTCTCCACCTCTTGTCGATGACGAGATTATAGAAAGTGAAGCTATAGTAATAAAGAAAAAGATAAGTGAAGAAGAAGAACCTCTAAGTGATGAAATAATAAACATTAAAGAGTCCAAAGATCATCCCGTAGATAAAGTCATAGGAAAGCTAAATGAACGAACATTAAGGTCTCAAGTTCTATACCAAAGTAACTTGTTTTGTTTCGTTTCAACCTTAGAACCTAAGAATACACAAGAAGCCATAAAAGATGAGAGTTGGGTAATGGCTATGCAAGAAGAACTAAATCAATTTGTTTCTAATGATGTTTGGACACTTGTCCCTCCACCTAATAATCAAACCAAAATAGGAACCAAATGGGTTTATAAAAACAAATTAGATGCAAACGGAGTAGTGTCTAGGAACAAGGCTAGACTCGTTGCTCAAGGGTATAACCAACAATAGGGAATAGACTTTGATGAGACCTACGCCCCCATGGCTAGATTAGAGTCTCTAAGAATCCTTCTTGCGTATGCTTGTGCTAATGATCTAAAGCTTTATCAAATGGATGTCAAAAGCGCTTTTCTAAATGGTTTCATTAATGAAGAAGTATATGTAGCTCAACCTCATGGCTTCATCGATTTTGAAAAACCCAAACATGTGTATAAATTAAAGAAAGCCCTTTACGGTCTTAAACAAGCTCCAAAAGCTTGGTATGATAGACTCAAGTCATTTCTAATTAAGCACAACTATACCATGGGGTTAGTTGACAACACACTTTTTACTAAGAAAAGAGAGTCACATATAATCATAGTACAAATATATGTAGATGATATTATATTCGGATCCACTTGTCAAGACATGTGTGATGATTTCTCTAAAATCATGCATGACGAGTTCGAGATGAGTATGATGGGAGAACTTAGTTTCTTTCTTGGTCTACAAATAAAACAAGTAGAAGATGGTATCTTCTTCAATCAATCTAAATACATCAAGGACATGTTAAAGAAATTCGATCTAGAAGAGTCAAAACCAATTAGGACTCCAATGTCATCCGACACCAAACTCACAAAAGATGAAGATGGCGAATCCGTAGATAATACTAAATATCGTGGCATGATAGGTAGTCTTCTCTACCTCACGGCAAGTAGGCCGGATATCATGTTTAGTGTTTGCTTATGTGCTAGGTTTCAAGAAGACCCTAAAACATCACACCTAGAAGCCGTAAATAGGATATTTAGATATATTAAGGGGACAACACAATTAGGATTATGGTATCCTAAGGGCACGGGAGTAGAAAAAATTGTATACACAGATTCTGACCATGCAGGTGATTACATTGATAGAAAAAGTACAAGTGGGGTATGTACTTTCATGGGATGTTGTTTAACATATTGGTTTTCTAAGAAACAAACAACACTTACAATATCAACAACCGAAGCCGAGTACATCTCCACCGGTAAAGCATGCCAACAAGCACTATGGATGAAACAAGCGTTAGTTGACTACGACATTTATCTAAGCGACATAGCCATCCTATGTGACAACAAAGGTGCCATCGACTTAAGCAAGAATCTGGTATTGCATTCTCGCAAAAAGCATATAGAGATTCGTCATCACTTCTTAAGAGACAATGTTCAAAAGGGGAACATCTCTATTGAGAAGGTAGCATCCGAAGACAACATAGCCGACGTCCTCACCAAACCGTTGAAGCGGGAACAATTCAACCTACTTCATCTTGGTCTTGGTCTAATGGAACAAACGTCGTAACTTATTTGACTCTACAAGGTATGTAAACACTAGCCTTTTTCTTTCTGAGTCTAGGATCTCTATTTCACGCACAACTCACAAACCCAAGATAAGTTTTCCACTTATAGGTTTCTTACTTTTTTTCAAACACATACACATTTTCAAAGAAAACCTCTTTTCAAAATGTTTTCTAAAAGGATGATACCTTCCCGTATCAATTTCACAAAAGCAATTTCTCACGTCTAGGACAAATTGCTTTTTGCATTATTAATACAAAGTAAAAACCCGTTTTCATTGCATCTCATGTCTTTTGAATGCTAAAGGGGACACATAACTAATATGTGTTTTCGGGTACATTCATTTAAGCAAAAACGAATTAGGAGCATTGATAACACAATATTACGTACTTAAGTACTAAATATGTGTTTTCGGGTTATCTCAATAGGATTTTTTTTACCTCTAGTTATCTTCCTTTTCTTTTTAGAGGCCGAGAAAACCGCAACTCTAAATAGTTTGCATATAGGCACACACTAGGCAAAAATGTTTCCAAAAGGAAAATTTTGTGCTGCCTGGATCACCAGATCCATGAATCCCAGCCTTCATGCTAGACGGATCCCTCAAGGGAAGGATCCGTGGGATTCCGTGAAACAGAAGCTATTTTTACCTTCTATTTTTTCACTTTGGATGAAAAATCCACATTTGTTTCATTTTTGGGAGTATGCTCTTTAAATGCTTGTGTTCTCATGATCACATGCCTTGAATTCATATCTAATCATTAGATTTTAATCCACATTTTGGGTCAAGCATTCATTACAATGCTTTGTTTTTCTATATATAGAACTCCCAAAATGCTTGCATAATCCATCTCATCCTCATAACCACAATACACCATGTCATCCAAAAACCCTTTAGATGAATCACCTAGTACAAACAATCATCTTCATGATACCCAAACCTTTGTGCTACCACCATCCAAAATACCACAATCAAACTCTAGGATATCCGCACGGATTAGTGTCCGATCTTGTTGTTTAGCAAAACCAACCTCAAATGGTTCATCCTCAACAAATAACTCACCACAAGATGCTTCCATTATAGCACCTCCCTCATCACCAACAAGTACACCAACTTCATCACCACCTAAAGTCACTCTTTTGGAACTCCTTAAGACTCCAACAAGATTTAAACAACCTAAACAAAAAGAAATAGTCTTTTCAACACCCCCCACATCTCCAAATACTATTTTTCAAGATCTTGAAACATCACCACCATTAGCTCCCATCATATTACAAGAACATCTAGGTTCTTTTCCACCACCATTTACAAACATTGATCCATATTTTCCTATTTTTCCACCACATCTTCCGCATAACTCAAATCAAAACAACCCGGAAAACTTCCGCACCCATTACCCACATCATTTACATTGTGAACATTGCCAATCAACTAGGGAAATCGCAATAGAAGTTAGGTAAGAAATGCGTTTCATACTCAACCTCATCCTTGATCGCATCAATACCATCACTCATCAAAACCTCCATCCATAACCTTATGCAAGCATGGAAGGAATCATTACTACTATTTTCTATCCTTAGTACTTTTTCTTTTGAAGTCATTTTCAAGAACAAGTCTTGTTCTTATTTTTACATGCTTTTAGGTGACATAAAAACCACTACACTTTGTTGTTTTATTACAAGGCCTTGTTTACATACCTTGGCTCCCAATCTTGATTCTCGGAAATCACAAGATTATTTAAGCATATTACTAACCTTTCTTTTTGTAGGATCTTTAATTTTTTTTCTTCACTTGACGTCCCAAACAAGGGGGAGCTACCGTCAAGGGGGATTTAGCGATACATGGACTAATTTTTCCACACTTTTATGTTTATTTCTTCCAAGGGTTAACTTTTTGTTTCGACAAAAAGGGGGAGAAGAAGTAAAACTTAGGAGCTTTCAAAACTTACATCTATTCTTAAGTTTTACTCATCATAACATTATGTTTTGTCATCAACAAAAAAGGGGGAGATTGTTAATACAAATAAACCGTAAAAACGTTTATTAATATTTTGCGATCTCTTTGTGTTTTATTGATAACAAATATAATGTTATCTTAAGTATAATTATAAGGATACATGTTATTTTTGTAAAGCATTTACATATAGCCATTTAAATACAAAAATGTAGTAATTAAGCATTTGTTTTAATAGTTTATTAGGATGGGTAAAATCCATAACCCATGGACCATAACCCATGGATCTTAACCCATACCCAAGTAGACTAGATTCAATGTATACTTAGATACATTGAATCTAAAGAAAACCCATGGACCAACCCATAACCCATGACCCATAACCAAAAACCCATGGGCAAGAGGAGGCGTTCCACGGATCCCTAGGATTACACTAGACGGATCCCAGTGGAAGGATCCGTGGGATCCGGGAATAGTGAAGATTTTTGCCTATAAATAGAGAGCCATTTCTTCATTCTAACTCACCTCTCTTCTTACTAAGTCTCTCATACACTCTCATTCTCTTCTAACATATAGATCACTTGATCTAGAGAGTTGTTCTTCTTTCTTTCTATTTGTGATCCTCATATAGGTCCTTCTCTAAGGCGAGATCACGAGCATTCTACAAGTCATCCAAGCAAGGGGTCCTTGATTGATTTGTCACTCCGCAAGATTTCTGTAGCGAAGATCTTGTATTTGATATTTCACATATTTGTTGTGTAATAGTCGTGTTGGATTGGTCCACCGTGCTACGGACTCGGTATTTAGCTTTGTACCAGAAAAAGTGTAAGCAACGTTGTGAAGGCTTCTCCGCCAAGTGAAGGAGTTTGTTGACATAGTGCTTGAACTCTCGAGTAGGTGACTCGGGAGTGGAGTAGGGAAAGGAAGGTGTCCTTGTGGCGAACCACTATACATCGGTTGTGTCTTTTCTTTCCTTCGCTTTACTTTATTTACTTGCTTTATCATTAGATCTATACTTTCTCTACATCCATAAGATCTCACATATTAACGAATCTAAAAGTTTTTAAAACTAACGTAAAAGCGGCAAAACTATTCAACCCCCCTTCTAGTTTTCCACAGCCATCATAAATTACCTTCTGTGCTTCTCTAGCTTTCTTACAAGCCTCAGGGTTTGGTTCATCAACTAATGCAACACTATGTTTGTCACTTAGAACTCTATGCTTAGTGATCATGTGAGCGGATCGAATGGTGTTTCCTTGTACGTACAATTTGTTTTCAAGTTTGTTTTCAAAGTTTTTAGGTTGGTAAATTCATTTAAAATTTTGATTCCTTAGCATTAAACTCCCGCTAAGCACTTTAACATTTTCTTGAAGTTCTTGTTTTTGCTTAGCCGTTTTATTAAGCTTTTCTTTTAAGGAATCTAGCTCTTGTTTTAGTATTTCTTCCCTAAAGCTACTTTTTCTAATAATTGTATGCATTTGGTCATCCATTTTCGCTTCACGAGTGGTTAACTCAAACTTAGCGCGTTGTTCATAAATGACAACTTGTTCTTTATAGGCATTAAGTTCAGAGATAACAGAATCATCGGGGGCACATGGAGTGAATTCATCAAAAACATAGTCATCATTGACTGCAGAAGATGCATCACTTGGTTCAATCACACTTTTACTTTGGATCACATATTGATCATATGGGACAATATTACTATTACCCATATTAACAATATCTGCTTCAGAAGTTTCACGTGATTGCACTTTATCATGTATCTTTTGCTCATCAACTTCATCATATAATTTTAATACCTCTGAGATGATTGATTCTTTGGATGGACCAGCTTGCTTAGATGATGAGACCTTTGGAGAGACCATTGGAGAAATGCTAGCCATGAAGATTGTCTAGGCAGTAGGTTCATTATCGACATCAGAGTCATATGCATCCCAATCGGTAACTTGAAAGGAATTTTGATGATTGTGACCCATTTCCTGAATTGGCTGCTCATCCACATAAGCATCATATGTCTTAGCATTCCCCTCTATAAGAAATAACAACTCTTCTTCATCCAAAACTGCTCCGTTATCCTGAGCTTGCACAAGCAACATCTTGTCTCTGAAGTATTCTGGATTCTGTAGACTTTTTGGAGATGTGCAGTTCCTCGCAATATGTCCCTCACCACCATAGTTGTAGCATTTGACTGGTTTTGCTTGCCCTTGATTGTCATTTCTTCCACGATTCTGATTTGCCACATATCCTCCACCTACTCCAGCATTACCATAACTTGCTCCAACCATCCCTTGTTCATATCGTCTTCTTTGCACATTTTGCACCACAACCTTACCATTTCTGACAGTAGCTTGATTGTGTGGATTGGATGCTATTCTGAGATTATTGTTGGTGTGTGGGAGGGAATTCATATTTTGACTAACCATGAGAGATAGTTGATTGATGAAGCTTTCCATGAGTATGTTTGAGTTAGGAAGCTTATATGCTGGATCAGGGATGAGCTTGTAATTACCATTACCCGTGGGTATGACTTGAGAAGCTTTGGTGGTAATTCCAACATTGGTGTAAAAGGCTGTAGAGTCATTTGATGAACTAGTTTCTCCCTGCTTAGATTTGAACTGTTCAAGAATCCTTCGTTCAAACATAGCATGTCTCTCATTCTGAAGAAGGAAGGCATATAGCTGCTCATAGTTGGTGTTCTTCAATCCTTTGGTTAGCTTCACAGAGGCGACAAATTTGTACCATTCGGGATTCATGTTGCTCACAAAATTTGAGTTCAGCTGAATATTTGGCATGGTCATTTTGATATTCCTCATATCATTCACAAGCTTGTGGAATCTCATGTAATATTCATAGACACTTTCTTCTGGTTTCATCTTAAAGTGCTCAAATTCATCATACAGTTGTGATTCTCTGTCTTCCTTAGTTAATTCGAAAACGAGAGAAGCATCTTGACATTATCCCAAACCGACTTGGCTTCAGTGTTGTGATTGATAAGCTTGTAGATATCTTTTGGAAGACCTTGAAGTATAATGTTTGAAGCCACGATATCGACATCGAATCTCTTTTTCTCCTTATCATTGAGCTCATCATACGTCTTTGGTCTGTTTAATCCAAAGATCATTGTTCCATATGCAGCAGTATCAATTATGTCTCTTGTAGTCTCAATCTGATAAGGTCCTTCATCAATTAACTTGAGAATGTTGACTCCATTTTCCTTTCCCAGACAGTACAACCTAATTCGTTGAGCCCATGAGTCATAGTCAGTTCTGTCAAGCATGGGTGGACGACTGTCTGAACTAGCTTCTTGAACGTCCTCAGCTATAGTAGAGATGATCGTAGGCACTTTGGTAGACATGTTTACAGATTTAACGGGAGTTTATAACTCTATGATTAAACCGGGAAATATATTCTTTCATGGGATTTTACGAAATCAAGAGAAAACTGTATTAGAAACAAATATTAACCAAGTCGCTATAACCCTTGAACCAAGTCGCTAAGTCACCAAGTCGCTAAGTAGCAACTCGCTAAACCTCAAGTCGCTGTGAATCAAGTTGCTAAGAACAAGTCGCTAAGACCCAAGTCGCTGAACACAAGTCGCTAATGCACCAAATCGCTAAGCAGACAAGTCGCTAAAGAGCAACTCGCTAAGTATCCAAGTCACTGAGAATCAACTCGCTAAGAACAATAATGACAAGTCGCTAGAAATAATAGAGACAAGTCGCTACGCCAACCAAGTCGCTAGCCGAAGTGGAACCTCCACTACATTGTACTGTTTTTCGGCTTGTCTAAATAGACAAGTCGCTAGGCTCAAGTCTCTACTCCTCTAACTACAAGTCGCTGGAATTTAACAAAGTAAGTAGCTACCAAGAAAATCACTCCGAGAGTTAAGTCGCTAGGTAGAAAACTTTAAGAACAATACTTTTCAATCCAAAACAAGCCCAACCACAGTGATTCAAGCTTTCCAAATCAAAACCCAAGCACTTACAATGATTCTAAACACAAAAGTACACTCAAAATTCAAACTTTAACACAAAAATGATCCAATGATGCAAAACCACTAAACTTTTCAAACCCAAAACCATATAAAACCACAAGAAATCCAAGGATATGTAAGAGAGATGATCAAACCATGGCTCTGATACCATTTGTAACATATTGGATTTCACAAACATATCAAACCATGATCAATAAGAGGCGTACACAATAAGGTTTTAGAGTGAGAAATAGTTAGAGGTTTGGGAACTTAGTGAGAGAAAGTAAAAGTGTTATTATGAGCTCCAACCCTCTACCTTGGGAGGTAGAGGGTATTTATAGTCTTACACAAATCACCACCTACGGGCTGTAGATCAGGCGTACAGTGGGTAAAGACCCGTCCGTCCTCCACGGTGTTACTTAACAAACTACTCATTAACATTAAATAACTACGACTACGAGCTTTCTAACGATTACATATACTAGAGGTGACCGACACTTTAATAACCGGATTTACTAAATCCTAACACAAACTGGATGCTGATTTAAATGGGAAATTGGTTGACCCTACCAAATACCGAAGTATCATTGGGTCTCTCATGTATCTAACAGCCAGTAGACCTGACATTGTATTTTAAGTATATCTTTGCTCCCGTTATCAGTCAAGACCAACTGAGAAACACCTCTCTGAGGCGAAAAGAATCCTCCGATACCTCAAGGGAACCATTAACTTGGGGATCTGGTATCCGAAGGATTCTTGTTTTGAACTAATCGCATTTTCAGACGCTGATCACGCAGGTTGCTTAGATTCTCGAAAAAGTACTTTAGGTGCTCTACAATTTCTTGGTGATAAACTGGTGTCATGGCAATCGAAGAAGCAGGATTGTACATCGTTTTCCTCCATAGAAGCGAATATGTAGCCATGTCGTGTTGTGCTCAAGTCATTTGGATGAGAACACAACTCAAAGACTATGGTTACGATTTGATGTAATCCCGATGTATTGCGACAATCGAAGTGCTATTGCGATCTCGTGCTACTCTGTTCAACATTCAAAATCAAAGCACATTGATCTTCGATATCATTTCAACAAGGAGCATGTGGAAAAGGGTATTGTTGAATTATACTTTGTGGGTACTGAATACCAACTGGCGGACCTTCTCAGCAAAGCCTTAGCTCCTGCTAGGTTTAATGAGTTAGTCCACCAGATTGGTATGAGGTGTTTGACTCCAGAGGAACTGGATGAACTTTTAAAACAATCTTAAAACCAGTCAAACACCAAAACCTCTTTTGTAAATATTTTTCAAAAACAAAATACAAAAAATATAAAACTTTTAAAACTCAAAAATATTCTTCTATCCAAATTTTTCTCAACATGGAAAGTACAAATCTTCCGTCAACACTTTTCACTTTAAAAATTCAGTATTTTTTGGATTACATGTTGAGGGGGAGAAAGTAAATATTTTCCTGTCTCATAAAACCTTGTACTTGCATATTATCAATACCGGTAGTATCTTTGATAATGGTGGTGAATTTTCTGGTTCATTGTCACTCCCCGGACTCAAATTTATAAAATTTCATTATTCCTTAAGTCAAAGGGGAGTGTCGTCAAGTTTCTTTCCAAATATCATGTTTTTAGTAACCAAAATGGAAGTTATGGGCGTTAGATGAAAATGGTTAAGGTAGAGGGACCAATGTTGTCAAAAGCTCAAACTATTTTTAAACAAAACCCTTCACCAACTTTTTCATATAATTTATTACACCATTTAATATCTCATATACCAAATCCTACGCCTATCCTTCAATCTTCAAAACCGTGTTGTTGATCTCAAATTTGTAAGTGTTTAATCATTCTTGGTGTTAAAACAAACAATGGTTTTGATTTATTTGAAAATCCAGCGGCTAGATTTAACCCTAGCATTGATTTCATGTTTAACGCATATGCGTATAAACATGAATCATAGTTTGAGTGTACATTGATGAAATTACTGAGCTACAATGTTGATATAATCATTATAAAACTATTTTCATCAACTGAATCCACCCAGAAACTCATATTAATCAATTTTCAAAAGTAGGGTTTAAGCGTAGATTTGGGTGTTTTCATTTGGGAGTGTTTCTGGTCAATTAGATGGTTAGGTTATGCTTGTTACATGTTTAATTGACCAAAACCATGTTTGAATCATGCCAGGAAACAATAAATCTCAAGTAATTGTGAATTAGGGTTTAAGTTCATACGAATTGGGTATTTTCGATTCATGAAGGTTTTGATGTTAAAACTTGTTTAAGACAACTCCCTATCCCTCTAAGTTATCCCTGAAATCGTTTGGTGCATTTCCTATGGTTGGATTTCATACTCGTAGAATTTGAAACCTAGGGTTTTAGTTCTACGTGTAAGCTAATCTTACGCGTAACTGTTGTTTATAGTGATTTCATATAAGACTGAAAGAGTATTGGATAATATGTTAATGAATGAGTTATGATGCATTTGTTTCAGGTTATTACGCGTAAAAAATTCAGATTCAAGGTTAACATGGAATTCTACGCATAAGGATCATCTTACGCGTAGAAAGTTACACTTAAGAGTAATCTTACGCGTAACCTTTACGCCTAAGGTTCTACAAAGGGACTACGCGTATCCTGTGAAGGATATGCGTAAACAGTAAGCTTTACGTATAAGGCTCACTCTTACGAGTAAGCCTTACGCGTAAGCTCCCATATACGCTTACGCGTAAGCTTTATGCCTAAGGTTCTCTTTTCCTTCGCGTAACATTTCTTACGCGTAAGTCAAGATCCTACGCATAAGCTTATGCCTACGCGTATGATATACTGTTTACGCATAAGCTTGCAAAATCCTACGCCTAAACCTAACTTTTTAGCCTAAATTGTGAATTGTTACGCGTACAAACTTGTAAACAAACAAATCATAATGTCACGAAACCAAAATGTCACTAATAAGCTTAAATGGTATATATGTTGTGAAAATAAGTTAAAATTTGGACTTGAAAATTCATAATTAACAAACTCACGAAACTTTTCACGACTACTATGGACTATTGGAGAAACAAGTGACGTTGGACTCGTAACATTCATTAACATAACATTCAATTATTCGACAAATAAAATCAACTGTTAACTAACATAATGTCTTTCGATATGTTGGTTCTTTTGGCTAAATGTCTTTCAGATCACGATATGGACGTCCAAATGGAAAATGTTGATGCACCAAATGTTCTCTCAATGGAAGACATCTTCCCCGACGGTTACACAATGAAGATGAGAAAGAACAACCTCAGAGTCGATTTCGATAACTTCACATGTTCTGTGTCTTCTTGTCAGATTGCGGTGGATATCCTGAAGACTCATCCATACCTGAACATACTCACAAATTCTGCCACTGTGCCGGAGATCTATCTTCACCAATTCTGGCACACGATACAAAAGGTCAAAGGTCAAAGTGCTGTGACGGTGATGCTTAATCATAAACAAGTCACCATCACTCCTGCAGATTTAAGGGATGTTCTTCTTCTTCCAACCATTGAGCCTACTGAGTTCTCTGCTACTCCTACGGAAGAGATCGTTCTCCAATTCATGGTCGACATCGGCTATGATGAAGCTGCTGGAGTTATCACAAAACACTCCTCAATAGATCTCAAGAATATTCCTCAACCATGGAGAACACTGTACATTATGATTGCTAAATCCGAATCCAGACGTGACAGTGGCTATGAGCATCCGAAGCTCATGGAACTTCAAATCTTTTGGGCCCTGGTCAACATGAAACACATCGAATTTGCAGCTCTGATCTGGGATGACATGATGACTTACCTGAAAAGGCCTAGCTCCAAGATCCCTTAAGTCAAATACACAAAATTGTTGATCAAAAGGATTCTTGAAACCAATCCAGATATTCCCCAAAGACTTGAAGACCCCAAACATCACTCCGTGCTACTTGACACACTCAATGTGGTAAGATTTAAGGAATCAACTACGAAGAAACAGGGTGTAGTATTACCAGATTATCTTCTTACTGATGCTATTAAAGGACTTCAATCATACAAACGATATCTGGTAGCAGTTGAAGCAGGGAAAGTAGGTTTCATTGATGGTAAGTCTTCTGATACACCTGTTAGAAAGACCAGGAGAGGCAGTGCTGGAAGTATTGCGAGCACTGAGAGTACGAGAAGGTTCCCAAAGAAAACTCACACTCTCTAGAAGAGAGTTCCTCGTACTGAATCCATCCCTATTCCCAAACCAGAACCGATGATACTAATGGATGAGGATTTAGAGGAGACTGACACCGATGAAGAGGTTATCTACTCAAAAACTGCCACAGATGACCCACTACCTGTTGCCAAACCTCCAAGTCCCAAGGTTGATAAAGGGAAAACTCCAGTGCTTGAGCAAGAAGAAGAGAGCTCCGATGAAGAGCCACTGGATGAAGACAAAGACTACAGAAAGAGGCTCAAGAACCTCAGACTCCAACATGTTGCTAAAGAGTTCGAACAACAACAAACTCGTGGCCCCGGAGGGTCAAGTGGTAGTGCACTGTAAGATATAACTTTTCACATACACATCAAACCATAACACAAAGTAGCATGTAGATGGAATTCTAGAGAGAGAAAGTTAGAGGTTTAGGGAACTTAGTGAGAGAAAGTGAAAGATATTATTATGAGCTCCAACTCTCTACCTTGGAAGGTAAAGAGTATTTATAGTCTTACATAAATCGCCACACATCGGGCTGTGGATCAGGCATACAGTGGGTAAAGACCCGTCCGTCCTCCATGGTGTTACGTAACTAAATACTACTTAACTGAAAATAACTACGACTACGAGCTTTCTAACGAATACAAATACTTGAGGTGACCGACTCTTTAATACCTGGAATTTCTAATTCCTAACAATCTCCCCCTAAGGAAGGTCACCTCAATCATGTACCAAAATTACATTGAATACAAATAGATATTACATTGAAAATAGTTCTTGCATTCTTGATGTAGTCCTTTGTTCCTAAGCTCGTAGTCATTGATTCTTCACATTGCATGTTTGGTTACTTCAGGTGGAGGTCTTTTACTGATCCTCCTGATAGAGATCATCAGCAATCAAAGATCTCTGTGACATCCAGTGTGGTGTTGGTATTATGTGATGTTGTAACTTTAGGACCGACATGCTCACATTCTGGATCATGATATCTTCTCATCAGAGTAGCGGAAGCATTTGTTGAGCGTAGCAGAAGCATGGAGTGAAAATATCAGAGTCATTGATGCACTAATCATGATTTCTTTCGAGATGAATGTGTTAAGTGAGCATGCGGCTATGGATTGACCGCTTCATTACGATCATTTGCAAGCGTCGGGCGTACTCGCATACAACGATTAGCAATAAATCGCACGAAAGTGTCTTTGATCACTTCGTTGAATTGAGGTACACGCCCACGGTTCCCGTTGATCAAGACATGTACTTTACTGTGATCGGTATAATTTCAAGAACTTCCTTGATAGGGTTTCGCAATGCTCTAGTCGTTCTCAAACCGAACGTCTCAAAGAAGACAACACGGAGTGAGTGAACCAATAATTTTAAGTCCACCGATTGATGAAAAGAGATTTGAAAAAACAATCGTGTATTGCTCAATAGAAATTGTTTTTGCACTACAACGAAGGTTTTATTGAAAATCAATTATCAATCATAAAACACCTTTTGGTTTGAAATATCCTTACACGGTCGATGTGCTAAAGAAAAGAGTTGTTAAGCACAAAGACCGGTTTTCAAAGGTATCCGTCAATCCATAACTCGAACCGAGATTGATTCAAGAGATTGAATCGCCCATTGTTTCATTCGGTTGTCACATGGTTGATCTATATAATAGATCTCACATGCCACCTACCAGAGCTTGTTTGATGTTGGCTCTAGAAGGCTTTCCATCTTCATAGTGAATATGTATACACATCACTCGGATGTTCGCAATACCACAAGGATAATGCGTGGGACTCAAGATATAATCTCTCTTTCCACATTGTGTGAAGCAGAGAGTCTTCATTGAAAGTGTCCTAATGAGATTTATTGATGATCTCGTGGTTCTAGACTCAATTTGTGCATATTTGGATCCTGTCTGGGAGACTGGGAGAGGGTCTCCTTCTTCAATATCAATAATCTCTAAGAGAAAGTCGATAGATAATGTCGGTTCCCGTGAGAATGAAACAAGCCCTTTAAGAGGAACTTGAGTTGTTTGGAAAGTTGAAGTGCGGTGCGTCCGGGTCCATGACGTCTTTGTCTTCAATACCGATGTTACCATCGGTAGCATATGAAGTGAACCCGGCTTGACCCTAAGGTTGAATAAATTGGAGGGCTATTTGTTTTCACCCTATTCTCATTCAATTCTTTTAATTCTTCAACCCCTTCATTGCTTACCGAGACTTCATAACTAGAACCTTGTTGGGTTTATTCCAAGACTAGCTCGGTCTTAGTCCGCACTCTTCCCATATCTCACTTTTCTCCTTTTATCATCATACCTAAGGACTTCTACACTAACTAGTGGATTGTCCTCGGTAGATCCCTCCGGTTCGGCGGATCATGGGAACCAATACCTAACCTTATCATCCTTATATCACCGTACATAAAGTAAAGTTGGTCGGTCTGTTTGGTATTGTTCATCCGCCATTGGATCCAATAGAAAACCATTTGAAAATCAATTCGAGATACTTGTGATATATTATCAAAGCATTTTGTACCGAATTGTTTTGATATTTTAGAATAAGTGCTCCCCTCAACATGTGCATCAAATGTTTGAAATCTTTTTGCACACGGAGGCAAGAGGAAGAATTTACTTCTTTGATTACCATTTTCTAAAAAATATCACCATCACTTCCCAAATCGAATCAAGTAGATAAATCATTTTGGGGAAGGATAAGATTTTCATGGTTTTGCTCCCCCTCAATATGTGCTTTTAGGTTTGAAAGGAGTTTTACACATACTAGAGGGAACCTGCACATTTTTGAAATCGTTTGTCACATGCGGGGAGGACAGCATGTACATCCTTATAAAACCATTTATCGAATTATCAGTTTAAATCCAATTTAAATCACACATTCTCCCCCGATCACAATTATCAAATCATTTGAGATTTGTGATCTCTTATAGATTTAAATTGATTTTGAAAGCTTTTAAGGAGAATTGTGACTTGATTATGAAAGCGTTTTTAACTGATACGGATCGGATTTTAAGACTTTAAACTCCATTGATAAAACATGCATGTACATCTTTTGAAAAACAATTTAATGCCAAATAACTTTTTAATTTAATTGAAATCATTCTCCCCCTCAATCAATGACATAGGTTGTTGATTGAGAGATAGAGATTTTGACAAATAAGTCCTGATGATTATCAAAAAATAGAGACCGAGTTATTTTTCAAAGCATTTAGTTTTCAGCAGATGAAAGTTAATAGAATCAGAGCATGGAATTTTGAAAGCACGATAAAACATGGCTCTGTTCTTTCATTTAAAACCTGGTTATTGCCTGAAAATGACAATAAACCATTGTTTCTCTTTCTCCCAAAAAAATTATTATTATTATTATTATTTTTTATTTTTATTTTTTTATTTTTTAAATTCGAACAACATCTAAAGTCCCGTGTCATTCTTTAAATGACAACACAAAGACCGTAGATATTATCGAACCGAGAAAAACATGACAAAATGACAATATTTTTTTGAAGATTTTTCGAATTTTTCAAAATTTTATGGATTTTGAAAGTTTTATATTTTTCTATTTTGTTTTTCGAATAAATATTTACAAGAGATAGATGAAGATAGACCTTTACTCCTCGTCTTCCTCCTGAAGACGTTTGAGAGTTTCTGGTTGAAGGCTTTTCAAACCAAGTCGTGGAAGAATAAACTCAAAACGTTCTCTTGGAAGAGCTTTGGTGAAGATGTCGCTAAGCGATATTCGGACCTCACAAAATATAGTTCCACCACACCTTTTTCCACTTGTTCCCTCGATGAAATGATGTCGAATGTCGATATGCTTTGCTCTTGAGTGTTGAACGTTGTTGCATGAGAGACCAATAGCACTTTTATTATCGCAGATGGAGGGATTTTGTTGAATTCAAAGCCATAGTCAAATAATTGAGATCTCATCCATAAGATTTGAGCACAACAAGATGACATGGCTATGTATTCGGCCTCTGTAGAGGAAATAGAAGTACTCATTTGCTTCTTTGAGGACCACTCAAAAGCTTATCACCCAAAACCGAGCACCTCCCGACGTTTCGACGAGTATCTTGACACCGCATGATCGCATCCGCATATGTCTTTGTTAGTGACATACCGGTGTCTTTTGGGTACCAAAGTCCGATATTGATGGATCCTTGGAGATACCGAAAGACCCGTTTAACCGCTTCAAGGTGCTTTTAGTAGGCTTAGCTCGGTATCTAGCACACATGCAAACAACGAACAAGATGTTTGGTCTACTAGCGTGAGGTACATCGGGATCCAATCATACTACGATATTTTGTTTGGTCAATCATGATCCCCGAGAGGTCCTCATCTAGTTTGGTTCGGTCAATCATGGGGTGTCAACAGGTCACTTGAATCAAATCCAAATTTCTTTAAAATCTCTGTTGCATATTTAGATTGATTTATGAAAATGCCTCCGGACTTTGTGAAATTTATAATCCCAAGAAAATGACATTTGTCCCATCATTGACATTTGAAACTTTGAACTCATTTCATTTGAAAACGATCACATTCCATTGGGTCTGCCGAGGCAAAAATAATATCATCAACATAAATTTGAACATGAATCAAATGTTTGCACGACTTCCGGTGAACAATGTAGGATCAACTGTTCCTTTAATGAATCCGGTTGATAGAAGAAACTTTGTGATGTATCATACCATGCCCTTGGAGCTTGCTTTAAACCGTAAAGAGCCTTCTTCAAACGATAAACGTGAGTAGGATGCTCTTGATTCACAAAACCTTCAGTTGGGCGACGATACGACTTCTTTAAGATCTCCGTTCGAAATGCCGTCTTTACATCCATCCGATATACTACCATGTTCTTACTAGCAAGATTAGCCGAAAGATTCGATTGCCTCGATTCGAGCAAGCTGGAGCAAAAGATTCTTCAAAGTCTATACCTCCTCCCGACGATATCCTTTAGCAACTAATCGAGCCTTGTTCTTCAACACATCACCATGCTCATCAAGTTTTACTTTGAAGATCCATTTGAGAGCTATAATCATAGCACGCCTGCGGAGCGGTACTAACTCCCATACATCAAGACGATCAAACTCATGAATTTCATCTTGCATGGCATTGAACCAACTATCTTCATTCATGGCGGTTTAACATCTTTTGGTTCGATCTTAGATAGTACGGAGTTGAAGAAACACCATAAAGCATCGGTTGCGAGTTGTTTCCGGGTTGATATAGGACGGGAGGATTTCCAATGATGTTGTCTAAGGGTGATCGTGAGTCCATTTTCCGAGGTGTTCATGTGGCGCTTGTTGAGGAACCGAGGTAGGCGAGTCGATGTCTCTCAAGAAGATGGTTCGATGATGATTCGGGAGTAGCAAATATGTTTTCAAATGGAGCATCTTCAGAGTAGCAAGGGATTAACTTCATCATTGATGCCAAAACATTTCCATGATGTACATTTGAAGAATGATGATTTGTTGATGAGATCAAGGATCGAACATGTGCTTCTTGACTTAAAGATATTGAGACCGAGGATTGACTTCATTTATTGGAATATGAGCATCCTCTGTTGTAGGGATCAGCGCCTCATTAGTAATTGAATCATACAGCTTCATCAAACATAGGATCAAACAATTTCTTTACATCATCTTCGATGGAGGTACATACGGAGTTTCTTGAGAGGAGTTTGGAACAAGGGATGAACCAATGGGACTGTTTTGAAGTGCGGGTCCTGAGCTTGAGTGTCCAGAGCCATTTGACCGGTCACTCATCAAACGTAACGTGAATCGCTTCCATGATATTTCGGGTTCTTTTGTTGTAGATTCGGTATCCCTTTTGTTTGATGCATATCCTACAAATACTCCAATGTCGACTTTGGCCCTAAGTTTGCCTAAGTCTTGACCTCATTAGTTGGATAGCACAATGCACCAAACACACGAAGGAAAGATAGATTAGGTTTTCGGTTGTGGACAAGTTCATATGGAGTTTTTCCATGAGCAAGTGTGAATCGTGGAACGATTTTGTGTATAGCATGCGGTGGCAATTGCTTCACCCGGAGAAACATTGGAACCTTTGAGTAGATCAGATTGTTCTTGCGGCTTCAACAAGAGTACGATTTCGTCTTTCAACTACACCGCTACATTGAGGGGTTCGTGGAACACTTCTTTGATGACCGACTCCAACACTTTCATAGAATTCATTAAGTTGTTTGTTGACAAACCCGCCCATTGTCTGCTCGATAATTCGACGGTTTTGTTAAGTCGGACTGCAATGTTTGATGAGTTTGATGATGATATCGAGTTTCATCCTTTGTCCTTAAGAACTTGACCCATGTGAATCTAGAGTAATCATCAACTACAACTAATACATATTTCTTCCCAAAGATATTCTCGCACCCTCATTGGTCCACATAAATCCATATGAATCATATGAAGAACTTCGTGATGAGTTAGTAGGTTTGGGTTTATGGGCATACTTCTTGCTTTTTCCCAATTGACATGCTGAACAAAGATGATCCTTTTCATACTTTAGTCTAGGTAAACCTACTACTAAGTCCTTTCCGAAAGATCGTTGATGGTGCCAAGTTCAAGTGATTGAGACGACGATGCCATAACCATGACTTTGTTTTGAAGCCTTTGATAATAAGCGATTGGAGAAGCCCTCATCATGTCATCGATAGAGATGGTGTAAAGATTTGACCCACGAGTTCCTTTTAACAATTCCTTACCATTAAGATCTCTAACAAAGGTGTATGTTTTCAAGGCAACTTCTAGATCGTAATCACGTAATTGACCAACAGAGAAATGATTATGACCCAAACCTTCTACATAGTAAACTCTAGAGATGACACTATTACCAACAATATAATCTCCATAACCCGAATAGCACCGAAATGATCATTACCAAATCTAATAGTCCGATGAATTTGCTCACGAAGTTCATGAGTCGCGACCGGTCTCCAAATATATGCTTGGAACAACTTGAGTCCAGTACCACGTAATCGATTTGAACGATCGCGGTTGAACATGCATAAAATGGATAATCGGATAATTGGGATCCCCATGAAAGAATGGGTTCCATTTGGTTAGTAACAATGTTTGGAACACCCACATCGAAATAGAAGCATTCATATCGTAAAGTGAGGCAATGGAATCGTTGTGAATAGATGCAAGATTAGTGTCGATAGCCCATTCACGGTGTGATCACTTCTTAAGGAATAGTTCTACCAAGAGGCATCCATTTTCTAGTGGGCATTATCTCGATTAGTCTTAAGACCAACATGTGTCCAATAAAAGCCTATTTTCTTGAATGTTCTTCCTGTGGGTTTCCACTATTTTCTAACTTTCTTTCGTTTTGCCTTTTAGCCTTCTTAGCATGAATTTTAGCATTAACAATATTAATCGGACAATTAACATCATTAGGCGTAATAAGAACACCACATTCATGATTAGAAATGTAATTCAAGCGACATTAGTACAAGGTTTGCAAATAGTATCGAATTGAATTAATTACAAGACGCCTATGGCTAATACTAGAATCAACACGATTCGCTTTATTCAATTCATCTTAAAGTTCCTAGATTGTTCTTCTACTCTCTTCCAAAGGCACATTCTTAGCTTGAGAGGTCCTATCATTCCTTGTATTGTCTTGAGACTTTGACCGCTCCGCTTAATGTCACCGACACTCTGTAGAGGAATGGGAACATTAGTTGGTTTAACTACTCTTTGCATCACCTGTTTAGATGTACTGGGGTCTGAACTACATGCAGGTGCACTTAGGTTCACTTTCATAAAACTAGAGGTACTGTGATTTGTACTCCTAGAAGGCACACTTGAGTTCTCTTTCTTAGCTTTGACAGATCTGGAATCTGAACTACTTAAAGACATACTACGGTTCACATTTAAAGCATTGGGAATCGAATGCATATCATACTTAGCGTTAGGCATTGAGCATGGAATCAAAGGATTAACTCTCTCACCTAATGACTTTGGGCATATTGTGATCAAGCATTCTAAGATTTATTGAGATCGTTTGGCATATAAGCATGCATGTCCAATTGCATTATCATGAGGTTTCTCTAGCTTATCCTCTTCAACAATCTCACGCAGACATTCTAGACAATCCTTAAGGGATGAGAAGTATGTTTGAATGGCAAGTTTGTTGTTCCTTAGATGAGGAGGGACATATGTCACAGATAAAGCATATTTATTACAAGAGTGAACCTTTGATACAACATTCTCCCATTGGTCATTGGCATTTTCCCTTTACCCGACTCTTTGATTCTCAATTTCCTTTTGCAATGAAGCTATTTGTTCGTTGTTTTGTTACGAGTGACTTTAATTGATTCAAATAACTCATTGAAATGACGCTAACCTTTTCATTTTCTTCTAGAAAACTTTCGCTTTCCTTTTGTAAAGCATTTACTAGGTTTTGAAGATGAAACGCTTGAGAAATCTGAGAATCTAAAGGAGGAGGCATTTGGGAACCCGTCATATTGTTCGCTTGACCCTTTAATTGAGAGATTTGGGCTTTCAACTTTCTCGATCGTGTTGCATCGAGCTTGAATCATTCATCACGTTTGTTAATTTGAAAACTGCATCAAACTCGAGCATCCAAGATGTCTTGATATTTGAAGTTTTGACATTTTCTTTGAGATGTTGATATTTTAGTTGTAAATTAAAATACTCAACTTCTAGTTTAGAAAAATGTTTAACCAAAGTGTCGTGATCATCCGGTTCAATTTTCTCGCTTAGTTTAGAATTAGTTTTTCAAGCTCAATGACACGATCATGGGAGACTTTCAGGCAACAGATAGTTCATGAAATTTGGAAGCATTAATAGAGCAATTTGAAGCGATGAAAAAATATCTTGAGCAACACATTCAATAATAAGAGTCTCATTTAAGGTATGCAAGTTCTTCCTCTCAATCTCATTATATTTTAGTGCACGCTCATAATCACTAACTTCAAGAACCATTGCATCAAATTCCTTTTCCATTCCCTTAATATCGTTTCTATCCCCTTTTAAGACTCTCAAAGTGGTCTTTAGAAGTTTAAAGAAGGCATGACCTCGATTAAATAACATTCTTTCATTTGTTCAAAACCCTTTCTCCTTGATTATACCATGGGTGTGATCCTTTTCTTGCAAGTTTTCTCAAAATCAACAAATAGTTGAAATATAACGTATTGGCTAATTAATGTCTTGCTTTTAGTGGCAATTGTTCTAGGAACAAGATGCATTGGTGTATTAGGAGGATACACACGCTCTAGGCATTTTCCATAAAGGGGTTTGTTTCAACAATATTTTCAAACTTTCTCCTTATCTAAATCCTTTTTCCGTAAAACTTGTTCGGAGTCAACAATGTCCGAGGCTTAAACATGTTCAAGGAAATCCAGTTTTCCTTCTTGTAGTCATGGGAGTGATTTTATTTTTTCTCTTTGCATTTAGGGTCATCTAATTTTTGTTCATCCTTTCCTTAGTGACTTCATCGATTTCTTATCTTCCTCAGTGCACTCAACACAACTAGGTTTCTTCCTAGGCTTAAGGATTTCATTACCATCATAAAGCACCTTATGAGCATTTCTAGCCTTTTTAATTACCTCTGGATTTGGTTCCTCAACAAGGGAATGCTATGCTTATCGCTTAAGACTCGATGTTTAGTGACCATGTGAAGCAATCGAATGGTGTTTCCTTGTACGCACAACTTGTTCTCAAGTTTGTTTTCAAAGTTTTCAGATTAGAAAATCTCTCAAGAGTTTTGATTCCTTTGCATTAAATTCTTGCTTAAGCATTTTAACATTTTCTTGAAGTTCTTGTTTTGTTTAGTTGTTTTAGAAAGTTTTTCTTGCAAGGAATTTAATTCTTGTTTCAATACTTCTTCTCTAAACTTACTTTTCTAATTATTGTACTTACTTGGTCATCCATTTCCGCTCACGAGTGGTCAACTCAAACTTAGCACGTTGTTCATAAATAGCAACACGTTCTTTATAGGCATTCGCCTCGTAAATTACGGAATCATCGGGCACATGCGGTGTATTCATCAAAAACATAGTCATTGTTGATCGCAGAAGATGCATCACTTGGTACAACTTCACTTTCACTTTGTTTCACATATTGATCATATGGGACAATATTGATATTACCCATATTTTCAATATTTGATTCAAAAGTTTCATTGATTGTACTTTGTCATGCATCTGTTGCACATCAAGATCATCGTATAGTTTTAATACCTCCGAGATGAGCTTGTCATGGGATGGCCCAACTAGTGGTGAAGAAGAGACCTTGGGAGAAACCATTGGAGAAATGCTAGCCATAAAATTGTGTGTGTTGTAGGTCCATCATCCACATCGTAGTCGTATGCATCACATCCACGACTTGAAAGGCATTCGATGATCGTGACCTATCTCCCGAATAGGCCGCTCATCCACATCTCGCATCATAGGTCTTGGCATTGCCTCAAGAAGAAACAAGAATTCCTCTTCATTCAAAGCAAGCACCATTGTCCCGAGCTTGTGCCAGAGATTTTATCTCTCAAGTAATCAAGATTACGTGGACGCTTTGGAGATGTGCGCCTTGCAATGTGTCCTCACCACCACGCTTATAGCATTTGATGGGCTTAGCTTGACCTTGGTTACCATTCCTTCCTCGATTCGTTGCCAACATAACCTCTCCCAGCCCACCTCGTCCCCGATCATACTGCCTTTCCGAATCGGTTGCACCACGATCCTTCCATCTTTAACAAAGGGCTTGATTGTGTGGGTTAGATGCGCTCGAGGTTGTTGTTGGTTTGTGGGAGAGTATTCATGTTTTGACTAATGAGAAGAGCTAGTTGATTAATGAAGCTACTCACGTGAGCATCAAGATCGCCTTGTTTGTACATAGGATCGGGAATGAGTTTGTGATTACCATTACCCAAAGGTATGACTTGTGATGCTTTGGTTGTGATTCCGATGTTTGAGTAGAAAGTCAGAGTCATTAGACGAGCTTGTCTCTCCTCGGTTGGTTTTGAACCGATTGAGAATCAATTTTTCAAACATAGCATGTCTCTCATTCAAGGAGGAAGGCATAGAGTTGCTCATAGTTTGTATTCTTCAATCCTTTAGTGAGCTTCACAATGGTAACAAACTTGTGCCATTCGGGATTCATGTTGTTCACAAATTTTGAGTTCAATCGAATGTTAGGCATAGTCATTCGATGTTCCTCATGTCATTAACTAACTTATGAAATCTCACATAGTACTCATAGACATTCTCATCCGGTTTCATCTTGAAGTGCTCAAATTGTCATAGAGTTGGGATTCTTTGTCTTCCATAGTTAATTCGAACCTGAGAGAAGCATCTTAACATTGTCCCAAACCGCCTTACCATCCGTGTTATGATTGATCGACTTGTAGATGTCTTTAGGAAGACCTTGAAGAACAATGTTTGAAGCCCGATATCTCGCATCAAATCTCTTTTATCCTTATCATCAAACTCATCATACATCTTAGGTCCGTCCATTCCGTAAACAGAGTACCATCTCGCATTAGTATCAAGTATGTCTCTAGTCGTCTCAACTCGATATGGTCCTTCATCAATGGATTTGAGGATGTTGACACCATTTTCCTTTCCAAGGCAATACAGATCGATTCGCTGAGCCCAAGAATCGTAGTCGATTCTGTCAAGCATGGGTGGATTTAGTATCCGAGCCACCGCTTGAACATCCTCGCAACAAATGGAGATGACGGTAGGAACGTTGGTAGACATGTTAACAGATTATACGGATTTTATAACTCTATGATTAAACCGGAAATAGATTCTTTCACGGATTTTACTAAATCAAGAGAAAACCGTAAACAATCACTCAAGTCGCTAGAAGATAATACACTAAGTCGTTAGAAGATAATGCACTAAGTCGCTAGAAGATAATGCACTAAGTCGCTAGAAGATAATGCACTAAGTCGCTAACACTTAATTCGCTACACCACTAAGTCGCTAGAGTCCCAAGTCGCTAGACAACTGCAAGTCGCTAAGTAGTAACTCGCCAAGTCTCAAGTCGCTAGCAAAAATTTTGGCAGCAATTCGCTACTCAAGTCGCTAAAGATGCAAGTCGCTAAAGAGCAACTCGCTTGTCACACCCCCAAAATCTCGCAGCGGAACGATAGTGTCATTGGGGTATAACGTCATAGCACAAAGTATGGATACAGAAAACGACCTCTATAATGAGACGTTTTGAAAAGTTTACCATTCGATAAATAAGTTAAAGTTTACAACACAAAAGCAATCCCAAAGTTTGATAATACACAAAGAGTTTACAAACATGTCGAATGGTAACCGATAAAAGCACAAGACTCAATGTATGCCATGCACCCAAAAGCTCCATGAAATGCTATCACCTAAAGACACGAGATAAACATGCTAAAAGTGTCAACACAATGGTTGGTGAGTTCATAAGTTTGTTGAAAATGAATTGAAAAGTCTATAAGAATGTTGATGCAAAGAAAGGCCTTGCAATCCACTCGGCCCAAGTTCGCCCATACAAAACTTGCAACTGTGTGTTTACAATCCATTGCCAAAATATGTAATTGTCAATCTTGTTTGTAAGTAGGACATAGGTGCATACGATATATATACATAAACTTAATGCAAAGAATCACACCAACCGAACCTCACGACGAAGTTTAACTTGTTTGTTGTGTTACATTGAATCACTTGAATAATGATTATATTCACCCAAGGTCTCGTCTATCAAGGACACAAGGGTGGGGCGCCACCGATAGTACTATCAATACCTCTCTGCGGCCCGCAGAGTTAACCATTGCTAAAGTATGTTTGTTGAATCATAATTGAAAGCAAGTTTAGCACATTAAGGTACATATCGCAATAAACTACACCTAATGTCCAAAGTGTATAAGAAGTATAGTGTAACACAATTGTAT
>CM040239.1:88812649-88845940 GCA_022545495.1 Chrysanthemum lavandulifolium | reverse complement strand
AGTGGAAGCTAATATAGGAGTAACCCATGACCTTACACACTTATATCACCCATTCATGGTTGATAACAAGAAACATTATGGGTTTAAACCGGGTTTATTAGGTCAAGATGGATCCTTAACTAAGAATCTTTTGAAGTTGATAGAAGATGATCCATTTTAGGAGAGATTTGATTCACCGACTACACCCATAAAATTAGGTAAGGTTAGAATGAATGGAGCACACCCTTTGAGCATATAAATCACCCATCACCTCTCCTCACGTAGCAAATTTCAACCCTAAGGGTGTGTATCGCTACTATCACCCGCACTTAAGCTTAAGTGTAGAAAAAACTTCCCCTTTATCCGTTAAATAAGGGTAGAGTCAAGCTCGTGACTCAAACAAAAACAAGCGCTTCTTGGGAGGCAACCCATGTGTATTTGTTTTTCATTTTTATTTTTGTGTCATATATCTTTTCACTATTGTATGTTCTCATGTTTGAATTTGTGAAAATGCTTTATTTTGTCTTTAACCTCGTCTTAATTACATATAAAGGTATTTTACAAAAGGATAAGTGTAGGGAAGATTACACACGTTTTTAAAAACGTGAACATGAGAATTACGATTATTGAAAAGATATATATGTGAGTCAAATGCTTGTATCGAGTCATAATGGATGTTTTGCATGAATTTTCCGATTCTAAAGATATAAATTTTCGAATTTTTCCGAAAATCGCGACCGGTTTACGTCATGATAACCTAACGGCGTCAGATCGTAATCGACGGTGTCGAGGAGGAGCGAAACAACTTATCTTACTTTCTCTCGTTTTCTGTGCTACTTATAAATATTTGGAATTTTCCAGGTCTTAATTTTTTAGAAAATCTGCAAACATCCATTTCACAAGCATTATATCTTATTTAAGTCTGGAATTACATCTTGTTGTGATTTTTCTTTGTTCGTTTTGATGCTTTGGGTTGTTTGTTTTCTTAAAGTGTGCATATTTTATTTATCAAGAAGAAGATACAAAAGATTGGAAAGAGCTTTTAACGCAAACACTCTTCTTGAAGAAAGATTTAACCACCACTTTACACGGATCCTACCGAGCTAATCAGAGGAGTATTAGTTTCTTTCATCTTTTATTACCTTCCGTTATCATAACTTTGATACTTTCGGGGAACATTAGGGACAATGTTCAGTTTAAGTGTATGGAGGGAAAATAAAACGGGAACTTTGAAACTATGCTTATCCTTGATTATTTGCTTTGTTCAATTGCATTTGTGTAATAAACCATGAGAAAATGTCGGTTAGGGTAATTTTGGCACCAAATTTAAAATTTTTCATGAAATATAGGAGTGGGCTATTAGTCTTAATAAAGCATCTCATGGATAGGAAGTTATATGACTAGCACAAAAAACCCTTTACCACTTAAATTCCACCCAAAATGTGAGGATCGCCCTTAGATTAGTAGGAATTAAAGCATTCATCTTTAATGCTTAGTGTGTGAACCGGTAGTATAATAGATTCTAGAACTTGTTTTGTGATGCATCCCGAGATCGCTAGTAAGACTACACTTGTGTAGTTAGGAATAACTAAATGATAAGAGGCATTAGGATAACCCTTGTTTGATACCCGTAATATAATTGCTTCTTCCACATCGGTTGAGTAATTCCCCCACACCCTTGCGTTGTACTCATCTTTAGTACACGATACCCCTAGTTAACCCCTCAGAGCCTATCCTTTTCGCGGTTCTCTTTTTGTTTCGGTTTTCCGGAATATCGATGAAGAGCATTGTTTACACCCCACCCCCAAATATACACCCAAATCGCCTTAGCCTACCTTGTATGCACTCACTTTTAGTGCATTATTGTTATCACCCTTTATTTGCGTAATAATGTACTCCAAGTGTTTTGATCTTTTCAATTCGGGTCAAATTAGTGTTAGAGTAATAAAAACTTAAGTGTAGGGATGTGCCTATAAATCCCTATCATTTTGATGTTACCGTAGAGGATGGTAGAGTAAAAGTGTATGAAAAATATATATATATATACTGGCTACCATCCTACATCTATCCTTTAAATTTATGTTTGTTTGTTTCAGTTATCTAGAGTTTAGAGTGTCGAGTCTTGGCTTAGCAACGCCATTCTTTATATGCTTGTAACATAAAGATTTTTGACTTGCCACCACTAAATAGCCTATCTCACCAAACCCTTTGTTTCCCTACCGTAAGCCTAACATTACAACCCTTTAAAAGACCTCTTGGATAGTCTTTCCTAGGTGCTTACGCCAAAGCGATGGAGGTTTGATCTATTCTCAAGCCTATGGTAATCTATGTACTAGGACCGGTTAATGAGTGTTTATCTTCCATTTCCAACTTGTTATATTTCATATACACCCGAGAGATGTGAGTACCCAAACACCCCATGTGAGGTGCTAGTATGTAACTTCCGTGCTTGTTATGACTTTTGCGGGGCTTATATGTGTTGTGTATTGTTCTAAACCAATGCTTCATGACCTCTAACTTATAAATTAATTGGCCAAAAGCACGTTTGCTTGAGGACAAGCAAATACCAAGTGTAGGGATATTTGATAAGGTTTTAAAATGTACCTTTTGAGGGTCGTTTAAGCCTTTATTTGATCATTTTGTATCCGTTATTACTTAATATCGTTCATTTTCACCTTTTAGGTCTCTTGAAGGCAAATTCTTTGGAATGGCATTTATTTGGACGAAAAGGCGCAGATATCTGAAGAAATGGCCAAAGTCAAGAATCGAGACACTCAAGTTCTTTGAAACACAAGGGACGGTCGGTGTTATCTGCGACCGTCGGAGCACATGTTGTGACGATCAAGAGCCAAATTGCTTATTTTCAAGTGACGGTGTCGCTTTAAAAGAGTAGGTCGTCGTAACTCGACGGCCTAGATTTGATCCAGACGGCGCCGAGGTGAAGAGGACGGCGTCACAAGCATAAGGTGACGCTGCCATAAGACTAACGTGGCCAAGACGAAACCCTAATGGCGGCCACCGGCGGCCACAAATCATAAGGTGACGTCGTCGCGAATGTAATCTTATATATAGAATCCAAATTTTTTAGTTTTCAGTGTGTAGTCTTTTGGAGTAAAAACCTAAACCAAATCAAGGCTATCTTGTACAGTATTTTAGGGTTCCTAACCCTATCTTACACCAAGATGAGTGTTTTACTTCATTAATTTAATTATGTCGTCAATTATTTGTGTATATGCTTGCATGTTCTCCATGTCCGGCTAATTTACTTGTGTGTTTGCTTAGGGTATATAAAACTTAACTATTGAATATTGATTTGTTGTCTCTTATCTTAATTGTTAATGATCTAGTAATGCGATAGGTCATTCGTTGTGTAATTAATGCTTGATTAATCTTTGTGAACCTTAGACTATAACACCTCGAGTAGTTTTAGGCTAAACCATCGAAAGAGTACCTTAGAGTTAGAGTTTATAAATCCTAGAGATTTTGTAAACGAGGCCCTTTGGTAGTTTCAAAGAATTAGGGATAAACGCATACCCTACGACCTTAGACACACAACGCAATTAAGAATAAGGACGTGACAATTCAACCATCAATAAGAGATAAGTAAGGAGTAATAAAACCTAAGTAAACACATCTTTAAATCATCATACGAGCACACAATAATTAGACATAGACTACCCTCACGCTAGTTAATTAGATAATTAGACAGTAGAGTAATCGGTGAAATACCAACCCCAAATCCAAACCCCGAGATTCGTACTTTTCCATTTCTAAAAACATAAAAGATAAAAATAATCTTCCTCAACCCCAACCTTAGCGTAGTAACTCCTCAATAGCATTCCTATTCCCCTAGAGAACGATATCAATTCCCGTGGCTTACCCTAATACTACACTACAACGATTAGGTTCACTGCCTAGGGTGTTGAAAAACTTGCTCGACGAAAAGGAAGTTCCTTTGACCCCGAACGACGCGTGTAACGTTATCAAACCTACTCACTCAAATCAATGGAGATGGAAAACAAGCAGTCCAACTCTGCTCCCAGGCTTCCTAGGCTCAAACTTAATGAGTTTGAGATGTGGAGGATTCTGATTGAGCAATACTTTCTCATTCAAGACTATGCTCTATGGGAGATCATCTTAACTGGTGTTTCTTTCAAGCCTGTGACTAATACTCAGAAGGTTGGTGACACAGATGTTGTGACAGTTTCTATGCCTGAGACTAATATTGGAAAAGCACTAAAGAAGAATGATCTAAAGGCTAGAAGTTTGTTGGTGATGACTCTTCCTAGAGACCAGATCATAGCTTTCAAAGTTCAAGACGCTAAAGAACTTTTGAAGAAATTTGCTCGGTGTTTGGTGGTAATCATGCTACAAAGAAGACACAAAGACATTGTTGAAGCAAAGTTATGAAAACTTCTCTTCAAGCAATGACTCACTTGATAGCATCTTCACCAAACTTGAAGATTGTTACACACCGATCGTGTTTGGCATTGAGGTAGAAAAGGAAGACCTCAATTTGAAGTTTCTAAGAAGTTTGCCTTTAGAGTTTCATACTAATGTTACGATCGGGAAAGTAAACCGATATTGAAACTATGAAGCTCAATTATCTTTACAACAACTTCAAACTCATTGAAAAATGATTGAAGAAGGTTGGAAACTTGGTACAAGCTCAAGCACTTGGATTTGATGTCAACCTCATTGATGATGATGATTCAAGATGACCGTGATGATGATATTGCCACCTTTGGTTCTACAATTTCCACTAGTAATATTAGCGTTACCACCGCAGTTCAAAGAAGAAGATTGCGGTATTGAGATCCTACCTTTTATGCTTTTATCTCCACTCAAGTTAATGGCTCTATATTAACTCATGAAGACATAAAGCAAATTGATGAAGATGACTTGGAGGAGATGGATATAAAATGGCAAATAGCTCTTCTTAGCATGAGGGCTAGAAAATTCTACAAGAAGACTGGCAAGCCAATCCACATCAATGGTGGTGAAACTACAGGGTTCGACAAAAAGAAAGTAGAGTGCTTCAATTGTCACAAGTTGGGGCATTTTCCTAGGGAATGCAGAAGACCAAAGATGAAGGACAACAGGTCTACTTGGTACAAGCAAAAGTAACAACCAACTGTGGAAGAACCAAAGGCAATGTTGGCAATTGATGGTGTGAGCTATGATTGAGTTTCATGGTGATGAACTAGATGAAGAACCTTCGATCTGCTCTTGTGTCTCTGAATTTGCTCTCATGGCTTTCTCTAACTCTGAGGTACATAACTTTGAAAGTTGTTCTAAAACATGTAGGGCTGCTAGAGAAGTTGAAAGGCTTAATGAATCTTATGAAAGTCAAAGAACTGAGTTGTTTGTTGCTAATTATGCTGTGTCAAACATTAGGAGAGCTATAGCTGTATTAGAAAAACAACTAGAGCACTATAGAGAAAATGAGTCAAAATATAATGATGATATGATTCTTCTTAGAAGAGAGGTAGATCATAAGACAACTGTGAACGAGGCATACCAAAAAGAGCTTGAAAAACTTAAAAAGATAAATGAAAATGTCAATTTAACTGTAGACACCTGTTATTATCAGTCTAAGTCAATTGATAAAATTTGGAATGCTCAAATTATGAGTAAAGCTAAGTCAGGTATGGGATACCATACTATTCACCACTACTAAGAGGTATTCCATCACCTCCAGGCATAGATTTAGCTCATACAGGCCTAGAAGATTTTCAGGAACTTAAACGTGAATATGGTCCTCTAAAGGACACATTTGTGAAAAGTGAAGAACAGGTTAAGCATGAAACGATGTTTTGAAAGTGCTAGTGACTCATCGGTTGTTGATGAGAATGTTAAAAGAATGTAGAGGATTCTATCCTAAAAGTTGTTAATCTTATTCTGAGAAGAACCTAGGAAACATGCTAATAAAGCTAGATCAACTGTAAGGTATGCTGAGATGTATAGGAACAAGCCTACAGATCCTAGGGGTAACTAGAGGAGTTGGAATCATGTTAAATCTCAACAACTAGGTAGTGATTTTGTGATGTACAATAAAGCATGCTATATCTGTGGTAGTTTTAATCATTTATATGCTTATTGTGACTATCATGTTGGGAGAAGGGAAGTCCATGGGAATAAAAGGGTGGAGTATAACAGGTTTCAAAACAATTTACACCCTAATTCTCACAAGAAATGATCCCAAGAGCGATTCAACTAAGAAGTGGCCTCAAAACTTTGCCACCGCAAAAGCGTAACATCTTGCTCACTCTAAGTCACTGTTACAAGTGCAAAATCCAAAACAACTTTGCGTAATTTGCATAAACAGGAAAAGAACTTTCAAAATAAAAGGTTCATTATAACCAACAATGGGTACCTAAAACCAACCCAGTTTCCTTTGCTCATTAGAAAGTTCCCACCAAGGGTTGTAAACAAGAAAAGGGGACATGGGAAATTTTGTGAAGGCATCGACACGTTGGGAATGGAAACCTAAAGGAACTACCTCATCAACCAATCCCAATGGTGTATCAATGACCTTTGATAGATTTAACTACATTGATACACGAGGCGGATCCAAGTCGGTCATGGCTTGGGTCCCAAAAGAAACTAACTCTTTACTTATATGCGCAGGAACATCCAAGGACAAAAAGATCGATCAAGGTTACACGAGATAGTGGGTGTTCAAGGCACATGATCGGCAACAAGTCCTATCTTTCAAATTTTGAACATTATGATGGATGATGTCACTTTGGAGGTGGAGTTAAGTGAAAAGTAAATGGAACAACAAGTATGATGCAAGAGATTTAAAGCAAATAACATGGATTTTTATTATTATCAAACAAAACTGCACACTGAGTGCACTAGATACATCCATGAGATACATACAACAAGCATCATTACATGAAAAGAAAACTGAACACAACATTCAACTACCAACTGATCACAAAAGCTTCACATCCTATCCCACAACCCCAACCAAACCACCATCTACCACCTATGGCTTCTTTGGGAAGGCCCACTCTGGCATGACCTTAGGCGCATTTCGCCTATCTATCACACTGTAAACCTTAGGGCTTGCTAGCCTCATCACCACTACCCCTACAGGTGGTGAGGATGATGAAGGTCCCTCTTGTGGTGGTGCTGACAACAGTGGTGGAAAAGGTGGCATCTGCAGTTCTCCGATGGAAGGATTCTTGCAAGGGAGGCACATCTAAGACCATGAAGTAGCATCATCATCGTCTTGCATATGGGAAATGTAGCTTGACATGGAGTCTGAGCTATCTTCCTTGATAACAGCATCTTGTGACATTGGTTGAGTTGAAGAAGGACCAGTAGCCATAGAGTTAGCATCTGCATGAGTTCTTTTTCTTGATGTAACTACTTCAAACACCTCTCTTTTTGTTTTACGTGGATTATTCAGAATATAATGCCATGCTTCTTCATCCCAAAAGCTATTCGATATTGAGCTGTCCGATGAGACATTGATTGGGTTTGAATTGCTCATGGTGATTTTTGGTAAAGTTGCTTTTGACAGGTTATAGGAGAGAGAAGTGTTGATGTGTTAAAGTATGTGAGTCTAATATTCTTAAATAGAGGATTAAGTTGGATTCAGTAAGTTAATGAGGGGAAGGTATAAGTTGTTGAGGAGTAAATGAAGTCTTTGACTTTGGTGGAAGGATTAATAACTTGAAGTTGACCTGTTGACTGGGTGGTTTAGTATTGGACTAACCACTGCCAGCAAAATTTTTTATCTATTTCTAGTTATTCTCTAACCTTAACAATGCTTTCAGTGTGTGATTTATGTTTATTATACACAGGTATGAAAGATTTATTTCATACGTTGGAGTTGTTATTGTTTAGTGCTTGTATTGTTGGTTATGCAGAGATTAAGTCTAAGAGTGGCAAACATAATACAAGCAGTGGTAAAAGGTACTCTTACAGTGGAAAAATAAAACAGGGAAATTTCATTCATGATGAAGATTCATTACATTCAAAGTGAGAGTGCTCCTAACCACAATCAAAACACAAAAGATTAAAACCTAACACAACCTACATCATCATCTCAGACATCAGCTACTCCATTGGCTTATTGCCCTTGCCCACATAGTTATGCTTGTTCTTCTATGCTCTCTTCCTTTTGTTCTCAAAGGTTGACTGCATTCTTGGACAAGGAAGACCAAGAACTTGTGGAGAAGGCCTTGGTAGTCTTGCAGACTTCTCTGGTATAGTTATCGCTTCATGTTTGTGAGATGTCTTCAATGCTTCCGCCGAGCCTTTGGCAACTCTTTGGTCGTGAATAGGTTTCATCATTATTCTCATCATCATCGATGAGTGGAGTAGAACTCAAGAGAAGGTGCAGGTTTGGAAACAGTGCACGCTTGGCGCCTCATTAGTTTGCTTTTTGGATGAAGTGCTTCCGACCATTGTGTAAAATATCCGGCCCCACCACGATGCCTCCGAGGAAGACTCAAGCAATCACAAACTCTTCCTCGAATCGGAGGAGATGTCAATGATGTTGGAAGGTTTACTCATGGGATTGGGTTACTCCTAGAAAGCACACTTGAGTTCTCTTTCATAGCATGGATGGATAAATCGAACTACTTAAAGGCACACTCAAAGACATTGGGCATCGAATGAATATCATACTTGGCAATAGGCATCGAACATGGAATCAAAGGATTAACTCTCACACAAGGGACTTTGGGCATATTGTGATCAAGCATTCTAGGATTTCTTGAGATCGTTTGGCATATAGGCATGCATGTCCAATTGCATTATCATGAGGTTTCTCTAACTTATCCTCTTGAACAATCTCGCTGAGACATTCTAGCAATCCTTAAGGGATGAAGTATGTTTGAGCGACAAGTTTGTTGTTCACGACATATTTCACAGACAAAGCATATTTATTACAAGTGTGAACCTTTGATACACCATTCTCCCCATTGGTCATTGGCATTTCCCTATTACGACTCTTGATTCTCAATCTCTTTTGCAATAAGAAGCTATTTGTTCGTTATTTTTGTTACAGTGGCCTTTATTGATTCAAATAACTCATTGAAATGATTTAACCTTTTCATTTTCTTCTATAAAACTTCGTTTTCCTTTTGTAATGCATTTACTAGGTTTTGAAGATAAAGCGTTTGAGAATTACGAGAATCTAAAGGAGGAGGCATTTGGGGCTTTGTCATATTGTTCGTTTGACCCTTTAATTGAGAGATTTGGGCTTTGACTTTTTGATCGTGTTGCCTTGAGCTTGAATATGTTCATCCGTTTGTTAATTTGAAGCATCAAATCTAACTGGAGCATCCGAGGATGTCTTGATATTTGAAGTTTTGACATTTTCTTTAAGATGTTGATATTTTAGTTGTAAATTAAAATGCTCAACTTCTAGTTTAGAAAAAATGTTTAACCAAATTGTCGTGATCATCGGTTTAATTTTCTCGTTTAGTTAATTAGTTTTTTCAAGCTCAATGACCGCGATCATAGGAGACTTTCGAGAACAGCCAGATAATTCATGAAATTTGGAAGCATTAATGATTTTAGGGTTTTATGAGTTTGAATGTGTTTTGATAAAGACTACAATATGCCAAGCCTCTTTATATAGGCAAAGTCGGTCACAAGGGTTCATTAATGAATATATTTACTTTTCCCTATTTTGGTAGGTTAAAGAGTAAATATAGATATTATCGGGTTGACTTTGGAAGATATTTTTAGATAGTGGCTTGGTTAAAAGTAACTTTGGTTAAGAACAAGTTGGTTATTCCTATTCTTTGTATTATGCTATCACATGCAGATACATAACCAATCTTGGCTGGGAGTTGATCTTAAAAGGTGTATAACTGAGATACACAACAAATGGTTATTGATTCACCATGTCTAACCCATAAGAATCAACTAGTCCAAAGCAAACGACTCTTGGTAAAGACTTGTCAAATCCGTTTATGGTTGATAGTTTACAAAACTATATGGTTATCAACTCACCATATTCTTTATGATTAAGAGTTGGCTAGTCCATAGCAAACGGCTCATGGTAAAGACATATCAAATCCGTTGATAGCTGGTAGTTTGCTAAAACTATGATAAAGGGCGATCAAATTTTTAAATGTTTTTCTTTAACAACGCTCTTTGAAAATCTTTATGAAAATTCCCCTTTGCTAGTTCACAGTTTCCACTGACAGTGTTATTTTTACCACCGTTGATCTAGCCGTTACAACTGATTGTGTCAGTGACTAATTTTTTACTAGCCGTTGAAAGAAAACATTGTTTCCATATATATATGGTAAAATTTTTGGAAGATTATCTACTTTCCTAATTGCTATTTATCCTCTAAAGATAAATATTTTCCAAAGATAGTCTTTCTTGCACAAAAATCTTAAAGCCTACCACTATATATCTTTATCTTTCAATTAGCGAGTTCTTTATACAATTCATACTGACACAATATACTTTTCATCAAAAGATTCTATGGCACCTATCACTTTTGCAGATGAGCACAACCAAGTGGCCTTCTTACAAAAGTCAAACAAGAAGAGTGGCCCTGTTTTTCATCAGATTGTGGACTTTCTTAATACTACCCATATAAGGTATGCTTTACTTCTTAATCCCACAATCTATGTCTCTTAAATCAAACAGTTTTGGACTTCTGCTCAATCCATAACCATTGAAACTAGAGATACACATGGAACAGTGGATGCTCTTAGAGCCACTGTGGATGGGGTAACCATTGATGTTACTGAGGCATCCTTGAGGAGAATTATCCAATTGGATGATCTCAATGGTATCATCACATTAGCCATGCCCGAAATTTATACACATCTTTCATCCATGGGGTATGATACCACTGACAAAAAGGCTACTTTCAAAAAGAGTGGTTTTTGTCCCCATTGGAGATTTTTGATACATACTCTTTTGCATTGCCTAAGTCCTAAGAAAACTTCTTATGAACAATTCAGTTCAACCATGGCATACCCTTTGGTTTGTCTAGCTTTAGATAGGACTTTTAATTGGTCAAAATATATATTTACAAGTATGCAAGGCAATGTAAAGAGTTCAACAAAAAATTTGGTGTATCCAAGGTTTGTGCAAGCAGTGCTAAATGAATTTCAACTGCAATCCCATAGAAGAACTTATAAAATCCGTTGCCTTAAGCCTAAAGTTTATCAAAATATGAATAAAGATGGCAATATGGATTTTACACCTCTTTTCTCAAATGCTTGCAAAGATTTCTCAAGTACAAACTACACCCATAATCACTATTCCACACACTGATTATACTCCACCAGTTTCTCACACCTATGAGAGGAGGCAAAAACACCAACTCCTCCTATTACAACACAAAGATGTACCGATCCTTTTGGTTTAGGCACAAGCGTTGGTGGTTCGAGCTTCAATCTAGTCCAACTAGGAGGAACCTGAACCAATGCCTTATGATTCACCTCTCCCAACATGTTACACAGTTGGAAGTATTGAGGGCAGTGGGCAACAAATGGAATTGATGGTTTTGTGTACCAAATTTGTCTAGCAGGTTGAACCTCTACAAAAAGACTTGGCACAAGTTAAGAAGCAGCATGCCAATGAGATTCAGACCTTGAAAGAAGAGTTGCAGGGGTTGAAAAAGAAAAAGAAAACTACAAAGATAGTGATCTCATCTCCATCCTCACCTGAGATGGTGATTCAGCAGATTTTAATAAAGATTTGGGAAATTCTCCCAAACAGAGGAGGAAAATGACATCTGAAACTCGGGGAGGATAATTGATTTTGAAGATGAAGGTGTTTCTAGTAAAGGTGCGAGGAAGGCGATACTCAAGAAGAGCAACTAGAGCAAGATGTTTTAGTATTGCAACTGCCGATTTTACCATCGATCCAATTTCCACTGCAGAGCCAAATATTCCCACCTTTGGACATGATATTGCCAACGCAAGTGAAGAAATTTATATACGTAAGAAAGACAAAGGTAAAGTCGTTATGCAAAGCAAGGAGCAAACAAGCGAAAGATTTCAAAGAAAGAACAAGTTCGATTGCTCATGATGAAGAAGTTGCAAGAAAGATTTATGAAGTTGAAGTTCTTGAGAAGAAAAAGCTTGAAGAATTGGAGATTGCAAGCTTTATAGAGGCTAAAAGGTGGATAGAATGGAAGATCCACTTTCCAATGCTCCACCTACAAGATTCGAGAGAAGACTCGAGTTCACTATGTACCTCTTGAAGAAGAAATTGAGTTCATGATTGCAAATGATCCAGTGATCAAGAAGAAAGCAATTGACCTAGTTGCAGATAAGTCTTTAACTGAAGAACAAAGAACAACTCAGTTAAAGGACTTTATTCAGATGAAGAATAATCAAGCACTTCAAGATGTAATTGGTTCAGTCAGAAAAGGTCAAAAAGAAACCAAGGCACAAGTTATTGCATACATGAAGACTTATTGTTGCAATGTTGGTGGCTGGAAAAGACATCAATTCAAAGGAATCCCCGATGATAAAGTTGAAAGTATCTACTACAGAGTTCAAAGACAAGATAAAGATTTTATTCCAATGGACTCTGAAGAAGAAGCAAGAAGGTATCCTAATTTGAAGAGAAAGGCCAAAGATAGTGAATCTCATACATTTAAGAAGACAAAGTTTGCTGAAGAACAAGAAGTTCCAATTGAGAAATTTACTGAAGAACAGCTGACTGATATGATTGTGATTGAAGAAGAAGATTTTTATCGAGAACCGCTGCAATTCAGACATCCTATTATTGATTGGGAAGTATACACTGCCAGCAATTTTGCTCTAACATGGAAGATTACAAGGCTAGGTGGTGAAACTTCATCATTCATTAAATTTGAAGATCTCATCAAAGCTTGTGACAGAGATGATCTTAACACATTATGGAAATTAGTTCATGAAAGGTTTGATGCTGAAGATCTCAAAGATATGAAGGAGATGCGATTATGGGTTAATCTTAGAAGGCTCTATGAACGGATGTTAATGATGATTTACGGAAATTCTCATGTTCATGTCACAGTACTAAATGGTTTTACTATGATTCATGTGAAGTTCATCATGTTTCTACAAGAAATGGAGTAGATGCATTCATGCTTCTTTGAGAAAGAATATCCACTTAGAGCTAGAACTCTCACGGTGATGTTATGTACAACAATAAGAGTTCATGAAGACAATGAGAAGGTCGAGCATTGTTACTTAGGCTTCAAGATCAATGTTCATGAGCTATTCGAATTTAAGGAAGAAGTGAAGTGTTTGGTAGAATTCCCAAATCCTTGAAGATGATGTAGATTGAAGAAACTTATTGATTTGCGAGAAATCATAAGTTTAGGGAGGATTGTTGGGAATAATCTGTTACCACTGATAGCTATGGAAGACACTGCTAAGTATTGCACTAGCAGTGGAAACGTATTACCACTGCTATTAGATAATTGTTAGGAAAACGTGTTTAGATAAGTATAGAAAATCTCTTGTGTATATTCTATATTGTTAGCTTTATACTTATCTTGTAAAGGACTCCTTGTACTATAAAAGGAGGTCCTAGGTCATTTTCTTAGGTACTTACTAACATACGTATCATTCACATAAGCTTCAAGGTGTAACCCTAGTGATAAGCAAGATCACTCGTATTATTCATTAATAATATTGGAGCTTAGTTTTGTGTTTAATTTGTGTTCACTTACAATACATCAGATAATCCGTCTTCTAAGTATTACTAAGGAAATTTCGCATGCTTATTAATATAATACAAAATATCACTGACACAAGGTGTGTGTCCAGATCCATCAGGCATGCTCTGCTTACCCCTCCTCCCAACCACCTCCCAAACTTGTCGGCTGGGGAGCCTAGCACCTGTACTCTCTTTTATAGTACTGGAGTGGGGGGAGCTGGCCTTTATGTAAGAGGAGCTACCACTAAAGCTCTAGAAGTCCTAACTTGTTCATCTTCATTAGTGTCCTCGTAGGCAGAGACAAAGCTTGGCATGGAGTTGAGTTCAGAGCTGGTGTCTTCCACATAAGATGGTGGAGTAGGAAGATTTTCAGATGAAGTACCCACAGGCGTTGGTGCTGGTGCTGGATTAGTGTTCATAAAGGTTAGTGTGGTGTGCAGGGGAGGAAAGTAGTTCTTCCATCCATCGTTGGATGAAGAGCTAGATGATGAGTCAGATGAGATTTCAATAACATCAGGGTTACTCATTGTAGTTGGAGTTTTGTAGGACTCTGAGAAGTTTAAAGACGTGTGATGGTTTCGGTTTGTGATTCAAAGGCTCTTTTTATAGGCAAAGTTAACTCACCAGGAACATTTAATGCGAGTAAATTTTAGCTGGTGAAGTAGTAAATATTGGAGATATTTTCACTAACGAGTGTTGACCATAAGAAGATATTTTACAGGGACTTTTAATCCATTTTTTAGTTCTGGTCGTTAATACTGGTGGATTCATGGTTAAGTCTGGTGTTTTAATCTGTTACCATATTTTATGGGGTAACAATTATCTTTCTATACTTTGAACTTATTCACTTTCCAAAGATAAATTGAAACCCTGCCAGTATATATACTCCTCATAACTCTGTTATCTTATACGAGTTATAAAATAGAGTCAGTCATGACCATCTATATTTCTTGTTTCATCATGGTTTCTGCAGAATGGTGTGCTAAGATTGGTGTACATATCAGTAATGTCTTGGAGTTGTGTACTAAGTTGTCTTCTAGAATTTCAGTCTTGGAACAAGATCTTGCTTCGACAAAACAGGTGTTGGGAGCTAAGGTGAATCAGTTGGAAGACGACATCCAGAACTTACAGGTCAGACATGGTATTATTAATGAATCAACTCAATCTCCAGAGTCTGTTAATAATCTTCATGATTCTTCCAAACTGAGGAAGAAATCAAAGTTCATTACCTTGAAAGGGATGGTTCAAAAATCTTGATCCAGTAGTTGATTGGGAGATTTATTGGGATCAATTTGGAAAAGCTTGGAAGGTCATCAGATACAATGGAGAATTTGATGTTCACAATCATCTTAAAGATTTAATAACATCTTATAATAGACAAGAGTTGGACACTTTGTGGAGTTTGGTTCAACAGAAGCTCAAAATTGCTAACAAGTCTGATGTTAATGAGCAAGAACTTTATATAGAACTTCAAAGACTGTATGCACCTGATCCTACCGATGTATATTGGAATTTTCCATGTCAAGATTCTGGTGTGTCATGGAAATTTTATGATAAGTGTGATGTTCATCATTTGTCTACAAGAAGTGGAGTTGATTTGTTCATGTTGGCAGAAGTAGAATATCCATTGTGTGTTGAAGTGCTTCAAGTAATGTTACTCTCAAAGCTTCAGTATGAAAAAGAATCTGTGGCTACTGAAAGGCTCATCAAAAGGATTTGTGATCAATTGCTGGCCAAAATAGTTGATCAAATTGACGAAGAAACAACAGTCAAACGGAGACGTATGAGGTAAAATTGCTTGTTAGTTTAAAAAAATGGTATTCAACTCACCATATCTGTGTGGATGAAGAGTTGACTAGCCCATAAGATCATGGCTTGTGGTAAAGGTTGTGGAAAATCATGGCTAGTCCAAAAGGGTACAACTTTTGGTAAAGACTTAACAAATCTGTTGATAGCTGCTAGTTTACTAAAAATCAGATGTTATCAATGTACCATGGTCTTATACACCTAAAAATTGGCTACTCCAATAAAGATGGCTAATTGGTAAAGAGACATCAAATCCATTAAATTTTCTATGATTCACCTCTCAAAGAATTTAACACATCTGGAAGTGATGAAAATAGTATGAAACTTTCATGTTTTGATGTACAGATAGTCATTGTTGCTGAAAATACCAAGGAGTGTTAGACGTTTGTTGATAGGAAGCTGCTCAGACCAAATAATAAAGACAATCTCAAGAATGCAGCTTAAAGATAGTTCCAAGATCCTCAGGAGCTTAAAAGAACTTGAAGTTCACAAGTGAAGATCAAGTTAGGGGAGGATTGTTGGGAATTATATTTTGCAATGATTAAGTCTTGTTAAGTCTGGTAGAGTTAGTGGTTAAGTCTGGTAGATCAGACTTAAGTCTGTTTTAGTTAAGTCTACCAGTACTACAGATGTTAAGTCTGGCAGAGTAAAGTGTCATTGGTTAAGTCTGTTTATGTCCAAAACAGAATAGTTGTTAGAGTTATATTAGGAATAGATATGAACGTGTAGAGATATCTTAGGAGAAGATATCTTTACCCTTCTACAAGTTTGTTAGATAATTAGGGTTTTCTTGGTGTATAAAAAGAACCCTAATGTGTTAAGAAAAGGCACGGGTTATATGCATTAGCTTTCAAGCAAATTAATAGAAATTACAAAGTTAGTTTATATTGTTCTTCATACTTTGTGTGTTAAATTCCGCATTAACACATCAAGCTTTTGCTAAAGAGTTCTTCATATAGTAAATTGAATCTATTCAAGTTTATTATTAGTCATTTAAGGCTACTTAGATCCAGAAACTTTTGGACCTACAACCTTGAATATTAATGAACATAATATTCATCTAAACACTACTTCTTCTCCTTGATTCCCGATGATAGACTTTACGTCCTTCTCACATCCCTCCATGCAATACCTCATTGTTGACCAACATGAATCATCTCTTCTAAAACCCCCAAAACATACCCACCCTTTTTAGCCTCTCTTTGCCCAATTGGGAATTGTTCATAACCTTGGCACTAATCCTCGGCGAAAACTCCTTGTCCATATTTGTGACCTCCTCCCCAAAAACATGATCTCCGGTATTAACAGCCTCGGATCCCACCGGTGTGAATCTAGGGGGTGAGAAAGTGAGGGGCTCGGGTCCTGAGTCTCCAACTCTATCTTCTTTTTTTTAAAAGCTCGTAAATCTCGAATGGATCATCATAATGTTGCTCACCTATTTCTTTGTTATGTTTCATAGGCGAGTCAGAATTATCACCAAAGATCATTTCATCGACTCCTTCAACATCACTAGTATTAAACTCACCTTCCTCTTCTTCACTCTGATGAGGCTGCTTTTCCTTAAAATTCTCTCCACGAACAAAATCGTCATCCGACATATACTCCTTCTCCTTATTATGGAGAAAGGTAGGATTCCATGTGAAAAGCTCTTTTGCACGAACCATAAACACTCTACCCTTAACTATAATCTTGAAAGACTCAAAATGGAAGTAGGATGTTTAGTAATGATACACAAATGCTTACGGCCAAAAGAAGAGTCAAAAGTATCCTCAATATTCAACGTTTCACCCCATTTTTTTTCCAATTCTTCTAAAAGTTTCACATGACCAGGCATGTAGCGGAATTCCCTCTATATCCACCCAAACGACACGCTCATTGCTAACAAAATCTTGACTAACATCTTGGATCTCATGAAACCACGAATTAACCCCCACATGTTTCATCAAGTTCGTCTTAGTTTCGGCCTTATTAAATTCAAACATCACCCACTTTCGCCTAAGATAAAATAGTTTAGCATCCTCAAATCCTTCATCAGCGAGAATAATCTGTAAATTGGGTATAACATTGAAATCCTTAACTCTTCCCATTGCACATATTGAGAAGTCCCATTCATTGATACACACATCGTCTAAAACCAAAGCAGATGAATGGGAGATCAGAGGGCCAGTATGAACTGAAGGAGAGACCCTATTGACAGCAGACATATACGAATCTGCATTCCCATGATTCTGTCTAAACCCCGATGATTTATCCACATGACCAGGATTCTTATTCGAGCCATTCAGAGGGGGGAAATTAGTTTTTTGAGACGAATGTTTATGTGGCCTGTTAAAACGAATTTGATTCGCGAACAAATGGAAACAACCAATCCATAGGGTACACAAATTCTTCACCAAGCGATCGAGATTAAAAACCTTTATAAAACGAAAAAATGCAAATCTCTTACTTGCCTTTGACTTCTTAGATGGAATAAACACATCAACCACCATACCATAAACACTACATTCTCTCCAAAGATCGCGGGAATTAACAGAATCAGGAAAAATAGTGACGTAAATGGAATGAGAGATCTTCTGAGCAAGCTCTTCATCGAATTTTTGAATTTGCCTGGTATTGTAAATATTGCTATGATGGCTTCTAGCCATTTGGATCGAAGGGAGATCACAATTAAAAAGGAATAAGCAAACCACGAACAAAATCCTAAAACCTCGTTGAATCAAATAAGGAATGATTAAAAATACGATCGCAATTAAAATAATTGAATTACACTAATAAATCAGACGTTATTCAATGATTCGAGGTTAACAGGATCAAAAGACAATAAGGATCAACGTAGGGATTGAGATTGAAAATGGGCGGGCGCTGCCATACTTATAAGAGCATAAGGTATGGGAGGAACCATTAACACGTTATTGGTATGACACATCAGCGACACATCATACACTTCCCAATAACACACCAATAACTAAAACACCCTCCCTCATAACACACCACTAACATGTTATTGGGTCCCACAAAATACCCCTCTAAAAATACCCACTCACTCACAATACACAAAAAAGAAAAGAAAAAAACACACACAAGAATGCAAATGGCTTGAGCCATTGCATTGGCTCAAAACATTTGCCTCGCGAATGGCACGATGCTCCGGTATGGTTGGCACACGAATGACATGCATTTGGCACACCAATGGCACCCCATCCTTGTGCTCTAATAGAAAAATGCTAGTACAGTACTTCGATATATATTTAGTACGTATTTATCAAGGATTCAAAAATCACGAATCGGTAGTTGGGTGGTCGATCCTCTTGTAGCTTGTAATCGGTATAGACCGGATTAATTGGATTGGTATTTTTGGCATGTTTTGGGTATTTCCGGCAAATTTTATATATTCTCTACAATATTTTCCATAAAAACATCTTGATATAGATATAAACAGCAACTATAAGTGATTAAATTTGTTTAAGGTTGAAAAAATTGTGAATCGGTGATTAATCGGATTGGCATCTGACAAGTTTTGGGTATTTTCGGCAGGATTTTCCTTTAAAAAAATCTTGTAATAGATATAAAAGCGACTGTAAGTGATTAAAAGAAGTTTACAATAAGTTTTTGGTATTTCCAACGAGATTTGCAAGTTTTCAGCAAGTTTGACCATCGTTGACAGTCTTTGACTGCCGTTGATCATGGTTGACCGATTTACACAAATTGACAAAGTTGGTGGCCCAGTAGCGCCTAGCCAGTGATTAATCGGCCCTGTAGGATTTTTTTGCAAGAATGATAATTATCTAGATATTTTAATAGGTGATTTTCTATCTGCTTGTAATGAAATTGAAATATCTTATATGCATAAACTAGTTTTAGAACCCGTGTATGTACAGGGTTTGGGTAGATACAGGGTTTGGTTAGATAGTATAACGGGTTTTGTAATATTTAAAAAATTTCTATAACATTATATAAAATTTTTAATACTTATATAGTTATATTAATTAAAAAAAAATAACTCCCAATACCGTCTTCCACGGGTATGGGTCCCCATACCGTCTTTCACGGTGTATGGGGGAGGTTGAGACGTAGACAGCCCTACCCCTACCTAAGGTAGACAACCCTACCCCTACCTCCGGCCTTGCAAGGGGTGAGGATCAAACCCTTGACCTCTGTCTCTAGAGGCAAGGGTGTTAACCACTTGATCCAACCTTTAATATAACTATATTAATTGGTTTATTTTGCATGTTGTTTAGATTGATCTTAATTTTTAAAAATGCTATTTTAGCTTGTTCTAAGTCTTTGTAATTTCTTTTTCCTAGTTTCTTGCTAGCTTTTAATAAAATCAGCCGTTCGAAAAAAAAAAAGTAGCACCAATGATTTGAAAAAATATGTGTCGTTGTTATATGTTCAATCTCGTCTATTTATTTTCATCTCTTAGTAACCCATAAGGTTGTGCTTTCATTTTGATATATATATATATATATATATATATATATATATATATATATATATATATATATATATATATATATATATATATATATATATATATATATATATATATATATATATATATATATATATATATATATATATGGATCATTTAAAAGTTGATCTCAAAAGAAATGTTGAGAAAAACCGAGAAAAGTAATCTCGACCATTGGATCACCCCTCTTCCCTCATTTTTTCATACCAAACTACGAGGGACCTAATTGTATTTTCCTTCATTCTTTGAGGAGGTTTCGTAAATTCTCACCCTACCCCCCACCCACCCCACCCCACCCCACCCTCGCCCCACTTCCCAAAATTTTCTAGGGGCTTCATAAAATTTTTTTTTTCTAGGGCAATTTTTTTTGGCCAAAATTTTTTTATAACTATGATGCACCTTTTATTTTGGTGCATCATAGTTATAAAATTTATTTTTGGCAAAAAATTTTTTTTAACCCAAAAATTTTTCTTTCTTTTTTTTTTTTTTTTTTTTTTTTGCTACGATAGTTTTAACTATGATGCACCAAATTTTATAACCGAGATGCACCCAACTATTGTTACCTAATATGCTCCAATAACATTGCAATAACTTAGTATACTATGCTCTTTAAGGGGCATTAGTTGTACAACCAGAGACAGAGCTATCGTAGCCATGGTAGCACCGCATGCTTTGTCATTGGGATAACGCAAGTGCATATTAACAATCGTGAATTGATGAAAAGTAAGTTAACCATGTGATTTAATAAAATGACTCGAAACATGTTAGGATAATTGATTTCATTGTATATTAACCATGGCGATTTGATGCACCTTTTATATTGTTGAATCACAGTTAAAAAAAGTAGTTATAACTATGATACATCATTTTTATAACCGAGATGCACCCAACGATCGTTACCTAATATGCTCCTATAACATTGCAATAACTTAGTGTACTATACTCTATAAAGGGCATTAGTTGTACAACCAGGGACGGATGGTAGTCATGGTAGTGCCGCATCTCTTTGTTATAACATGCTTTGTCATTGGGATAACGTAAGTGCATATTAACCATCTTGAATTGATGAAAAGTAAAAAAAAATAACTCTTAAACATGTTAAGATAATTGATTTCATTATATATTAACCATGTGATTAATAAAATAAACGTGTTGAATCATTTGAAAAATCTCTCTTTTATACACAAAGGTTGAAGGTTCTAATTCAAAACTTTTTCCGGAATAAGTTAATAACATATGCGATCCGATGCACCTTTTATTTTGGTGAATCACAGCTTAAAAAATAGTTATAACTATGATGCACCATTTTATAACCGAGATGCACAAAAAAAAGTGCATCACAATTATAAATTTTGGAGGAAAAAATTTTGGCCAAAAATTTTTTTTTTTGATATAGGATGGGAAGGGTGGGTGGGGTGGTTTCAAAACTTACCCTCAAGTTTGAGATGTTTCAAATTAGACCCTATAACTTTTTTCTCACTTTTCTCTAATTATACTTTCTCTAGAACCGCACTATATATATATATATATATATATATATATATATATATATATATATATATATATATATATATATATATATATATATATATATATATATATATATATATATATATTCTTGTTAATAATAATTTAAACCGATTTTAAACCTGCACTGCGTTAAACTTATAAAGAGTAATAACATGAGTCGTTATTTAATGCGGATAGTTAAAAAGAGTTCTTTTCCTGATATCTTTACTTAATCTCTTAAAAAGAATAACATCAGCCTTTCAGATATGTATACTCTCATGTATTCATTTACATGTCACAATATGCTTTCCTTTTTTATAATTATAATTTTATGCAAATACATTAGTTTAATATATATTGGTAATAAAATTTATAAATAAAAACAACATATTATTGTTTTTTCGTATAAAATATAAAATCTAGGAGGTATAAAGTCTATGAGTATTTATTAATTTTATAAAGTTATAAAAAATATGAAATCTGATAAGTATACTTAATTTCATATAATTTATTTAAAAATTAATAACTATTGTTTAATGCTTTACCCTATTTATTTTTAGTTTTATTTTTACAAAATTAACATATATGTCTCTTTTTAATTTATTTTATAAATTAAACAAAAATTAAAAAGTTTTACTAAATTAAGTTTCAAATTTGACTTTTATTGGCTCAGCTCATAAGAATGCAAATTTTGTCACGTAGGCGGATGGTGCACTACCAATATTCAAATTGCAATTTTCTAGCTTCTTTTTTCACTTTGTGGAGTTATCTTATTATATAAGAGATGTATCATGCATGTTGAAGTTTAAGAATGTAAATTAAAGTATTGAGTAAACTACGGGGATCATCCCTGTGGATATGAAGCTTGGCGATTCACCTTTAAAGCGGTAAAGCCTGACAAGCTAAGAAAAAATCGTGTATTAATTGAAGGAGAATTTACTGGGAAGATATATAAGGATGGAAGTTGTAAATAGATAAAGATCGGGAGCTAGCTATTGAGACTCAAGAGTCAAAGTGATATAAAAAGCAAATTTGAATAGAAAAAAACTACCAAACACTACTACAAAAAGCTCGGGAGACCGGTTACAAAGGTTATTTAGACCGGTTACATGAGGGGTGTAAAAGGGGGGAGGTCCAAAAGGGTGAACGTAATATAGACCGGTCGGACACTGGTCTAAAAGATATATTTTTAGACTGGTGTAATGTATCATTTAGGCTGGTTTGTGGACCGGTCTAAAAGATATTATTTAGACCGGTGTAAGGTATTTATTTGGACCGGTTTATAGACGGGTCTAAAGGACATAATTTAGACAGGTTAGTATTATTTCAACTGGTCTAAATGCCAATTATTCAGGAAAAATAAATAAATGATTAAACAAGCAAATTTTTTTCTCATGTATGTAGTTTAATAGCAAATCCTGTAACCTACTAATCTAATAAAAAAAACCTGTAAAGCTAACTTAACCAGAATCCATTCATCCTCTAATATAAATAGGAATCCATACATCATCATTTAAGTTAAACAACAATACAATCAGCCTCTAAAATAACAAAAGATCATGAGAGCTGATAATGTACATCCAAATATCTAATAAGCATTTATCTTGTTCCAGAAATAAGCACTTCCGGCCATAAAAAGTTCCATCATAATTAAATAGGACACATTGTATGCACTGCTCAACGGCCCGATCAATCTCTTTTGAAACAAACACACTCTGATTTGTCCATGGGATCTATATGTTAAAAATATAAAAATCAATAAATATATAAAACCTATAGAGAAATGAAAATAAAAAACAAAACAAAAAACCAAACAATACATATTGTTGCAGGGAAGTGTTGTTGATCAGTGTTCGCAAAATCGTACATCCATCTCATGACATAATAACCGCTTTAAGAATTGCCTTGTTGATTGCACTACATTTTAATAACACAAGAATAAGCAATTGAAACAACCACTAAAAATACTTGAGCAAACCAAACAGCCTTAAACTTGATAATCGATAAAGGAGCAAACCAAACAGCCTACGCATACCATAAGTACTAGGACAGTCATCTAAGGCACTGTAAGAATTATAACATTTTGGTTTGTTTCTGGTTTCTGTAAGAATTATAAACGACCTCACGCAGATCCCAGAAGAATTATAAACAACCCCACGCATACACGTAAGAATTATAAATAGCTTTAAACCAAACAAACATAAGTACCAAACAACCTTTATCGATTATCAAGTTTAAATTTGTTTGGTTTCTGAAGAATGTTATAATATCAAGTTTAAGGCTATTTGGTTTGACATTATTTTGTTACATAAGGCAATCGTAAGAATGTTATAATACCAAACAAATCACTATGTTAACAATTCTCTAGGATCAAGACCATAAGCGATTTTATTAATCAAGAAGTTGCACCGGTTTGACTTTTATTAAGTCAACTAGTTTTTCTAGTGAATGACATAAAATTAAAATCATTACGCCAAATGCCAAAAAGTGGCATTTTGTAGTTAAGTTGCACCATCATCGCTTTTTGACCCGATGGTCAAAATCGTGGTCACCAAGTGAGTTGGTGACCTAAACAATTAGTCTAGTTGCACCCACATCGGTTTCTCGATATGCATAACATCAAGGCAATTTCAACTTGCAAGCAATCCCAATACGGTAATTCCGCATTTCTTTTCCAAATACTCTTTTTGAAGTTGAAGTGCCTTCTTTCCTTTTCCCAAACACAACATGGATATCTTCCACTGGGAGAATGTAGCCTCCTCATTTAATGGTGGTAGTAGCTTTTATCTTCAATGCTATTATCAAACAACTTTCTCTTTTACGGTATGGGTGATACTCTTGAAGTGATCTTGATGCCCCATATATACTATTTTCTTACAATTAGACAACCAAATTGAGCGAGTGTGATCTTGACACACAGTCATGCCATTTTCCTTTCATTTTGTATCCCGACAAATTTCCATAAGCAGGAAAATCACTAATAGTGCAAAAAATCATGGCTCGCAATTGGAAAGTCTCTTTCTTGTACGCATCATACACTTTTATGCCCTCACTCCATAGGTCTTTCATGTCATTAATTAACGGTCTCAAATAAATGTCAATATCGTTGCCTGGTTGTTTAGGACCTTGTATTAGCAATGACATCATGATGTATTTTCGTTTCATACATAGCCATGGTGGAAGATTGTATATGCATAAAAGAACCGGCCAAGTGCTATGATGACTACTCATGTTTCCGAAAGGATTGATTCCATCTGAACTAAGCCCAAAGCGTATATTTCTAATCTCATATCCAAATTCCTCTTTAAACTCGTTATCGACGTTCCTCCATTGAAGGGAATCAATACATGTTTTCCATCTCTTTACGCTTCTTGATGCCAATGTAATAACTTTGCATCCTCTTCATTTGAAAATAATCGCTCCAATCTTGGTTTTAAAGGAAAATACCACAATAATTTAGTGGTGGGCCATTCTTAGTCCCGTCGGGTTAAGTGGTGTATCTTTTTTCATTTGTACCTTGATTTACCACAAATGCGACATGCATGTAGGTCCTTGTCGTTATCTCTATACAACATACAATCTTTTGGACATGCATCAATTTTTTCGATTTCATTCCCATCGGCACATCAATTTTTTGCTTGGTATGTTGAAACAGCAACTTGGCTTTTGGAACATTTCATGTAACACTTCTAGTAGAGTTGTGAAACCTGTGTCACTCAAACCAGTAACTGATTCAATGTTCATGAGTTTATAAACATCAGATAGTTTGGTAAAATCCTCACAACCTTCATACAACGGTGTTTCTGAGTCGACAAGAAATTTTTGAAATTGTTTTTGATTTTTTTCAGCAACATTATCCTCCAAGTTATGTAACATCTCATTTAAAAGATCATTATTGTATGACTCGTTTTTATGTTTGACATTACAATTGGAAACAAACGTGTTACTTTTAGCTTTGACTTCTCCATGAAAATCCCAACAAGTATACCTTTGCATAAACCCTTTTCTATAAGATGGATATTAGTAGTTTCGGATCGGCAAAACACTCCCAATTTAAACAATTTCTACAAGGACAATGAATTATTGATTTTCCTTTCTTCACCCGATCATCTTCGCAACTTTTAGAAATGAGACAAATGCTCCAAGTATTCGATGCTAACACGTTCTATCTCGACATCCATATACTACAATCCATCTTAAATTACACTCAATACGATAATACATACCACATCCTAAATGAGACAAAGTATTCAAAAGTAGTTTCAAATGGGACAATCCGAAATTAACCTCTATTAAGTTATTTTCGAGCGAGAATTAAACTAACGGCTCATGAGTTGCATTAAGAACGATTGTTTTCGGACGGAATTAAACTAACGGAATTAAACTAATAACGGAATGTTGCATAAAATAATTGTTTTCGTAATTCTTTTAGAACATACCTTACTTCCATGGTCAATGAACCTACATTTCGGATATCATATAAAGGCGATTTACATAAACATTCCTATAAATATAGAAAAATATTCATGTTAGCTTTCATTTATACGAGAATAAGAAATGTATATCCATAAACACGCAATTAGTGATTTTTATAAGTATAACATTTTTATGGAAAAGTTTACATAAATAATCATAAAAAATCTAGTTGGTATTAATATGAATGTATAAGAAGTGATACATACCTTTTAATTGTAGTTAATGCGGAAAAGTATGGTAATTATGAGAAAATTAATGACATTTTTCGAGTGTATTAAATGCAAGCATGTGGTGTTTTTGGATATTTATAGTAGATCTATTTTCTAGCCGTTGGGCACCTTTTTCAAAATTATTTAGACGGTGCATACAGCGAACCGGTCTAAATTGTCGATATATAGGCGGTGTAAATTAAACACACCGTCTAAATAATAGTTTTTTGGACCGGTATATACATAGAACCGGTCTAAATGTCACGGTCTAAATAATAGTTTTTTGTAATACTGAAAAATTCACAAATACAATTTTAAGAAGATATTAGATCAAAACTTACCAACTCAAGCTTAGCTTTAGAGATCATTACTTATCTCTAGTGTCACGGTTTCACAAGGTACAAGCCGTCTCGACTGTAACCGGAAATATTAACTTCTTGTGGTTTCTGTTTGCAATCTTTTGTAACTAAAAGTGATTATTTAGTTTTTTAGTTTAATCTAATTTGTTATGCATCAGTATTTCACAATAATACAATTTATATAGGTGTAGTTTTCACTAAAATGATTACTATTCTACTTGATTATTGATGAATGTATTTAATTTTCTTATAGCATACTCATTTTGTAACTAAAAGTTATTATTGATGTTCAACTGATTATCTTGTCATTGATCAAATAGTTGTGAGTTGAGACAACTAGTTGATTATACTATGTTGGTTTCAATTGGAATCTTTGCTTCGACTGTCTAGTCTCCTCATTCCTTTAACTGGACTGATCACATTTTGGGCTGGAGCAGCAAAACTTGCCACCAGCTGGCCGGGCTTTTATTCCAGTGACTGTGGAGAAGGATCCAAGATTATTGGCTGAAATTGAAGACCTAAATTCAACACCATCTCTAGGATCAAGTAGACTCTTGGGTAGGGGTGTAAACAAATAATTTTTTGTTGAGTAACTCGAGCTTGTTTGAGCCGAGCTTTATCGAGTCTCGAGCTCAAGCCCGATAAATGAGCTTGAAATATTTAATGAGTCGAGATCGAGCTTATATAGGCTCGACTCGATCGATTTATTATCGAGCTTTTAGGTAATACCAATGTTGCAAAATCTTGAATTGGTAGTCGGGTGGTCGACCACCCCGCAATGGTAATGTCGGTCAAGGCGAGATTAATCGGTGATTAATCGGATTGGCAATTCCAGCAAGTTTTGGGTATTTCTGGAGACCAAACTAAAGATCTTAACTGATTCTAAGCTTACTATGTTTCCAAACCTCAATAAAAGGCTCCAAGTCTGATTATAAGGCCCATTGTGTGTTATAAGTGAAATAAACGATCTCCATTGTGCGTCATAAGTGAAATTATTATTTTTTAAAGTTGACCGATTGGGCCGATTTTTGACCGATTCGGCTGATTTTTGGCCGATTTTTTGACCGATTTTCAAAATTGAATGGTGTATGGCCGACACCAATTAATCGACGATTAAACGCCGATTCGACCGATTTTTGCAACACTGGGTAATACTACGATATGTTTTTATACATATTATCTATATTTTAAGGGCTTATATGTAAATTTGTGTTAAAACTTATAAAAATGTTAAAACTTGTTATTATAACTTATTTAAATAATTTAGATAAGTGTTGAGGTTGGTAGAAGGCTTAAATGTTGTTAAAACCTTAAAACGAGATTTAAATCGTGTAAAACGAAAAGGGTGAAAGATTTACGTAAAATTGGAGAAAGTAAATATGACTTTTAAAATATGATTGTAAGGAACCAAAATGCATATAATTGGTAGACTACACATAGCCTAGTGTTGTTTGATTTAAATGTACGTTAATCTACGTACGCGATTAAAATAATCCGGTTGCTCGTAAAGGTAAATTTATTTAAAACAAATAATTAAATAATTAAATTATAACCTCATAAATTGAGAATGGTTACAAGTACAACGATCATTGTATCTTGAGAAACGGACGAACAATAAACGACAAATTCGTTTAAAAAAAATGTGCCAAACACGTCTCTCGATCTTGTTCTCAATTCGGTTTGGTTTACTGTTCATGCTTTAATTTATCATTTTCTGTTTTCTTGTATTGTATTATTGTGGTTTATTTATTTATTTATTTATTTATTTGAACAGAGATTACATTTCACTCCTCACTAATGGAGTAATTTGAACACAACAAGTTACATCGAATATAATGGGCAAAATCGAAGCCGACTTGCCAAACAAAATACACGCAACAAGTTAAGCCAAAGAAAGCATACACCCTAATAGTTGTGACAGACTACAAAGAACACCATACAAGGTGAGGGAATCACCAAAGTGAGATTTTGGTAGACACAACCATATGAAGATGTAGCTTGACAAAAGTACGAAAATCACAGATAACATACATAAAGATAAAACCGAGCATCCTAAAAGGAGCCAGAGCAAACCAAACAGATCTAGAATCAAAACCCAAGGCTACAACAAGCTATCGATGGCGGACCAAACAGATCCGAACAAAAGAGACCGGTGGTAACGGATCCGAGCGAAGATAGCGGTGGCGGCCAAGATGGGAGATGACAAATCTACGGGTAAGGGCTATTATTTTGGGAAGGGAAAAAGTACAAGAGGTCCAGACGACCGGCCAAAGCCAACTGGGAAAGGTCGAGATTTGTTTGTTATAGGCTAGAGAGAAGTTAGAGAGGTTAGAGAGTTTTTAGAAGTGTGATATACTATGATCCTGTATTATTGTGGTTTATGATTCGGGCAATTTCCTGATTTTGGTTTGCAATTAGACATATATTTTTATCAGCAATGCTATAGCCATCTAAAAAACTTGCTAAAAAAATTTCTACAGTATCGTGTCTTAAATTCATAGGTTTAGGAAGTTGGCTCACTTTTGTCACATTCCAATCAACTTATTGCATCCCTAACTAAAAGAACTTTCGTGTATCAACTTTGTGTCGAAAGCTTCTGGATGCTACAAAGAAGAAGATTCTTGAAGTGGCTAGTACAAGTGGGACTAATATTGCTACATTAAATCCGTTTGATGCTCTTAATATGATTGATCTTGATGAGGCCGATATTCTAGTGTTCTCATTGACTTGACCAAAGATGGTAGTTACGCTATGGTGGAAATGGTAGCACTAGTACTACTCTATTGTTGGAAAAATTGAGGAGCTTGAAAAGCTAATTATTGAGGGAAAGTTACTCTTGTGGATGATGATGGTAAACCTCTTAAAAGGTTGATTTGAAAGAAAAGGCGCGATGATACTGCTACTAAGCCTAGTTCTTCTTCTCCGATTCTACGGTGGGTAACCCATTCTCTAAAGTGGGGGATGTGATTGTTTCGGCGGTGATGATGAGGAGGTGCTTGGTAGGATAATCCGTGGCTAACTTTCTCGCATCAAATGGCGGTCATGAGCTTGAAGATTATTATGATGATTATGCGGATCGTGTCTATGATTTACAGAATTTGGATGCTTTTCCGACATGTATGATATCAAGCTCCAAGGTCGTGGTAGTAAGCAATCTAGACGTTAGGTTATGCTTGGTTTTGTGTCAAATGTAATATAGTGAGTAGTGGTGGTTTCTTGTTTTAAGGATAGGAAGTGTCTTGTTATGTTACTTTCTACCGCCTACGTATGTTCCGAGATATGAGACTCACTCATATCCTTTCAGACTTAAATGTTTTTTGGAGTAATATATTTACCGGTGAAACCCTTTACCAAAAAAAACTTAAAAGAATTTTAAGCATAAAATTAAAAAGATGTATCATTTCTCTTCACGTGCGGATTTGCCATACAATTAACTAGTTATAATGCCGGCGCACGCGCGGGATTTTTTTTAATTTTTTGAATAACCTATTTTTATTTATTAAAAAAAATATTTTAACTTTTTGTTTGTTTTATTTATGGTTTTTTATTTTGTATTATACGATGAAGGGGAAGGAGTAGTACCATTTTCATCTTAGCAAATTGAGAAGACAAAAATATCCAAAAGTATTATTGAATAATATATTTTTAAATATTAAAAAACCAAAGAGTTGATTATAACCAATTTGACTATATTTGACTATCACGTGACTGTTGAAAGTGCAACAACTTACTGTATTATCCGGCAACCTAAGTGTTATCGTTCTTTACTTATTTATTTTGCTAGTACTATTCCTTGACTAAGCAAGTAGTTTAATGGAGGTGTTTTTAGTTTTCACTATAAGTCAAAAAGTGAAACCGAAACCAGACATATAAGTAACACAATGATGTTTGATTTTGATGAAATGTAAAACGGAAATGGGGGACAGGATGTAACTTCTGTTCAAGTTATTTTGTACGGAGTATTACTTAAACTTAGACCTACTTGATATATATAGTAAGGGAACCATAATCAACACTAAAACCAAGGTTCAAAAATCGCGAATCGGTAGTGAGGCGGTGGGCCTGTTTCAGAATTGTAATCGGTTCAGGCGGGATTAATCATGATTAATCGGATTGACATTTTGGCAGTTTTGGGTATTTCACGCGAGTTTTGGGTATTTCCATAAAGATTTTCCTTAAAACATCTTGTAATAGATATAAACAAATATAAGTGATTACATTTGTTCGCAACAGCATAATAGCGAATCGGTGATAAATAGTATTAGCGTTTTGACAAGCTTTGGGTATTCTGACGAGTTTTGTATTCGGCAAGATTTTCTTTATAAAAAACATCTTGTAATAGATACTTAATAGTGACTATAAGTGATTAAAACTAATTTACGGTGAGTTTAGTGTATTTCAAAGAAGATTTATAAGTTTCGCAAGTTTGACCATGGTTAACCACTATTGACCAATTTGTTTTAACGATTTAAAAAATCGGCAAGATCAGTGGGCTAAGAAGACCTAATCGGATGATTAATCTATTTAGACTTTTTTTGCAACACCGCCAAAAACACACTTAATTTAAACCTAACTCTATCAATAACAACATTACCTAACTAAATCTTTCTCAAAGATAACTGTCTAATACCTACACAAATCAGCAACAACAAATTGTTCGTTGCACTTTTTTTTTTTTTTTTTACTTGTTTTGGCTGTAAAAGAAAGAGGAAAACTGGAGTAATGAAGAGCGAAGAAAGTTCGTAGATTAAATCGTGATTAACTTTAGAAATAATTAACAGATTATTTTGGTAAATTCACTTTTTTCATTATGTAATAGTTAAGTTAAATGGTATTACTTTATAAATAGAGTAAATTACATAAATAGTCACTATGATTTGTTCATTTTTTCACATATAGTCACTCAACTTTTTGGACATACATACATCAAGCTTTCAAATCGTTCTGATTCAAATTCCATTTCGTTACATAAATAGTCACCAAGTTTCAAACCACGGTGCCATTTATGTAACGAAATTAAACCTTAGTGACTAGATTTGTAACAATTGAAACCTTAACGATCGACTTTGTCGAAAAAAAGTTCAACGACTAAATACGAAAAACCTGACAAAACCATAATGACCATTTTCTCAGAATTTACTCTTGTAAATAAGATATGTTCTATATCGCACATTTAAACACCTCATAAATCACAGAGAAACTAATCTTATCCTATTAGAAAAGCCAATAACATAAACTAAAATGTCATATGATATGAGAAAAGCAGCCCATTGTCTCTTCTTCTTGCTTATTATTCGTACGATATGTGCACAATAACATGACCACAAAAAGTTAGTCATTCCATTATACAACCCAAAACATTGTCTTCAATTCAAAAATTAGTCATTCCCCACAAAAAGTTAAATATAGTTTCTTACAAATGCAAATCACTATTAACATCTGAGATCAATGAATACATCCTATGTTTCAATCAAAATTCCATTTTTCTTCTTAAATTCTTAAATAAATAATAACACACTTAGAAATTGAAAACAATAAAACACATAACAATTTCAAACCAATTAAAAAAAAGGCACAAAGAGCTTGAGTGGGAGCTTTATAAGCTTGATCTCGGTTCCTCATATGATTTGAGCTCAAAATTTTGCATCTATGGTCTTTGAATACAAATATCATAAAGGTAGTATAAGAGGCTCAAATACCTCGAGCAGGGGCTTTATAAGCTTGTGTTGTTGTCCAATAATTGAGCTGAATGACTATATATGACATGAAAGGATAAAATGGCTTAGTTAATTAAGTCCTCAGGGGTCACAGAGATTTAGTTGTTAGTTTGATTGGAATTGTTGGAATTATATAACATGACAATCATGAATATAAACAATAAACATCAAAGTAAGTCGGAGGCAGATAGGATTTATTAACGAATAATTAATTAACATAAGAAATATCGTCACTTTCTCGATTCTAGCCTAACAAGAATCAAATCCACAAACTAAAGAATTGGGATGAACCTTAATTGGGTTTATAGTATTATAAAATTACCCTTACTGCTTTGTAATTCAATCCAAGATACAATCAATAGTGTGATTGTATCACGTTCTATCTGTTGCACGTCTTATAACAAATTAAAGTAATGCTAGTTTTAATTAAAAAAATAACTTTGTTTTGGAAAAGATGGGATCGACACCCATAAGGGTTGTACGATCGGATTATGCAAAACACACACAAAACTATTTAGGTTTTAGCATAACGAGTACAAGAGATAAATTACAAACACCCTGGTTTTGTATTTATACTCCAAACTAACGGTGAACAAGTTTGAGTTGTAGAGGATTGGGTTTCCTTTTCTTGTGGCGATCGGTTCTAACCATCCCACAAGGATTCCTAACCTTCCCAATATTTACAACATAGTCCTTTCCAATACATTTAACTCCGTTAATCCATTACATTAATTACTTAACGTCGTTAGTTATTTCATTTAATTAATAAATAAATATAACATTTACATTTAATTATTAACTTTAATTCTCATACGTAAAGTGTGCAATCCCATGGTCTCAAGTTCGATCTTACACGCTATTAATTTATAGTCCATAAAACCAATGACTCCCACTTGGACATATCTTAATAGAGTGATCACATCAGTTAGCGTCTAGCAACACTTCGATGCCTCTAGTACAACTCGAGCAAGGCTCTGGAAAATCTTTAATGATTTCTCATTATTATTATCCTTTTGTTTCTAATACCATGTTAAATAAAGAGATAGAATTAAGTCATTCTTTATTCAACCATTCTGCTTTCGTTGTTAGTGATTGAGCAAGATTACCAAATCTTC
>CM040239.1:88778843-88812549 GCA_022545495.1 Chrysanthemum lavandulifolium | reverse complement strand
GTTGACTTATTGTGAATGCAAAGACCATTGCGGATGAATTACAATGGGAAACCAGTTGGTTGATCATGAAGAAGGGCGCTTGTGAGAAAAAAACTACTCATTGCAACGAAGCAATATTGGACGACCGCTACTAGCCATTGAAGACTAGAAGCAGAACGGTTTCTAAATTTTTGATATTGTTTCACTTTTCTAACTATCTCGTCGGAAATAATTAGCACGTGTTGAACCCCACAAAAATCCCAAATATATTAATGTAGGAAAGAAAAGGGGACATTTTTTTTTGAGAAATTGTAAAGTAGATGTTGAAGTACAATGCTATTCAATAAAATCTTATTGTTTATTCTTATCTTTATCTTATTGATAAATTACTGTGAAAGATTGTTAATATAAACTTTTAGTTCCATCTTTGATACAATTTGAACTTATTTTTGTATTTGTTCTTTTATGATGTTATTTGCTTGAAAACATATAACAACATTAAATTATTTTGGCATTTTTTAACTGATATTTTTCCCAGATCGTTTCAGCCATTATGTATGCTTCACGTTTGGATTACCTCGTGTAGATGTCTATTTTCTGAAATTCACAAAATTCTCACCCGGTATGCTTCATGTGTAGATGTTTTAGCCATTGTCAAAATGTATGTTTTTATTATGCTTGCAGCCCGTCAAATGATAGAGATATGGGCAAGAGTACATAAATCGTTAAAAGATGATGATAAGGTATGTGCCGATTGCCCAATTTATTATAAAGATTTGCTAATTTGTTCATTAGCATTTATATGGTTTTTTATGTATCCAATTACATGTATACTTTGAGGCCTTTAACTTGGGTATACAATGGCCAGTAGTTACAATTTTGATAATTAAAGGTAAATTTAAGCAAGTCTAATTTGTGTTAATAGTTATTGAAATGTTCATTTGCTCATTAGTATATGTCATAATGTCAATGGCACTTACAAATTTTCTAACCTTCCCTAAGCATGGGTCAGGTCGGGCCTGTTTAGGTTGTGTCATATATGATTGCAAAGGTTCAATTGTATTAACATTAATCAAACATTGTAAATAAAATAACTTTTGGAAATTTAATGCAGAATTAATACACATGGTGGATTTTTGACTCGGACAACCCATTTGACCCATTTAACCCGTTTTTTATGCTAATCTTTTTAGTGTACACATTTCACCTGTTAGAGAGGAATAAACCTTGAATTCCTATGGCTAAAGCTGGTCACCTTTTAAATCTTGAAGGAGGAGATGGCACCTCTACTTCAGGTGGTTGCTTCATATGCTTTTATGGAATTGGTATTATCGCCTGCAATTCTTCCGGTATGGAATGAGTAAAGCATCAAGCTACAAGTCTCTATATATACGGCCAATTCATAAGTAAATGGGTCAAAGTTATCCCGATCGAAAGCAGACTAAAGATTGATCTATCTACAATCACACCGAAATGGTACGTAATTCAAGATAGGTATTAAAGGTAAGTTATAAGGATGAGGTATTGCAGATTTTGAAAGGCGGGTTTTGCCTTTGAGGTGTTATAGCTTTAGAAACCATGATAAAACACGATTCCAAGCATTCCTAAAAAGATAATTCACACCAAGCATCACCAATGGTTTAGAGATAGGCGAAGCTAGAAGAAATTATTGGAGTTTTTATTGAAAAAATGATTGATATCATTGTCTTGATATTGAAATATATATGCAATCCACATGTAGTTCAGGGATAGTATCACTAACGAGTTACTTTTGAATTTTGATCGACTTTGAAGTTGTAGTAGCACCACATAAGGATAAAAGGATGGGCGATGGCAGGGGCGGTATCATAAAGTTTTTGTAAGTGGGGGCAAGAATAAAGAATGCATATACATAAGGTCGGGTCCTCGACTCAAAATATTTTTTCCAGGTTAAGGAAATATAAACACTTTCATATATGGTTATGCTATATTCAATTAATTTAGTGAAGTTCAATTAAGCTAGGCATGTTTGTAGGACTAATGAAGAACTACAAGACTTTAAAAGATGGAAGTGCTTCCAAGATCGTGGAATGTTACTAATTGGTTGATAGAAGGTGAATAGTGGTGAGGAATCATATATGGTTCCATGAGATCTTATGGAATCGGTGAAAGCCACTAAAGAGGCTGAAAATAGTCAGGTGGTTGAAATCGAAGGGGATGATTGAATAAAAGGATCAAGAATGGAAGTAGCTCGAGCTAGCAAATGCTCATGCAACAAATAAGGTTAACCTAGAAGCAATGCGTCAAATAAACTGACGACCGGCATGATAAGTTTGCAAAATGTAGTGCGAAAGCTTACAAAAGAATTACGGCCTAGAGTTGCTTGAGTGCATTTAAATTAAGCTACCGTTTATGTTTGGTAAAAGGTATGAATTTGTCACTCATATTACATATTTATACTTTATGATAATACATGTTGTAGTTGTATATAAGGAATTTTCATATGTAGCATCAGATTGATCATAAAAATTAGATGTGGTAGTTTCAAGTAACTTTTGATTTTCACTATCTATTCAAAGTTGTCGCATATTAATTTTGTTAAAAAAGATCATGAAACATTAGAGGGTAGTATATAGTGATAAAATGTTACAACTTCCTTATGCCCCATCCACATAACTCAACCCATAACTAACATGTAAGGTGTAATAGATGGCTAAGTAAAACAATATGACACTAAATTCCAATCAAACTAACAACTAAATCTCTGTGACCCCTGAGGACTTAATTAACTAAGCCATTTAATCCTTTCATGTCATATATAGTCATTCAGCTCAATTATTGGACAACAACACAAGCTTATAAAGCCCCTGCTCGAGGTATTTGAGCCTCTTATACTACCTTTATGATATTTGTATTCAAAGACCGTAGATGCAAAATTTTGAGCTCAAATCATATGAGGAACTGAGATCAAGCTTATAAAGCTCCCACTCAAGCTCTTTGTGCTTTTTTTTTAATTGGTTTGAAATTGTTATGTATTTTATTGTTTTCAATTTCTAAGTGTGTTATTATTTATTTAAGAAGAAAAATGGAATTTTGATTGAAACATAGGATGTATTCATTGATCTCAGATGTTAATAGTGATTTGCATTTGTAAGAAACTATATTTAACTTTTTGTGGGGAATGACTAATTTTTGAATTGAAGACAATGTTTTGGGTTGTATAATGGAATGACTAACTTTTTGTGGTCATGTTATTGTGCACATATCGTACGAATAATAAGCAAGAAGAAGAGACAATGGGCTGCTTTTCTCATATCATATGACATTTTAGTTTATGTTCTTGGCTTTTCTAATAGGATAAGATTAGTTTCTCTGTGATTTATGAGGTGTTTAAATGTGAGATATAGAACATATCTTATTTACAAAAGTAAATTACATAAATGGTCACTGTGGTTTGTCCAGTTTTTCATATTTAGTCATTGAACTTTTTTTTCAACAAAGTCAGTCATTAAGGTTTCAAATTGTTACAAATCCAGTCACTAAGGTTTCAGTTTCGTTACATAAATGGGCACTGTGGTTTGAAACTTCAGTGACTATTTATGTAATGAAATGGACTGAATCTGTAACGATTTGAAACTTCAGTAACTATGTATGTCAAAAAAAAAGTTGAGTGACTATATGTGAAAAAATGAACAAATCATAGTGACTATTTATGTAATTTACTCTATTTATAAAGTAATACCATTTAACTTAACTATTACATAATGAAAAAAGTGAATTTACCAAAATAATCTGTTAATTATTTCTAAAGTTAATCACAATTTAATCTACGAACTTTCTTCACTCTTCATTACTCCGCTTTTCCTCTTTCTTTTCAATAAAACAAGTTAAAAAAAAAAAAAAAAAAAAAAAAAGTGCAACGAACAATTTGTTGTTGCCGATTTGTGTAGGTATTAGATGTTATCTTTGAGAAAGATTTAGTTAGGTAATGTTGTTATTGATAGAGTTAGGTTTAAATTAAGTGTGTTTTATGTGTTGCAAAAAAGTCTACAAAGTCGATTAATCACCGATTAGGTGCTACTAGGCCATCGACTTTTGCGATTTTTTAAATCGTTAAAACAAATTGGTCAACAATGGTTAATCATGGTCAAACTTGCGAAACTTATAAATCTTGCTGGAAATACCCTAAACTCACCGTAAATTAGTTTTAATCACTTATAGTCACTATTCGTATCTATTACAAGATGTTTTTTATAAAGAAAATCTTGCCGGGAATACAAAAACTCGTCGTAAATACCCAAAGCTTGCCAAAAATGCCAATACTATTTATCACCGATTCGCTATTATTGCAACCCTGAATAAATGTAATCACTTATAGTCACTGTTTATATCTATTACAAGATGTTTTAAGGAAAATCTTTCTGGAAATACCCAAAACTCGCAAGAAATACCCAAAACTTGCCAAAAATGCCAATCCGATTAATCACCGATTAATCCCGCCTAGACCGATTACAAGCTACAGGGGATCGACCGTCTCACTACCGATTCACGATTTTTGCAACCTTGGTTTTTAGTGTTCATTATGGTTCCCTTACTATATATATCAAGTAGGTCTAAGTTTAAGTAATACAAAATAACTTGAACAGAAGTTACATCCTGTCCCCCATTTCCGTTTTTACATTTCATCAAAATCAAACATCATTGTGTGTTACTTAGAGCAAGGGGTGTGGCAACTTTCCCACTTCTCTTCACTTGGGCCCCACGTGTGCCACCTCACCGCCACATCACTTCAACACACTCACTTAAAAATACCCCCCAATCACAACTAACCTCAACCTCTTCACTTGAGCCCCACCCACCCTCACTTTATAAACAATTAAACCGGCTATAAACCTTCACCTGCAAAATAGTTTTGTCTTTATTTGTGTCGTCTGCACGGCGAGACACCAAACGGCGAGGCACCTTGGTACGGTGGCGAGGGGTGGCGGAAACCGACGAGCGTGACACCTAGGATTGGCGGAAACCGGCGAGCACCATACCCCTTGCTCTTATATGTCTGGTTTTGGTTTCACTTTTTGACTTATAGTCAAAACTAAAAACACCTCCCACTTTTTGTCACGTGATAGTCAAATTGGTTATAATCAACTCTTTGGTTTTTTAATATTTAAAAATATATTATTCAATAATACTTTTGAATTTTTTTTGTCTTCTCAATTTGCTTAGATGAAAATGGTACTACTCCTTCCCCTTCATCGTATAATACAAAATAAATAACCATAAATAAAACAAACAAAAATTTAAAATATTTGTTTTTTAATAAATAAAAATACGTTATTCAAAAAAAAAAATCCCGCGCGTGCGCGGGCATTATAACTAGTTAATTGTATGGCAAATCCGCACGCGAAGAGAAATGATACATCTTTTTAATTTTTATGCTTAAAATTCTTTTTAGTTTTTTTTTGGGTAAAAGGTTTCCTCGGTAAATATATTACTCCAAAAAACATTTAAGTACAAAGGATATGACTGAAGTCTCATATCTCAGGCTGTTGCATAGGCGGTAAAGCTAACATAACAAGACACTTCCTATCCTTAAAACAAGAAACCACCACTACTCACTAGATTACATTTGACACAAAACCAAGCATAACCTAACGTCTAGATTGCTTACTACCACGACCTTGGAGCTTGATATCATACATGTCGAAAAAGCATCCAGCTGCCTGTAAATCATAGACCGATCCGCATAATCATCATAATAATCTTCAAGCTCATGACCGCCGCCATTTGATGCGAGAAATTTAGCCATAGGATTATCCTACCAAGCACCTCCTCATCATCACCGCGAAACAATCACATCCCCAACTTTAGAGAATTGCTTACCCACCATAGAATACGGAGAGGAAGAAGAACTAGGCTTAGTAGCCGTATCATGCGCCTTTTCTTTCAAATCAACCTTTTTAAGAGATTTACCATTATCATCCACAAGAGTAACTTTTCCCTCAATAATTAGCTTTTCAAGCTCCTCAATTTTTCCAACAATAGGAGTAATACTAGTGCTACCATTTCCACCCTTAGCCGAACTACCATCTTTGGTCAAGTAAACAGTAACACTAGGAATATCAGCCTCATCAGTATCAACCATATTAAGAGCATCAAACGGATTTAATGTAGCAATATTCGTCCCACTTGTACTAGCCACTTCAGTAATCTTCTTCTTTGTAGCATCCGGTTTCTTCGACACAGGTTGATACACCAAAGTTCTTTTTAGTTGGGGATGCAATAAGCTGATTGGAATGTGACAAAAGTGAGCCAACTTCTTAAACCTATGAATTTAAGACACGATACTGTAGAAATTTTTTTAGCAAGTTTTTAAGATGGCTATAGCATTGCTGATAAAAATATATGTCTAATTGCAAACCAAAATCAGGAAATTGCCCGAATCATAAACCACAATAATACAGGATCATAGTATATCACACTTCTAAAAAACTCTCTAACCTCTCTCTAACTTCTCTCTCTAGCCTCTAACCAAACAAATCTCGACCTTTCCCAGCGGTTGGCTTTGGCCGGTCGTCTGGACCTCTTGTACTTTTTTCCCTTCCCAAAATAATAGCCCTTACCCATAGATTTGTCATCTCCCATCTTCGCGCTGCCGCCACCGCTATCTTCTGCTCAGATCCGTTACCATCTTGTCTCTTCTACTCAGATCTGTTGTGGTCCGCCATCGATAGCTTGCTATAGCCTTGGGTTTTGATTCTAGATCTGTTTGGTTTTGCTCGCTCCTTTAGGATGCTCAGTTTATCTTCTATGTATGTTATCATGCTTTCGTACTTTTGTCAAGCTACATCTTCATATGGTTGTGTCTACCAAAAGCTCACTTTGGTGATTCCCTCACCCTTGTATGGTGTTGTAGTCTGTCACAACTATTAGGGTGTATGCTTTCTTTTGGCTTAACTTGTTGCCTCGTGTATTTTGTTTGGCAAGTCGGCTTCGATTTTGCCCAGTATGTTCGATGTAACTTGTTGTGTTCAAATTACCTCCATTAGTGAGGAGTGAAATGTAATATCTATTCAAAAAAATAAATAAATAAATAAACCACAATAATACAATACAAGAAAACAGAAAAATGATAAATTAAAGCATGAACAGTAAACCAAACCGAATTGAGAACAAGATCGAGACACGTGTTTGGCACATTTTTTTAAACGAATTTGTCGTTTATTTGTCGTCCGTTTCTCAAGATACAATGATCGTTGTACTTGTAACCATTCTCAATTTATGAGGTTATAATTTAATTATTTAATTATTTGTTTTAAATAAATTTACCTTTACGAGCAACCGGATTATTTTAATCGCGTACGTAGATTAACGTACATTTAATTCAAACAACACTAGGCTATGTGTAGTCTACCCATTATATGCATTTTTTGTTCCTTACAATCATATTTTAAAAGTCATATTTTACTTTCTCCAATTTTACGTAAATCTTTCACCCTTTTACGTTTTACACGAATTAAATCTACGTTTTAAGGTTTTAACAACATTTAAGCCTTCTACCAACCTCAACACTTATCTAAATTACTTAAATAAGTTATAATAACAAGTTTTAACATTTTTATAAGTTTTAACACAAATTTACATATAAGCCCTTAAAATATAGATAATATGTATAAAAAACATATACGTAGTAGTACTCAGTGTTGCAAAAATCGGCCGAATCGGCCGTTTAATCGTCGATTAATTGGTAATCGGCTATACACCATTCAGAATTTTGAAAATCGGTCAAAAAATCTGCCAAAAATCGGCCGAATTGGTAAAAAATCGGCCCAATCGGTCAAAAATCGGTTGAATCGATCAACTTTAAAATATAAAATTTCACTTATGACGCACAATGGGGATCGTTTATTTCACTTATAACGCACAATGGGCCTTATAATCAGACTTGGAGCCTTTTATTGAGGTTTGGAAACATAGTAAGCTAGAATCAGTTAAGATATTTAGTTTGGTCTCCAGAAATACCCAAAACTTGCTGGAATTGCCAATCCGATTAATCACCGATTAATCTCGTCTTGATCGATTACTCGTTGCAGGGTGGTCGACCGCCCTACTACCAATTCAAGATTTTTGCAACATCGGTATTACCTAAAAGCTCGATAATAAATCGATCGAGTCGAGCCTATATAAGCTCGATCTCGACTCATTAAATATTTCAAGCTCATTTACTGGGCTTGAGCTCGAGTTACTCAACAAAAAATTATTTGTTTACACCCTTACCCAAGGGTCTACTTGATCCTAGAGATGGTGTTGAATTTAGGTCTTCAATTTCAGCCAATAATCTTGGATCCTTCTCCACAGTCACTGGAATAAAAGCCCGGCCAGCTGGTGGCAAGTTATGCTGCTCCAGCCCAAAATGTGATCAGTCCAGTTAAAGGAATGAGGAGACTAGACAGTCGAAGCAAAGATTCCAATTGAAACCAACATAGTATAATCAACTAGTTGTCTCAACTCACAACTATTTGATCAATGACAGGATAATCAGTTGAACATCAATAATAACTTTTAGTTACAAAATGAGTATGCTATAAGAAAATTAAATACATTCATCAATAATCAAGTAGAATAGTAATCATTTTAGTGAAAACTACACCTATATAAATTGTATTATTGTGAAATACTGATGCATAACAAATTAGATTAAACTAAAAAACTAAATAATCACTTTTAGTTACAAAAGATTGCAAACAGAAACCACAAGAAGTTAATATTTCCGGTTACAGTCGAGACGGCTTGTACCTTGTGAAACCGTGACACTAGAGATAAGTAATGATCTCTAAAGCTAAGCTTGAGTTGGTAAGTTTTGATCTAATATCTTCTTAAAATTGTATTTGTGAATTTTTCAGTATTACAAAAAGGAAAATGAATTGTAGGCCTAAAACTAAAACCTAAATTTAGACCTAAAGATGTGATTGGTTAATTTGAAAACTTAATTGGTTAAAAATGATGAGAGAGAATAAATGTAGGACACTTGTCATAAATTGTATGGATTAGGTCTAATAGTAGGTCTATGTTTTAGGTCTATATATCAACACTATTATTTAGACCGTGACTTTTAGACCGGTTGCTATGTAACACACCGGTCCAAAAAACTATTATTTAGACCGGTGTGTTTAAAATACATCGGTCTATATAATCCGAACAATTTAGACCGGTTCCTTTAATATTGCACCGGTCTAAATAATTTTTTAAAAAAAGGGTGCCCAACGGCTAGAAAAATAGATCTGCTATAAATATCCAAAAATACCACATGCTTGCATTTAATACACTCGAAAAATGTCATTAATTTTCTCATAATTACCATACTTTTCCGCATTAACTACAATTAAAAGGTATGTATCACTTCTTATACATTCATATTAATACCAACTAGATTTTTTATGATTATTTATGTAAACTTTTCCATAAAAAATGTTATACTTATAAAAATCACTAATTGCGTGTTTATGGATATACATTTGTTATTGTGTATAAATGAAAGCGAACATGAATATTTTTTCTATATTTATAGGAATGTTTGCGTAAATTGTCTTTATATGATATCCGAAATGTAGGTTCATTGACCCGTGGAAGTAAGGTATGTTCTAAAAGAATTACGAAAACAATTATTTTATGCAACATTCCCGTTATTAGTTTAATTCCCGTTAGTTTAGTTCCCGTCCGAAAACAATCGTTCTTAATGCAACTCATGAGCCGTTAGTTTAATTCTCGCCCGAAAATAACTTAATAGAGGTTAATTTCGGATTGTCCCCATTTGAAACTGCTTTTTGAATACTTTGTCTCATTTAGGATGTGACTGTGTATTATCGTATTGAGTGTAATTTAAGATGGATTGTAGTATATGGATGTACGAGATAGAACGTGTTAGCATCGAACACTTGGAGCATTTGTCTCATTTCCTAAAAGTTGCCGAAGATGATCGGGTGAAGAAAGGAAAATCAAGAATTCATTGTCCTTGTAGAAATTGTTTAAATTGGGAGTGTTTTGCCGATTTGAAAACTATTAATATCCATCTTATAGAAAAAGGGTTTATGCAAAGGTATACTTGTTGGGATTTTCATGGAGAAGTCAAAGCTAAAAGTAACATGTTTGTTTCCAATTGTAATGTCAAACATAAAAACGAGTCATACAATAATGATCTTTTAAATGAGATGTTACATAACTTGGAGGATAATGTTGCTGAAAAAAATCAAAAACAATTTCAAAAATTTCTTGTCGACTCAGAAGCACCGTTGTATGAAGGTTGTGAGGATTTTACCAAACTATCTGATGTTTATAAACTCATGAACATTAAATCAGTTACTGGTTTGAGTGACACAGGTTTCACAACTCTACTAGAAGCGTTACATGAAATGTTCCCAAAAGCCAAGTTGCCTATTTCAACATACCAAGCAAAAAAATTGATGTGCCCGATGGGAATGGAAATCGAAAAAATTGATGCATGTCCAAAAGATTGTATGTTGTATAGAGATAATGACAAGGACCTACATGCATGTCGGATTTGTGGTAAATCAAGGTACAAATGAAAAAAAGATACACCACTTAACCCCGACGTGACTAAGAATGGCCCACCTGCTAAATTATTGTGGTATTTTCCTGCAAAACCAAGATTGGAACGATTATTTTCAAATGAAGAGGATGCAAAGTTATTACATTGGCATGCCGGAGAGCGTAAAAGAGATGGAAAACACGTAGCTGATTCCCTTCAATGGAGGAACGTCGATAACGAGTTTAAAGAGGAATTTGGATATGAGATTAGAAATATACGCTTTGGACTTAGTTCAGATGGAATCAATCCTTTCGAAAACATGAGTAGTCGTCATAGCACTTGGCCGGTTCTTTTATGCATATACAATCTTCCACCATGGCTATGTATGAAACGAAAATACATCATGATGTCATTGCTAATACAAGGTCCTAAACAACCAGGCAACGATATTGACATTTATTTGAGACCGTTAATTAATGACATGAAGGACCTATGGAGTGAGGGCATAAAAGTGTATGATGCATACAAGAAAGAGACTTTCCAATTGCGAGCCATAATTTTTTGCACTATTAGTGATTTTCTTGCTTATGGAAATTTGTCGGGATACAAAATGAAAGGGAAAATGGCATGACCTGTGTGTCAAGATCACACTCACTCAATTTGGCTGTCTAATTGTAAGATAATAGTATATATGGGGCATCGAAGATCACTTCAAGAGTATCACCCATACCGTAAAAAGAGAAAGTTGTTTGATAATAGCATTGAAGATAAAAAGCTACTACCACCATTAAATGGGGAGGCTACATTCTCCCAAGTGGAAAATATCAATGTTGTGTTTGGGAAAGGGAAAGAAGGCACTTCAACTTCAAAAGAGAGTATTTGGAAAAAGAAAATCTAGAATTACCGTATTGGAATTGCTTGCAAGTTTGAAATTGCCTTGATGTTATGCATATCGAGAAACGCTGATGTGGCTGCAACTAGACTAAATGTTTAGGTCACCAACTCACTTGGTGACCACGATTTTGACCATCGGGTCAAAAACACTGATGTGGCTGCAACTTAACTACAAAATGCCACTTTTTTGGCATTCGGCGTAATGATTTTAATTTTATGTCATTCAGCTAGAAAAACTAGTTGACTTAATAAAAGTCAAACCGTGCAACTTCTTGATTAATAGGTAATCGCTATGGTCTTGATCCTAGAGAATTGTTAACATAGTGATTTGTTTGGTATTATAACATTCTTACAATTGCCTTATGTAACAAAATAATGTCAAACCAAATAGCCTTAAACTTGATATTATAACATTCTTCAGAAACCAAACAACCTTAAACTTGATAATCGATAAAGGTTGTTTGGTACTTATGTTTGTTTGGTTTAAAGCTATTTATAATTCCTACTGTATCGTGAGGTCGCTTTATAATTTTACGATATGCGTAGGTCGTTTATAATTCTTACAGAAACCAGAAACAAACCAGAATGTTATAATTCTTACAGTGCCTTAGATGACTATCCTAGTACTTATGGTATGCGTAGGCTGTTTGGTTTGCTCCTTTATCGATTATCAAGTTTAAGGCTGTTTGGTTTGCTCAAGTATTTTTAGTGGTTGTTTCAATTGCTTATTCTTGTGTTATTAAAATGTAGTGCAATCAACAACAAGGCAATTCTGAAAGCGGTTATTATGTCATGAGATGGATGTACGATTTTGCGAACACTGATCAACAGCACTTCCCTGCAACAGTATGTATTGTTTGGTTTATGCACACAGGTTATTTAGCTGCCTTGGATTTACTAATGTGATTATGTTAATAAAGTTTATACATTTCCTAGACTGGCAGTCTGGCACTAGCTCTATGAAATCAACAAATATGTTTCATCGAGATCTGAAACCAAAGAACATATTAGCAAATGCAAATTGCAAACGAAACATATGTGATTGTGGACTTGCAAGGTTGCATTTACTAATACACCAACAACGATTTTTTGGATGGTATGTTATAAAATTTTACTACGCTTAATGTATTATGTAATTCACATTAAACTAATATATTTCCCTTTGTTACCCTCAAAACATTGCAGGAGTATGTTGCAACAAGATGGTATAGGGCTCCTGAGCTATGTGGATCGTTTTATTCAAAGGTATTGCCCATGAGAGTATATATATTCTTTGTCTTCTCCTATAATGTCCAAATAACATGTTTTATAATACATGAAAAAGGATTTCACATATCTTTGCTTCGATTTGGAGGTATTTGCTGATCTATTGTGGGTGTGTGTCAATTTGTGGTGGGTTGTTATGTTGGTTATTTCGTCTTTGTGACTTTTCTGACATCTTTTGCCAATTTAATTGGAGTATACCCCGGTTGTTGATATTTTGGGAATTGGATGTATATCCGTTGAGGTATTGACCGGAAACCCACTCTTTCCTGGAAAAAGCATAGTACATCAGTTGGACCTTATCACCGATCTTCTTGAAACACCATCACCAGATACTAATGATTCAAGGTTGGTAAAGCCTTAGTCTTACGTATGCGTGTTTAGTTAAAATATGTGCATGTGATTCAAATTCTCTAAGCCATTGTAGTTATTATAGGTGCTGTGATACTACTTTTAAATGAGAATAGTAGATTAGTTAGCATTAAGGAAATCATTTCATTACTCTTTCCTTAAGTCTTACTATTATAACAGTAGAGTTACTTCATGATGTGGATGCTAGAAATTAAAATTTGATTACATGAATGAGCTCAATCGGTCAAATGATTTTATTACTACTAATGTTATAAATGTTTCTATGACTGTAATGATTTCTTAACTAAGCCAAACACTCTCTCGATCATGATTCCTCTATCTCTTCAAAGGCTTCATAATTTACATGGTAGTTTGATATAAGTTTTTGTTTAATGATTAGGTAACAATACATTTATATATGTATATGTATATAATTATCCACATTACTATGTATAATACGAGACCCGTAACCATAACTTGACATATTGACCCAACTGTTTGGGATACCACTTAATTCGAGTTGCAACTTGATTCATGTTTTAATAATTTTAAAGAAGGAAGTAGTAGTCGTTACCCATTTAAGTATGGATGGGCTGATGTTGGTTATGTTGTGTATAAAAGTTTGATCCAAGGAATCTAGAAACTTATATTGGCACATTACAATTGACTTAGCTTTGTTTGATGTCCAGTTTTTCAAGGGTATTGCATCAGAAGCTTAGAACTTGCTTAACGATCTTGAAGACATTCTCTACAATCAAGAAAATAAACTAACTGCGTATGCACATCAGCAACGTGAGGTTAGATTATAAGCGTTCATCGTTGTCCTTTAATATTCATTTACTGATCTTTACATATGTACACACCAGGAAAAACTATTCGCAACCATGAAACATTAGTTTTATGTATATTTTTGTTATTATAATATGATCTATCTCTTTAGATTATGGATTTAGTTTGGTGCTTTAATTTTTCTTTTAGATTAACAAAAAAGGACGCAAAGCATTAAAGGAGAAGAAATCAGCAATGTTACAGTCTAGATGTTGAAAATGAATGCACCACGTGTTTAGCTAATAAGTTTGAATCGGCAGCAACAAGAGTAACACCTAAGTCAATTGAGATGGAAAAAGACACTAACAATAACTGAGATTCATGTTATGTATAGTATGCAGTGGACCAGTAGTTTCTGTAAGTATGAAGATAAGAGTGTTATAACATGTTTTGTAAGCAATAAAGACCAACTTTGCAATTGGTCCCTCATGTTACTTTCACTTATAATTCTTCGATACAGCGCAGCCAAAGCCCAACACGTTTGATCAAGACCATTTAGTTTATTAAATTTCTAAAAAAATGTTTATTTAATATTTTTTTTACAAATATTTGAGATTTCTATTATAGCTACCTTTCTAACAACTCACGGGATAAACATATTTTCATATGTTTTTAAAAGTTATTAAACTTTCAATAAAAAAGAAGCTAATAAGCTTATTTAAGGTGTTACATAAGCTTAAATAATTATAAGTCATGCCGCCCATTGGGCTGGTTTAAAACTAGTATATATATATATATATATATATATATATATATATATATATATATATATATATATATATATATATATATATATATATATATATATATATATATATATATATAGTGCGATTCTAGAAAAAGTGTAATTAGAGAGAAAAGTAAGAAAAAGTTATAGGGTCTAATTTGAAACATCTCAAACTTCGTGGGTAAGTTTTGAAAACCATCCCCACCCACCCACCCACCCAACCCCATCCTCAAAAAAAAAAAAAAAAATTTTGGCCAAATTTTTTTCCTCCAAAATTTATAACCGTGATGCACCTTTTTTTTGTGCATCTCGGTTATAAAATTGGTGCATCATAGTTATAACTATTTTTTAACCGTGATTAACCAAAATAAAAAGGTGCATCAGATCGCATATGTTATTAACTTATTCCAGAAAAAGTTTTGAATTAGAACCTTCAACCTTTGTGTATAAAAGAGAAAATTTTCAAATGATTCAACTCGTTTATTTTATTAATCACATGGTTAATATACAATGAAATCAATTATCCTAACATGTTTCAGAGTTATTTTGTTTTACTTTTCATCAATTCACGATGGTTAATATGCACTTACGTTATCCCAATGACAAAGCATGTTATAACAAAGAGATGCGGCACTACCATGACTACCATCCGTCCCTGGTTGTACAACTAATGCCCTTTATAGAGTATAGTACACTAAGTTATTGCAATGTTATAGGAGCATATTAGGTAACTATCGTTGGGTGCATCTCGGTTATAAAAAATGATGCATCATAGTTATAACTACTTTTTTTTAACTCGTGATTCAACAATATAAAAGGTGCATCAAATCGCATATGATTAACTTATTACGTAAAACTTTGAATTAGAACCCTCAACCTTTGTGTATAAAAGAGAGATTTTAATCGATTCAACACGCTTATTTTATTAATCACATGGTTTGTTAGGAATTAGAAATTCCGGTATTAAAGAGTCGGTCACCTCAAGTATATGTAATCGTTAGAAAGCTCGTAGTCGTAGTTCATTTAAGTTTAGTAGTATTTAGTTAAGTAACACCGTGGAGGACGGACGGTCTTTACCCATCAGATGCCCGATCCATGCCCCAAAGTGTGGCGATTTATGTAAGACTATAAATACTCTACCTCCCAAGGTAGAGTTGGAGCTCATAATAATATCTTTCACTTTCTCTCACTAAGTTCCCTAAACCTCTAACTTTCTCTCTAGAATTCCATCTATATGCTACTTTGTGTTATGGTTTGATGTATGTGAAAGTTATATCTTTCAATTGGTATCAAGAGCCATGGTTAGATCATATCTTGCACATCTTTGGATTTATAGTGGTTTTAGGTGGTTTTGAGTTTGAAAAGTTTAGTGGTTTTTGCATCATTTGGTTGATTTCTTGTGTTAAAGTTTGAATTTTGTTGGTACTTTTATGTTTAGAATCATCAAAAGTGTTTAGGTTTTCACTTGGTAAGCTTGAATCATCTTGGTTGGGTTGTTTTGGATTGAAAATGATGTTTATATGGTTTTTCATGCTAGCGACTTAGTTCACGGAATATTTTTCTTGGTAGCGACTTGTTTCACATTTTGTAGCGACTTACAATGTTGGAGCTAGCGAGTTAGAGCTAGCGAGTTAAAGTACAAGTAGTGGACTCTCCACCACGGGTAGCGACTGTGGTAGCGACTTGGTCAAGATGTGAGTTGCTCTTTAGCGACTTGTGTTTCTAGCGACTTGTGTAGCTAATTGTCGCCAAAATTTGGTTAGCGACTTGGTCCAGAGCGAGTTACTACTTAGCGACTTGCTTTTCATTAGCGACTTGGGTTTCTAGCGACTGGCTTTCTAGCGAATTAATTGGTAGCGACTTAGTGCATTTGTCTCTAGCGACTTAGTGCATTATCATCTAGCGACTTGAGTGATTGTTTACGGTTTTCTCTTGATTTAGTAAAACCCGTGAAAGAATCTATTTCCGGTTTAATCATAGAGTTATAAAAGCCCGTATAATACTGTTAACATGTCTACCAACGTCCCCACTGTCATCTCCACTCGTTGTCGAGGATGTACAAGCGGTGGCTCAGATACTCGCCCACCCATGCTTGACAGAATCGACTACGATTCTTGGGCTCAACGAATCGATTGTATTGCCTTGGAAAGGAAAATGGTGTCAACATTCTCAAATCCATTGATGAAGGACCATATCGAGTTGAGACGACTAGAGACATACTTGATACTAATGAAGATGGTACTCCTGCTTACGGAATGGATGAGACCTAAGATGTATGATGAGCTTGATGATAAGGAGAAAAAGAGATTCGATGCGATATCGTGGCTTCAAACATTGTTCTTCAAGGTCTTCCTAAAGACATCTACAAGTCGATCACCATAACACCGATGCAAAGGCGTTTGGGATAATGTAAAGATGCTTCTCTCGTGTTCGAATTAACCATGGAAGACAGAGAATCACAACTCTATGACGAATTTGAGCATTTCAAGATGAAACCGATGAGAATGTCTATGAGTACTATGTGAGATTTCATAAGTTAGTTAATGACACGAGGAACATCGAATGACTATGCCTAACATTGCTTGAATTCAAAATTTGTGAACAACATGAATCCCGAATGGCACAAGTTTGTTATCACTGGGAAGCTTACTAAAGGATTGAAGAACACAAACTATGAGCAACTCTATGCCTTCCTCCTTCGTAATGAGAGACATGCTATGTTTGAAAATTGATTCTCAATCGCTCAAAACTAACCCGGGAGAGACAAGCTCGCCTAATGATTCAACCGCCTTCTACTCAAACATCGGAATCACAACCAAAGCTTCACAAGTCATACCCTTAGGTAATGGTAATCACAAACTCATTCCTCGATCCTATGTACAAACAAGTCGATGTCGATGCACACGTGGAAGCTTCATTAATCAACTAGCTCTTCCGATTAGCTAAAACATGAATTCTCTCCCACAAACCAACAACAACCTCGTATCAAGATCTAACCCACACAATCAAGCTACCGTTAAAGATGGAAGGATTGTGGTGCAACCAGCTCAGAAAGACAAGATGATCGTAAAGGGGTGGAGCTGGTAGAGGTTATGTGGGCAATCGAATCGAGGAAGGAATGGTAACCAAGGTCAAGCTAAGCCGATCAAATGCTATAACCGTGGTGGTGAGGGACACATTGCAAGAAACCGCACATCTCCAAAGCGCCCGCGTATCGCCGACATTTCGAGATAAGATGTCACGCACAAGCTCGTGACAATGGAGTTGCTTTGAATGAAGAGGAATTGCTATTTCTTGCCGAGGGCAATGCCAAGACCTATGATGCAGATGTGGATGAGCAATGATGAGTGTCTAAATACTCATCATTTTTATATCGTTAATGCCAAAAACATCTAAAAACACTCTTAAATGCTTCAAATGATAAAAATATCACAAACAAGTGTTTTATATGTTTTAAATGCAAAACATCAAAATCGGTGAAAACGATCAAGTTTGCATAATTGGCAATTTTAGTCCCCAAGTTACAAAAGTTGTCAAAATCGGTCCTCGGTAATTCAAAACTTGTAAAATATCATTTTAGGTCCTTGGATTCACAAGTTGTTCAAAATAATCCTTTGAAGTTAAAAATCACAAATTTACAACTTTGGTCCTCAACTTTGCAAAAGTGTCAAAATTAGTCCCTAAGGTTTTAAAAATAAGAAAATAATCAAAATAAACCTTATACTATTTATAAATGGCAATATTGGTCCTTCATGATAACTTTGGAGAAATTACATGTTAGGTCCTTTAAGTTTGAAAAATGTCATAATTAGTCCTTGAATTTATAAAGAATGACATTTTATGCACAATAGTCCTTGTACTATTCAAGTTTGGCAGGAATGGTCCTTGTAATAACCTTTGGATGATTGGCAGGTTCAACCTTCAACTTTGGCAGATTTACAATTATGGTCCTTGTGATTATTAAAGCTAAAAACCATATGGACCCTTTGTTAACTACTGGCCCAACCCCAAGCCCAAAACCAGACCCGACCCAAATTTTAAAATAAAACAGGCGCGTGCACTGTTCATCTCCCACCTTCCCAACACCTGCTACCTCTCATTCACCTCCACCTGGTACCACCACCTGTCCACCACCTTTCCACATCACCCCTACCTTTCACTTCAACCTTTTCCACCTTGCAAACCACCCCCCCCACCTCAATTAATGCTACTACCTGCTATTTAGACTTTTCCCGCCAAAATTACACTTGGACGATTTGGATGATTTTTGAAGAATCAAAGGCTCAGATGAAGTGGGAAAGTCTTATATGTCGACAAGGAACAATATGAAGCTATAAAGATAGAAAAAAAAGCAGAATAGAAAACAAGTAGAGTAATTTAGTTTAAATTATGTCGTTTTAATAAAATTTAGATTTCCAGTGTATTTTAAATCTTTCCAGTACTTGTTTAAGTTATTAAAGTGTATTTGAATCTTTTCATCCTTAATTTCAAGTTTTAATATCATTTTCAAGTTTATGCGCTTTGAGCTTAAAATCCCATAAAGATCAAATGTTGTTTTTAATAGTTGTTTTGGACTTTTAAGCTCATGTAAGCTTTTTATCTAGCTTATGTAAGCTATTAGAACTATAAAACCGCTTTTACTTAATAAATCCAAAATTACCAAAAATTCCAATAAAATAGGTAGAAAATAAAAGTCCATGAGAAATGATCAAGGTAATGGAGCAAAGGTCGATTTTGATTCCTTGTTGGTTTAGAGGCTTTTGAAAGCTATAGGAAATAGTTTTGATCATCACCTCTACAGTTTGTACAATATCCCAACTTGTAAGCCTTATTTACAATTTGCATTTTTAAGTATATATGCTTAATTCCTGTTAAATATAGTTTAATAATGTTTAAATACAGATATTACAAGTTAATAAGTAGAATTATTGCTTTAACATCTTGTTTTTGTGTTTAATGCTTCAAAACAAGCCTATTAAGTCCTGTTTGGATTTGCTGATTTATCAGTGATAGAGGCAATTTGTGCTGTTATGAATTGATGTGCTAAGTCAATATAGGTTCATATAGGTCAGTCAAGTAAGGAAATGCAGTCCTCATTAGTTAAAAAGTCAAAATAAGGTTTAATCTCATTATTAGAATTAACTGTTAGAAACTCCACTGTGAAATTCATCATATTGGCTTATAATTTGTTATTCTAGCTTAAAATTAACTTATTACAGTTTATAATAACATAATAATTCAGTAGAATGGATCCTAGTTTCATAAAAGTCAAAATTGCGCTTTTAATGAAAAGTCAATGATCTCTCGCACAGCAGTGCGCACCTTATTTCAAAAGCTCACAGAGAGCTTATAAATGAGCTTTAATTTGTGTAATTTAGCTTTTGAAAAGTCGAATCGGTCAACTAGTTAATCCCAGTCTTAGTTTTCATTTTCTAACTTATTTAATGCTTATTTTCATGTCTTATTTTAAACCCTTTGTCAGATACATGCCCTGTGCACAGTTTTTATAAGCTATTTCTCAAGCTTATTCTGAGCTTATTAGTGAATTAAAGCTTGTGCATTTTAGCTTTTTAAGTAGCTAGCCTAGCCTTGTCTCTAGTCCAATGCTTATTTCTCGCCATGACTTATTTAATAAGCCCGCTTGGCTTTAACTTTGTCCATTTCCATGTTTAATAAGTTCTCAGTAATTTATAAGCTTTTTCATAAGCTTCTTATAAGCTCACCAGTGAACAAAATTATGAGTAACTTAGTTTTCTAGAAAGCCTAGCTGGTGAGCTTGATGTTTCAAGTGCTTAACTTTAATTTCTAGCTTATTCAGTTGCTTAAAAATAGCTTAAAGTACCTAGAAAAACATACAGTGTCCTGTGTTTATCAGTTTGAGCTTGAGCTTATTTTGGCTTATTTTGTGCTTATTTCTAGATCTTTAAGTTTTCTCAGTTTTCATTATAGCTCACTTAACAGTTCCTTAGCTTATTTTCTTTCACGTTTGCTTATTTCTAGCTTAATAGCATCTCTAGCTTAATCTTTGAGCTTAACTTATATTTTCACACCACTGTTAGAATTCTTCAGCTTATTGTGTGCTTATTAGTGTTTTTCAATAAAAGTTGTAGTATTAAATATTGCTTATTTAATCGTCCTTATTAAGTTTGTAAAATAAAAAAAAAAAAAAAAAAAAAAAATGTTTGTGCAAAAAGGGAGAGGCAGGGGTCGAACCTGAGACCTCTCCCTCATTAGAGTCATAAGGGGTACCTGGATGCCAATGCGCCCTTGGGACTTTTCTTGTCATAGTTTGCATTATTAATGTCTTAAACCCTCTTGTCTCATTTAGCTTATACGTGGTATTTAGCTTATTTCTAGCTTATTTAGAGTAGCTTTTTCAGTGTTTGTATTTTTTATAAATTTATAATAGTATAAAGTATTTTTACAAAAAGTTTCAGATTTTTCCAATAAGTTTTAGTATTTTTAAACATTTAATTAGTGTTTTATAGTAATTAATTCATAATAAAAATATAAAAGTCAAAAATATAAATCTTTTTCTAAAATTTTCTTTTATCATATAGTACGTAAGAAAATTAGTTTTATACTGTAGGCCTTTTATTTCATAAAATTTACGCTTTTTGCTTGCGCCCAACAGTATTTTTCAGTACATAACTCTCGCCCGCTTTTAAGTAACGCTTTTAAGTAATTTAAGTTTACGCTTTTAGTTAATATAGTTTATTTAAGTTATTTTATTTTATAAAATCATAAACGTTCATCGATCTGTAAAAATAGTGATAGCGTTTATTTAATAGATTTTAACTTTTTAATTTTCTTAATTTGCATTTAAGTCGCTGTTATTTGTAAATCTTTTCTTTAGGTATAATTTTTCATCAAAAACCTTATTGATCGCTATCCTTAGTGATCATTCTACCATCTGATCAAGTGTTTTAACACCAATTCATCCTCCGTGGGACTTAACGACCCGTGAATTCCTATATTCCTCCGATCTTAATTGCATTAGTGTTTGAGCGCTTTTAGTCTGTTAGACTTGACCGCTTAGCACCAATCAAATTTTACGCCATTGCGGGAGGTCAGAAGCGTGTTTTAAGCATTTCCGCATCTGCACTTGCACATATACCATCGCTTGTAAACAGTCAGAAAGTTTTCAAAATCAAAAGTTCATTAACACTTTTCCTAAAGTGTTGATAACACCAAAATATTTTCATTCTTTGTTTTATGGCATGTTTTCAAAACCCAAAATATTCATCTTTACCCTCTTACCCTTTTTGATTCTTTATTCCTTTACCCTCATCCATTTGATTCTAACTTTTCTATTCTCATGGAATCTCTCGACTACGACGAACTGGAACGAAGTTGAAAACTTCCTATTTTATCACAAATGTCAAGAATTGTGGTTCATGATGATCCATTGATTCTGCGTAGGAAATGGAACGAGAAACCGAGTGACAAAGGACCAAGTAATTTCATCCGATAATGAAGGTGCTAACACGTCCAACCTACGGTTATCCAAAGATCTAATCCTCGATTGCTCCTAAGCCGCCTAAAATTGATCCTACACTTTCACGATTTACGGTTAAAAGCAAACATGCGTAATTTAGTCCGTGACTAGTAAGAATGACTTGCCTAATCTTCACGCTTCTCAAGAACCGAACCGAGTCCATAACGGAAGTGATGGAAATTGCTAACTCTCGAGCACACCACTTGTCCCACCTCCGGATTTTTCAAAATGTTCTTTGAATCTAAATAGTCATTCGGATCACCATGTTGGTTTTGTTGATTCTTTGAATGAACCGATTCCTTCTCATTCTCAAATAGAATCGTTTATTCCTTGTGTCGGTTGTGGTGAGCCTCTTTATGGTTCACCATGTCGGTGTACGCGTGTATAAGTGTGGTAATGATATTCGAACGGGAGTTGTTTGTTTTGTGGTTCGAGGAATTCATTTGATTATGATCCTAATCCGAACTCATTTAACGACCCCTCAAATTTTTCTAATTACCCACCACACCGACTTATCTTCATATAATCAACAATACTATCGTGAATTTTGTGGAGGTCCTCACCAAGGATTTGAATGTCAATCCGGAAACACAATTGTCTATGAACAGCTTTTCCGGTGATGCTCGTAACTTTGGGTATGACCAATATCCATATGATTCACTAATCCAGATCAACAGCTTTCACAGTTGAGAACTGTGGAGGTCCCCATTTCAAATTCGATTGTCAAACAGGAATCCATTTCCTTGTAACAATTACGACTATCACGACCAATCTCCACAAGGTTAAATGACTCAAACTCCTCAAGAAACCCAACAAGACACTTATCTAGAGCTTCTAGAGTCGGTGAAAAGAACTCGGAGTTGAGTAAGACAAAGATTTATAATGTTTCCAGCTTTTTCTTGTGTATATTGTGGGGTCCTCATGATGATTATCAATGTCAACCTTCCGGTTTTGACAAATCTCCACTCCCACAATATCCCGTCATTCAAAATTCACATGAGAAATCCATGGAAGAATTGCTAGTGAAGAGCGTGTGCTAAAATTAATTCCCAAATTGCCTTTGAAAAGCTATTAAGGAATCAATTGCACAAGAAAAAGCAGCCAGATCTAGCTCGCAATTTCGCTTTATTCGATGATAGTGATAATGATGATACACTTGAAGATTCATCGATTCATCGGTGGATATTCCAGCTTGAGATTCATTCTCATACAATCCGCTATCACACCGCAGGTTCACACTCACTCTCTCGCACATGGGGATGAGCTTCTTGACACTTGCTCCCGAAAAGGAATCGGACGAATTCATAAAGTCTAGTGTTGAGGACCTTGTCCCAATCCCAAGAGAGTCACAGGAACTTTGATCATGTGTGTGATATCCCTCCTCCTCTTGTCTTCCAAAAGATCATGTTGAGATGTTCTCCAGTCTAATGATGATGATTCGTTATCTTGTGGAGACATCGCTATATGGAAGAATTTCCTTCAGAGCTTGTCACCAGGAGAAGAAAATGAAGAAGAATAATCCAAGACGAAGCTCTTCGCCTTACAAGATTGAATGTTAATCTTTTCATTTCTAGAATCGAGGCTTTTAATGAAAAGCCTACTTCATATTCTATCCCTTGAGGATAGTAAACTTTTCTTCAATGATTCTATTCCCGAATTGCAAACGCTCCATTTTGATCATATGGGAGAGAAGATTAGTGGTATTACCACTTCTCATTCTCGAAATTCTCTCCGATTATGAATCATTCACTTTGAGGAGTTCCCGCTGAACTCACTCAAATCAATCCCGAATATGAATCATTTTCTTTTGAGGAGTTCTCCGTGAGCTCACTCATATCATATCTCCACCGGAGTATGATAACTTCTATTTTAATCTAGACACACCCGGGATATGTCTAGACCAATTGAGCTTAACTGATAAGATTCATGAAACTATGAATTCTTCTAATGATGATGAGTTAGTCAATTATTATCATGATTTTCTTTCCTTTCTTCACCTATCCCGTTATTTCTCCTGTTCTTCACTCCTTCGAATGAAGACCTTATCTTCGACCCCGCATTTTCATTTATCATTTGTGAGCGGTTCTCTCAGATATCTCATCGGTGTGGAACTTTCACGCATTTCAATGTTTATACAAACATTTTGAATGAAAGTCCATGGAGATCTGCTCTTCCACTTACTTCCCATGAACAAATGAATGGGTCGAGTCAAGCTAGCGACTGAAAATCAAAAACAAGAGCTAAACATGGGTTTTCACCCGTGTACCACCTTAGTGTGGGGGATGCCCACATGTTGTATATAGACCTTAAAATGAATGAAAATTTTAAATATTCAAAAGAGAATAATTGTTGTGTTTCTACACTTAGTTAGTAATATTATCTTTTTACGTTCTAAGTTTCGCATAACAGCTTGCACTTTGAATATTGAGGACAATATTCATTTCTAAGTGTGGGGAAATTTCGCGAATTTGATCATAAATGTACCCTTTTAGTCCCTTTTTCCCCAAAATGGCCAAATTTTAAAAATTTTTAATTTAGTGGAAGTACTATGTACTAAACACAACAAATGGTAATCATCCACCATGTCTAACCCACATAAGGATTGGCTAATCCAGAGCAAACGGCTCTTGGTAAAGATATCTCAAACCGCTTATGGCTTGCAATTTGCCTAAAATTGTATGGTGTTCACTCACCATATCCTAAAAAGTAAAGAGTTGGCTAGCCCGCAAGTTTATGGCTTGTGGTAAAGGCGCTGAAATCCATAATTGGTAATCGGCTCACCAAAGATAATATTTATAATTTATCTAAGAGTTGGCTAGTCCAGAGCAAACGGCTCGTAAAGACAAATCAAACCGTTCACGCCTTATGATTTGCTCAAAATCATTTGGTTATCATTGTACCAAGGTTCTTACTTGAATCAAAACAATTGGCTACTCCGTAAGTAATGGCTTTTGGTAAAGAGATAAAATCCATTAAATTTTCAAATCATTGCTAGGGACTAGCAATATCTTAGTGTGGGATTGATGAGTGTCTAAATACTCATCATTTTTATATCGTTAATGCCAAAACATCCGAAAACACTCTTAAATGCTTCAAAATGATAAAAATATCACAAACAAGTGTTTTATATGTTTTAAATGCAAAACATCAAAACTGTGAAAACGATCAAATTTGCATAATTGGCAATTTTAGTCCCCCAAGTTACAAAAGTTGTCAAAATCAGTCCCTGGTAATTCAAAAACTTGTAAAATATCATTTTAGGTCCTTGGGATTCACAAGTTGTTCAAAATAATCCTTTGAAGTTAAAAATCACAAATTTACAACTTTGGTCCCTCAACTTTGCAAAAGTGTCAAAATTAGTCCCTAAGGTTTTAAAAAATAAGAAAATAATCAAAATAAACCTTATACTATTTATAAATGGCAATATTGGTCCTTCATGATAACTTTGGAGAAATTACATGTTAGGTCCTTTAAGTTTGAAAAATGTCATAATTAGTCCTTGAATTTATAAAGAATGACATTTTATGCACAATAGTCCTTGTACTATTCAAGTTTGGCAGGAATGGTCCTTGTAATAACCTTTGGATGATTGGCAGGTTCAACCTTCAACTTTGGCAGATTTACAATTATGGTCCTTGTGATTATTAAAGCTAAAACCATATGGACCCTTTGTTAACCATCGCCCAACCCCAAGCCCAAACCGCACCCGACCCAAATTTTAAAATAAAACAGCGCTGCACTGCTCATCTCCCACCTTCCCAACACTGCTACCTCTCATTCACCTCCACCGGTACCACCACCGCCCACCACCTTTCCACATCACCCCTACCTTTCACTTCAACCTTTTCCACCTTGCAAACCACCCCCCACCTCAATTAATGCTACTACCGCTATTTAGACTTTTCCCGCCAAAATTACACTTGACGATTTGGATGATTTTGAAGAATCAAAGGCTCGGATGAAGTGGGAAAGTCTTATATGTCGACAAGAACAATATGAAGCTATAAAGATAGAAAAAAAAGCAGAATAGAAAACAAGTAGAGTAATTTAGTTTAAATTATGTCGTTTTAATAAAATTTAGATTTCCAGTGTATTTTAAATCTTTCCAGTACTTGTTTAAGTTATTAAAGTGTATTTGAATCTTTTTCAGTCCTTAATTTCAAGTTTTAATATCATTTTCAAGTTTATGCAGTTTTGAGCTTAAAATCCCATAAAGATCAAATGTTGTTTTTAATAGTTGTTTTGGACTTTTAAGCTCATGTAAGCTTTTTATCTAGCTTATGTAAGCTATTAGAACTGTTAAAACCAGTTTTACTTAATAAATCCAAAATTACCAAAAATTCCAATAAAATAGGTAGAAAATAAAAAGTCCATGAGAAATGATCAAGGTAATGGAGCAGTGCTGATTTTTGATTCCTTGTTGGTTTAGAGGCTTTTGGAAAGCTATAGGAAATAGTTTTGATCATCAGCCTTATGCTTGTACAATATCCCAACTTGTAAGCCTTATTTACAATTTGCATTTTTAAGTATATATGCTTAATTCTCGTTAAATATAGTTTAATAATGTTTAAATACGATATTACAAGTTAATAAGTAGAATTATTGCTTTAACATCTTGTTTTTGTGTTTAATGCTTCAAAACAAGCCTATTAAGTCCTCGTTTGGATTTGGTCGATTTATCGCTGATGTAGGCAATTGGTCTGTTATGAATTGATGCGCTAAGTCAATATAGGTTCATATAGGTCACCAAGTAAGGAAATGCAATCCTCATTAGTTAAAAAGTCAAAATAAGGTTTAATCTCATTATTAGAATTAATCATAGAAACTCCACCGTGAAATTCATCATATTGGCTTATAATTTGTTATTCTAGCTTAAAATTAACTTATTACAGTTTATAATAACATAATAATTCAAGAGAATGGATCCTAGTTTCATAAAAGTCAAAATTGCGCTTTAATGAAAAGTCAATGATCTCTGCAGCCAGCAGTACCTTATTTCAAAAGCTCACAGAGAGCTTATAAATGAGCTTTAATTTGTGTAATTTAGCTTTTGAAAAGTCGAATCGTCAACTAGTTAATCCCGTCTTAGTTTTCATTTTCTAACTTATTTAATGCTTATTTTCATGTCTTATTTTAAACCCTTTGTCGACACATGCCCATGGTACGCTTTTTATAAGCTATTTCTCAAGCTTATTCGAGCTTATTAGTGAATTAAAGCTTGTGCATTTTAGCTTTTAAGTAGCTAGCCTAGCCTTGTCTCTAGTCCAATGCTTATTTCTCGCATTACTTATTTAATAAGCCCGCTCTTGGCTTTTAACTTTGTCCATTTCCATGTTTAATAAGTTCTCAAGAATTTATAAGCTTTTCATAAGCTTTTATAAGCTCACCAAGGAACAAAATTATGAGTAACTTAGTTTTCTAGAAAGCCTAGTGGTGAGCTTGATGTTTCAAGTGCTTAACTTTAATTTCTAGCTTATTCATTGTTTAAAATAGCTTAAAGTACCTAGAAAACATAAAGGTCCTGTGTTTATCAGTTTGAGCTTGAGCTTATTTTGGCTTATTTTGTGCTTATTTCTAGATATTTAAGTTTTCTCAGTTTTCATTATAGCTCACTTAACAGTTCCTCAGCTTATTTTCTTTCACGTTTGCTTATTTCTAGCTTAATAGCATCTCTAGCTTAATCTTTGAGCTTAACTTATATTTTCACACCACTGTTAGAATTCTTCAGCTTATTGTGTGCTTATTAGTGTTTTTCAATAAAAGTTGTAGTATTAAATATTGCTTATTTAATCGTCCTTATTAAGTTTGTAAAATAAAAAAAAAAATGTTTGTGCAAAAAGGGAGAGGCAGGGGTCGAACCTGAGACCTCTCCCTCATTAGAGTGATAAGGGGTACCTGGATGCCAATGCGCCCTTGGGACTTTTCTTGTCATAGTTTGCATTATTAATGTCTTAAACCCTCTTGTCTCATTTAGCTTATACGTGGTATTTAGCTTATTTCTAGCTTATTTAGAGTAGCTTTTTCAGTGTTTGTATTTTTATAAATTTATAATCGTATAAAGTATTTTTACAAAAGTTTTATTTTTCCAATAAGTTTTAGTATTTTTAAACATTTAATTAGTGTTTTATAGTAATTAATTCATAATAAAAAATATAAAGTCAAAAATATAAATCTTTTTCTAAAATTTTCTTTTATCATATAGTACATAAGAAAATTAGTTTTATACTGTGAGGCCTTTTATTTCATAAAATTTACGCTTTTGCTTGCGCCCAACAGTATTTTTCGTACATAACGCCTGCTTCCGCTTTTAAGTAACGCTTTTAAGTAATTTAAGTTTACGCTTTAGTTAATATAGTTTATTTAAGTTATTTTATTTTATAAAATCATAAACGCTCATCGATCCGTAAAAATAGTGATAGCGCTTATTTAATAGATTTTAACTTTTAATTTTCTTAATTTGCATTTAAGTCATTTTATTTGTAAATCTTTCTTTAGGTATAATTTTTCATCAAAACCTTATTGATCGCTATCCTTAGTGATCATTCTACCATCCGATCAAGTGTTTTAACACCAATTCATCCTCCGTGGGACTTAACGACCCGTGAATTCCCTATATTCCTCCGATCTTAATTGCATTAGTGTTTGAGCGCTTTAGTCCGTTAGACTTGACCGCTTAGCACCAATCGCCAAACTTATTCGTGAGATAGGTCACAATCATCGAATGCCTTTCAAGTCGCCGATCGTGATGCATACGACTGATGTAGATGATGGACCCATCGCACACACAATTTTTATGGCTAGCATTTCTTCAATGGTATCTCCCAAGGTCTCTTCTTCACCACAAGTCGCCCATCCAAAGACAAACTCATCTCGAGGTATTAAACTATACGATGATGCCGATGTGCAACAGATGCATGACAAAGTACAATCAATGAAACTATTGAATCAAATGTTGAAAATATGGGTAATAACAATATTGTCCCATACGATCAATACGTGAAACAAAGTGAAAGTGAAGTTGTACCAAGTGATACATCTTCTCGCAACAAAATGACTATGTCTTTGATGAATACATCGCATGTGCTCCCGACGATTCCATAATTTCTCGAACTAAATGCCTATAAGGAACGTGTTGCTATTTACTAACAACGTGCAAAATTTGAGTTGACCACACGCGAGCGTGAAATGGATGTCCAAGTGAGTACAAGAATTAGAAAAAGTAAGTTTAGAAGAAGTATTGAAACAAGAATTAAATTCCTTGCAAGAAAAATTTTCTAAAACAAATTAAACAAAACAAGAACTTCAAGAAATGTGAAAATGCTCAAGCAAGAATTTAATGCAAAGGAATCAAAACTCTTGAGAGATTTTTCCGATCTCGAAACTTTGAAAACAAACTTGAAAACAAGTTGTACATACAAGGAAACACCATTCGATCGCTCACATGGTCACCAAACATCGAGTCTTAAGCGATAAGCATAGCATTCCCTTGTTGAGGAACCGAATCCAGAGGTAATTAAAAGGCTAGAAATGCTCATAAGGTGCTTTATGATGGTGATGAAATCCTTAAGCCTAGGCGTAAACCTAGTTGCGTTGAGTGCACCGAGGAAGATAAGAAATCAAATGAAATCACTAGGAAAAGATGAACAAAAAACTAGATGATCCCAAATGCAAAGAGAAAACATAATTATCTCTCCTCATGATTACAAGAAGGAAAACCTGATTTCATTGAACAAGTTTAAGCCTCGCACTTTGTTGACTCTCAACAAGTCTTCGAAAAGGATTTAGATAAGCGTAAAGCGGAAAATATTGTTGAAACAAACCTCCCTTAGGAAAATGCTCAGAGCGACGGTGTATCCTCCTAATACACCAATGCATCTTGTACCTAGAACAATTGCCACTAAAAGCAAGACATTAATTAGCCAATACGTTATATTTCAACTATTTGTTGATTTTGAGAAAACTTGCAAGAAAAGGATCACACCCACAGCATAATCAAGGAGAAAGGGTTTTGAACAAATGAAAGAATGTTATTTAACGAGGTCATGCCCTTCTTTAAACTTCTAAAAGATCACTTTGAGAGTCTTAAAAGGGATAGAAACCGATATTAAGGGAATGGAAAAGGAATTTGATGCAATGGTTGTCAAGTTAGTGACTATGAGCAGTAATCGAAATATAATGAGATTGAGAGAAAGAACCGCATACATTAAATGAGAATCTTATTATCGAATGTGTTGTTCAAGATGTCTTTTTCATCGCTCAAATTGCTCTATTAATGCTTCCAAATTTCATGAACTATCTCGCGCCCTGAAAGTCTCCCATGATCGTGTCATTGAGCTTGAAAAACTAATTCTAAACTAAATGAGAAAATTGAACCGATGATCACGACAATTTGGTTAAACATTTTCTAAACTAGAAGTTGAGTATTTTAATCTACAACTAAAATATCAACATCTCAAAGAAAATGTCAAAACTTCAAATATCAAGACATCTTCGATGCTCCGAGTTTGATGCGCTTTTCAAATTAACAAACGAGATGAATGATTCAAGCTCAAGTAACACGATCGTAAAGTCGAAAGCCCAAATTTCTCAATTAAAGGGTCAAACGAACAATATGACAGCTCCCAAATGCCTCCTCCTTAGAGTCTCGAATTCTCAAACGCTTCATCTTCAAACCTAGTAAATGCTTTACAAAAGGAAAACGAAAGTTTTCTAGAAGAAAATGAAAAGGTTAAACGTCATTTCAATGAGTTATTTGAATCAATTAAAGTCACTCAGAACAAAAACAACGAATGTGATAGCGCCATTGCAAAAGAAATTGAGAATCAAGGGTCGTAAAAGGGAAAATGCCAATGATCAATGAGGAAAATGTTGTATCAAAGGTTCACTCGGTAATAAATATGCTTTATCTCGTGACATATGTCCCCTCACCTAAGGAACAACAAACTTGCTATTCAAACATATTTCTCATCCCTTAAGGATTGCTTAGAATGCCTGCGTGAGATTGTTGAAGAGGATAAGATAGAGAAACCTCATGTTAATGCAATTGGACATGCATGCTTATATGCCAAACGATCTCAAGAAATCTTAGAATGCTTGATCACAATATGCCCAAAGACATTAGGTGAGAGAGTTAACCCTTTGATTCCATGCTCAATGCCTAAGGCCAAACATGATATACACTCGATTCCCTATGGTTTGAATGTGAGGAGTAGTGTACCATTGAGTAGTTCAGATTCTAGATCTATCAATACTAGGAAAGTGAACTCAAATGTGCCTTTTAGGAGTACTAATCTCAGCACTCTAGTGTTAAGAAAGTGAACCTTAGTGCACCTGCATGTAGTTCAGATCCCAAAGACATCTAAACAGTGGTGCAAAGAGTAGTAAAACAAACTAATGTTCCCATTCCCTACAGAGTAATCGTGACATTAAAGGGAGCAGTCAAAGTCTCAAGACAATACAAGGAATGATAGACCTCGCAAGCTAAGAATGTGCAATCGAAAAGAGTAGAAGAACAATCTAGGAACCTTAAGTTTGAATCGAATAAAACGAATCGTGTTGATTCTAGTATTTGCCATAGGCGCATCAGAATTAATTCAATTCGATACTATTTGCAAACCTTGTAATCGATGATTGCGTGAATTGCTTTCTAATCATGGATGTGATGTTAATGTTCTCGCTAATGATGTTAATTGTCCAGCTAATTTTGTTAATGCTAAAATTCATGCTAAAAAGGCTAAAAGGCAAAAGCGAAAGAGAGTTAGAAAACAATGGAAACCCACAGAAGAACATTCAAAGAATAGGCTTTTATTGGATACCGCTGGTCATAAGACTAATCGATAATGCCCACTAGAAAATGGATGCCCACCGGTAGAACTATTCCTTAAGAAGTGGTCACACCGTAAACATGGCTAATACACACTAGTATTGCATCTATTCACAATGATTCCATTACCTCACCGTCTCGATATGAATGCTTCTATTTCGATGCGGGTGTTCCAACTGCTGTAACTAACCAAATGGAACCCATTCTGCATGGGGATCCCAATTATCCGCTTATCCATTCTTGTCTCGTGTTCAACCGCAGATCGCTCAAATCGCTCTGTGGTACCGGACTCAGTCGCTCCAAGCATATGACCGAGACCGGTCATGCTCATGAACTTCGTGAGCAAATTCATCGGACCTTAGATTTGGTAATGATCATTTCGGTGCTATTATGGGTTATGGAGATTATGTTGTTGGTGGTAGTGTCATCTCTAGAGTGTATTATGTGGAAGGTTTAGGTCATAACTGCTCTCTCGCTGGTCAATTGCGTGACTCGATCTAGAAGTAGCCTTCAAAACATACCGCTTGTTAGAGATCTTAATGGTAAGGAACTGCTGAAAGGAACTCGTGGCTCAAACCTTTACACCATCTCTATCGATGACATGATGAGGGCCTCCAACCGCTTGTTATCTAAGGCCTCAAAACAAAGTCATGGTTATGGCATCGCCGTCTCAATCACTTGAACTTCGCACCATCAACGATCTTTCCGTAAAGGACTTAGTTGTAGGTTTACCTAGACTAAAGTATGAAAAGGATCATCTTTGTTCAAAGATGTCAATTGGGAAAAAGCAAGAAGTATGCTCATAAACCCAAACCTACTAACTCGTCACGTAAGTTCTTCATATGATTCATATGGATTTATGTGGACCAATGAGGGTGCGAATATCTTTGGGAAGAAATATGTGTTAGTTGTGGTTGATGATTACTCTAGATTCACCGGGTCAAGTTCTTAAGGACAAAGGATGAAACTCCCGATATTATCATCAAACTCATCAAACAAATTGCAGTTAGACTAAACAAAACCGCGTAATTATCGTAATGCATAATGGAACCGAGTTTGTCAACAAACAACTTAGTGAATTCTATGAAAGCGTTGGAATCACCATCAAAGAAGTGTTCCAAGAACCCTCAATGTAACGGTGTAGTTGAAAGACTAAATCGCATTTTGTTGAAGTGCTAGAACAATGCCGATCTACTCAAAGGTTCCAATGTTTCTCTGGTCAAGCAATTGCCACTGCATGCTACACACAAAATCGCTCCCGATTCACACTATTCATGGAAAAACTCATATGAACTTGTCCACAACAGAAAACCTAATCTATCTTTCCTTCGTATTTGGTGCCTTGTGCTATCCAACTAATGAGGGTCAAGACTTGGGCAAACTTAGGGCTAAAGCCGACATTGGAGTATTTGTAGGATATGCACCAAACAAAAGGGATACCGAATCTACAACAAAAGAACCCGAAATATCATGGAAACAATTCACGTTACGCTTGATGAGTCGACCGGTCAAATGGCTCCCCGACACTCCACCAGACCCGACTTCAAAACAAATCCCATTGGTTCATCCCTTGTTCCAAACTCCTCTCAAGAAACTCCATATGTACCTCCATCCAAGATGATGTAAAGAAATTGTTTGATCCTATGTTTGATGAATCAGTATGATTCAATTACTAATGAGGTGCCGATCCCTACAACAGTAGGTTGCTCATATTCCGTGAATGAAGTCAATCCTTCAAGATCAATATCATTAAGCCAAGAAGCACCGTCACGATCCTTCGCCTCATCAACAAATCATCATTCTTCAAATGTACATCATGGA
>CM040239.1:88717920-88778743 GCA_022545495.1 Chrysanthemum lavandulifolium | reverse complement strand
GAGAAATATGCAAATGCTTAAGTAGTGTTTGGTTTCAAGAACCTAACACATTCTACAAACTACTATCATACATAATGATTAGAGTCATATCAAGATGTTACTAATCATAAATGTAAATTCTTGAATGATGAATATATTGTTTGAGAAAGCTTGTTTAAATATCTAATAAACTTGACAAGCTTTAAGCTTTTATAAATTAAATTTACTTTTGTCGTTAACAAAACTTAGGCAAAGATCAAAAATATAAATAACGTTTAATGACGATATTTTTATTAACACTCTTTATCTGATTTTATCCCATACCCTAAACCAATTTTACTTGTAGAACACATTCTTGAATTAATAAGCCTCCGCAAGTTTTTATTACTGTTTTGCCATTTTTCAACTATCTTTTGCAGCTCTTCTTTATCTTTCACTGCCTTCATTCCTATTCTCCTATATCTTCTAAGCTTCTCATCCTTTTCAAAAATTTCCTTATCTTGGAAGGTAATCTTTTCATTTAGAGAAGCATTTTGTTTTTGAAGATTACTTACTTGTTTTTCTAATGTTTTAACAGCATTCTCAGAAGCAAGTAATTTAACTTCTAGATCACCCATTTGACCCATCTGTTCAACATAAAGGGTCTGCAATTTATTGTATGAATCAGTACACAATTTTGAACATAAAGTTACCTCACTGCTGGAACTTATGGCCGTGAGAGCATGCTTGACTTCAGTCCCCTCTGTGGGATGCTCTCCCCAATTTACCACACCAGCTTCCAAAGTAAGCAGCCCAGTCTGATTCTTGTCATCCTTCTCAGCATGTCTAAGATAGAACGAATCCTTTTTCTTCTCCTCATTACCCTCCTTTACAGTACACTCCAAAGCAAAATGACCTTTCTCTTGACACATGTTTCAGCTTTGACTTGTCAAATCCTACTGGTCTCTTTCCATCAAAGCGCACTTGCCTACCAGTCTTCTTGAAGAATTTTCTCATCCTTAATGTAATCATGGCACACTGCCAGTTGATATCCATTTCCTCCATATCCTCATCTTCAATCTGATCCAATTTGTCATTTAGAATGTTCTCAAATTGATTTGAAAATGAGAGTAGATGAACTTATCAGCAAGACCAAGTGACCTCATCCTTTTCCTTAACACCAAGATTAATCAGATAGCTACCAGAATCAAACTACTACCGAATTAACTCGGTTTTATTGTTTCTGCCATGAGAGACAAAAGCAACATTATCACTTGAAGAAGCTTTTGAATTCCCCTTGATGTCTTGTTCATATACTTTGAGATTATTAAACAAGTCATCTATTGACAAAGAGTGAATATCTTCTTTATTCCTCATTATCATAGCTAGATTTGACCATTCATTGGGCAATGATCTGAGGAATTTCATATTAGCATCTTCAATGGATACCTCAGATCCGTGTGTTTCCAAATGTGACAGGAGTTGTTGGAACATGTCATAGCCTTTCTCCAGGCCTTCAAAACTGTTGATTGAAAATGCCTCTAACTGTTGTTTATAGACAGCTTTTTGCATTTTCTTGAAATTGGCATTTCCTCCAAATCTTGTTTTAATAGCCTCCCATATCTCCTTAGCATCGTCTAAATTGTGGAACCTTCTCAGATGTTCCTTTGGTATGGCCATCTTTAGGAGATTTCTTGCCTTCCTTTCTTTCTCTTCAGCAAGTATCTCTGCATTTGTGACTAGTGGAAGGATCCTAACTGTGCCATCTTTGCCTTTGGAAATTCTCTTCTTAGAAGAGAATTTCCATTTTGGATCACTTTCCAGACCTCATAATCTACATATTCCAAATACTATTCCATTTCCATGGCCTAGATGTCGTATTCTTCCTTTTTCAAAATAGGAAGTTTGAGGTTGGAGATAATTGTTGTTGCAGGAAGTTGTTGTTGCCGCTTTCTTTTGTCGCTTCGAGATCCTCGCTCAAGCTTCAGCTTCTTTCTCGAACCTTCTTCATCACTATGATGGTTTGAGAAATCATCTCAAGAGACATTCTTTAAGGGTTTTGAGAGATGAGATGAGTGATCTTGGTATGATTTTTTCTTCAATACAGAGTCCTTCTACAGGCTCTGATACCACTTTTAGGTCCAAAAGCTTCTGGATCTAAGTAGCCTTAAACGACTAATAGTAAACTTGAATAGATTCAATTTACTATATGAATAACTCTTTAGCAAAAGATTGATGTGTTAATGCGGAATTTAATACACAAAGTATGAAGAACAATATAAACTAACTTAGTAATTTCTATTAATTTGCTTGAAAGCTAATGCATACAACTCATGCCTTTTCTTAACACATTAGGGTTCCTTTTATACACCAAGGAAACTCTAATTATCTAACAAACTTGTAAAAGGGTAAAGATATCTTCTCCTATGATATCTCTACACGTTCATATCTATTCCTAATATAACTCTAACAACTATTCTGTTTTGGACATAAATAGACTTAACCAATGACACTTTACTCTGCCAGACTTAACATCTTTAGTACTGGCAGACTTAACTAAAATGACTTAAGTCTGATCTACCAGACTTAACCACTAACTCTACCAGACTTAACAAGACTTAATCATTGCAAAATATAATTCCCAACAAAGGTCTTGGTAACAAGACTAAAAGGAGTGGGTAAAGGAGTTAACAACCAAAAATAAAATCAACTTCATTGCAATTCAAGAGACTAAGATGGAAAGAGTTTCTCATATGGATGTGAAGTTTATATGGGGCAATTCCAATTATGACTATGTTTGTAGTGATTCTTCAGGGAACTCAGGCGGAATTCTTTGAATTTTGGAGGAGACGATCTTTAAGAAGGAACATGTTACGATATCTGATAGTTTTGTTGCTATTTATGGGACGTGGGTTCCGAACAAAGCTAAGATTCTTATTGTGGCTATTTATGCTCCGCAGGATCCTAAGTATAGACGGGTATTATGTGATTATATATCAATATTGTTAAGTCGATGGAACGGTGAGGTAATTCTTATGGGTGATTTTAATGAGGTCTGAAATAAAGACGAAAGATGTTGGTCGTGGTTTAGTTCTTATAACTCAAGGCTCTTTGATAATTTTATCTCTTCTTCGGGCCTTGTCGATGTTAAAACGAAGGGTTATGCGTTTACATGGTCTCATACCTCGGCGAATAAAATGAGTAAGTTGGAAAATTTTCTCATTTTAGATGGCGTCATCTCTCTCTTCCCTTCCATTATGGCTCTTTGTCTTGATCGTCATTTATCGGATCACCGTTCGATCCTTCTTTGTGAAGTTAAATTGGATTTTGGACCGATTCCTTTTCGCTTGTATCATTCATGGTTTAGCTGTGTTGGTTTTGACGATATGGTGAAACAAACATGGCGCTCATTCTCGTACTCTGATAGCAATGGTATGATACGTTTCAAGAAGAAACTTCAAGAACTTAAGAAGATTATGCGACTTTAGATCAAAGATAAAAACACGCTGCTCTCTTGTTCCAAACAATCTATCTCAGTAGAGTTGCGTGACATCGATAAAGAGCTGGATCAAGGTGGGGTTTCTGATTCTATGCTTTTTAGGCGACATTAATTAAAATGCCAGCTTAATGATATTAAGGTTATGGAAGCCACGGATTCGATGCAGAAATCAAAAGTTAGATGGGCAATTGAAGGGGACGAGAATTCGAAATACTTCCATGGTATAATTAATAAGAAGCGGTCTCAGTAAGCAATTCGTGGTGTGTTTCACGAGGGGATTTGGCTTACTGATCCAAGTTTAGTCAAGAAGGCCTTTCTTGATCATTATGAGTCTCGGTTTAAAAAGCATACGACGGCTGGACTAAAACTTAAATTTTCTTTTCCTAACAAGTTGTCGTATGAAAAGGCTGCTGATTTGGAGAGGGGAGTTTCCCGTGACGAGATTCGTTTGGATGTGTGGGATTATGGGGAAAATAAGTCTCCGGGTCTGGATGGGTTCACATTTGAATTTTTTAGGAAATACTGGGAGTGTATCGGTCTTGATTTATGTGCCGCGGTTGAGCATTTTTTTAGAACGAGTCGTTTTCTAAGGGTTGTAATTCATCTTTAGTCGCTTTAATTCCAAAGGTCACGAACTCTAAATTTGTTAATGATTATCGGCCAATCAGTCTTATAGGGAGTGTGTACAAAGTGGTTACGAAAATCATGGCTAATCGATTGGCCCTGGTTATCGCGGATAATGTTTCTGACACCTAATCCGCTTTCGTAGCAAAGAGACCGATTTTGGATGGTCCTTTTATTCTTAACGAAGTTCTTCATTGGTGTAAAAGGAAGAATAAGAAGGTGATGTTTTTTAGAGTAGACTTCGCTAAGGCATATGATTCAGTTCGGTGAGACTTCTTGATCGATGTTCTCGAGGCTTTTGGTTTTGTTCCGGTGTGGTGTAACTGGATTCGAGGTACGTTTTGCTTCGCTAAGGCTTCCATTTTGGTGAATGGGAGCCCAACTAACGAGTTCCAATTCCATTGTTGGCTTAAACAAGGTGATCCTTTATCTCCTTATCTCTTCATTCTCATTATGGAATCGTTGCACCTTTCCATTAGTAGAGCAGTCAATGAAAGGTTGTTTAAAGGTATTCGTCTTCAAGGATCTCTCTCCTTATCCCATTTATTTTATGCGGATGACGCCTTGTTTATTGGTGAGTGGTCTGATGCGAATTTGCGAGGTATTATTCACATTCTCAAGTGTTTTTTTCTCGCGTCGGTTTTACAAATTAACATTAATAAAAGCCAAGTTTTGGGTGTGGGTGTTCCACGGGCTTCTGTTAAGGCTATGGCGGTATCTATTGGTTCCTCTATTATGCAGCAGAAGTTCCGTTATCTTTGTGTTTTGGTGGGAGAGTGCATGTCTCGTCATAAGGCTTGGGACGATGTTGTGCTTAAATTGAGATCTCGTCTTTCTAAGTGGAAGGCGAAAACCTTATCGATTGGTGGCAGACTTACTCTTTTGAAGTCGGTTCTTGGTGCGTCTCCCCTTTACACTATGTCTATTTTCAAGGTTCCTAAAGAAGTGCTTAAGGTGATGGAATCCATTCGGAATAATTTCTTTAAGGGGGTCGAGCCTTCGGAGAGAAAACTTTCGTGGGTGGCGTGGGATAAGATCTTAGCCTCTAAGAAAAAAGGAGGTCTAGGAATTTCGAGCTTTCAAGCTCTTAACCGTACGCTTCTCCTTAAATGGGTGTGGCGGTTTCTGTCTCAAGACGGTTCTCTTTGGTTTCGAGTCATTCAAGCGGTTAATGGGTCTTCGTTAGTTTCCCATTCGACTCATACGACCTCTATTTGGAGCTCGATTTTAAGGGAAGTTCATTTACTTAAGTCTAAAGGTTTCGACATTTTATCTCATTGTTCCAAGCGTATAGGAGATGGTAGAAATACTCGGTTTTGGTTGGATATTTGGAAGGGTGATAAACCATTTTGCGATGCTTTTCCTCGCATATTTGCCCTTGAGTTGTCTTGCCAGTTTCGTGGTCGAGAAGTTGGTCGCCTTTGGACATCTCTATGTAGACCAAGAGAGGTGGAGCGAGCAATGCTAGCCACCGATCTATCTTTGATCATTGATTCTGTGTCCCTCACTCTCTCGACTTTAGTGTCAAAGAGGTTAGGAATGTTATTGACGAGCTGTCTCTTCCAACGCATTCTGAATCTACTAGGTGGGTGAAGGGTGTTTCTATTAAGATAAACATTTTTGCTTCGCGAGCTCGGCGTGATCGTCTTCCTATTAGGATTAATCTGATTCGTAGAGGTATTACTTTGGAGTCGTCATCCTGCCCTCTTTGTCTCATAGGTGAGGAAGATGTTTCCCATGTCTTATTTCGGTGTTCTTTGGCTCAGGCGGTTTTACGGCGCGTATGTCGATGGTGGGACTTAGATTGGCAGATTTGGTCCTCGTTTTCAGAGTGGTCTTCATGTTTTCTTCTATTCGGCTTTCTTCTAAAGTTAAAAGCTTATTAGAAAGCGTTTTCTATGTTGCTTGGTGGTATATGTGGGGGCTTCGGAACCGTTCTATTTTTTATTATGCCCCGCCTACTCGTTCGGTGATCTTCGACGATATCGTGTCTAATTCCTTTCATTGGTGTTATAATAGATGTAATAGGATGTTTTCTTCGGATACTTGGCTTAAAAACCCTCATTTGATTTCTTTGTAATGTTTGTTCTAGAGCCTTGCTAATTTATAAAATGTCGCCGTTCAAAAAAAAATCTCTTATAAGTACGTGCATCTTTAAGCTGGTGTAACTGTAATTAAAAACAGTTATATATGCTTCTTTACAATTTTTACATGGTTATAAAGGAAACCATCTTGTATGCATTTTTTAAGTCCGAACAGCTTGACAAAATATAAGGGTGTGTTTCGTTTGTAAACTGTAGCAGAAACGGTGGTAGCTAGGTAAGTTTAGAAAGTGTTAGAGCGGAAGGTGTGGATGATTCATTGCTCGCCGTCGTCCGACGTGTACCCTCGTCGTGGGCCGCCGCCACACCGGCCTATCTCGCCGTGGCTCGCCGTGAATCAACTCGTCGTTTTGACGACGAAGGAAGAATCTGACAAAGCAATAAGTTTTAATTGTTAATGTGCAGGAAACAAGAAGAAAATGTTTTTTTTACCGGTTGGAATGGGGCTCCAAATGAGTTGGAATTGGGCTGAAAAAAAATTTATTTATTTATTTATTTTTTTTTTTATTTGTTTTTGAAAGATAAAAAAAAATTATAAAAATGTTATTTATATTTTTTTATAAAAAATGACTAGTAAAATGTTTAGGTTTCTTATTATTAGTATGTGTTGTATTTTTTTTCCCGTGTCGTTTTTTTACGTATCGTGTTTATTTTTATTATTATTGTGTTATGTATTGTATTTTTATTTTTAATGATATGAATTTAGTTTATTTGGAAAATTGAATAAAAAAAATAAAGTGGTAGTGGTGGACTCCAAATAAAGAGGTTGAGGTTTGTTATGACTGATGGGGGGTTTGTTGTGGTTAGTTTATTTGGAAAATTGAATAAAAAAATAAAGTGGTAGTGGTGGGCCCCAAATGAAGAGATTGAGGTTTGTTATGAGTGATGGGGGTTTGTTGTGGTTAGTTGTGGAGAAGTGGGATGCTGATGTGGCATTGAGCATACCCTTAGCCTAGTAAGAAAAGTAATTTAATTCGTGGAACCCATATATTATTATAAGTAAGATTCTTTACTTGGTGATCGTGCATAGAGTTTAAACAAAGGGGATATTAAACGCTGGTAACATTTACTTGTGGATCGATTCTGGTGGGGATATTAAACGTTGGTCACCCTAAGTGATTAGGTTTTTTTTGTTTGTGATCTTGGCGTTGGTCTGTATGCGGTTTTGAGGGTCTTATTGCTGCGATTTATTCATGATGGGGGTTACGAGTGAGAGGGATAAAGGTGGGGGAACGTTGGAACATGAATTTGGTGGTGTTGATAACTACTCATCATTGAATAAGACTACTCCGGAAAAGGCTCCATGTGTCGTTACTCCTGGAGTTAAGAATCTTAGCATGGACACTAACAGCCCTAGTGTTAGTTCTCTTAATCGCACCTATGATCGTACTACTTTGGCTAGTAATCTTGATAATATGTCTGGAAGTAAATTTAAAACTTCTATGCCTAAGGTGGCTTTGTTTGATAATCCGAATATGACTATGGAAGGGGATGAACAGGTCAACGATGGATTGAAAGCTCCTACATTTGCAAGTAAGGTGGGATCTACTTCTGCTACCTCCAAAGTTAATTTCCGCACTCTTGATACGGGCAAGCCTCTTAATGATAAGGCCGAGATAAAAATTTCTTTGTCATCTGTCTTGAAAGCTAATTCTAAGTTTGATAATACTCTTTTCGGGTATTTTATTAGCAAGAGGGTTGCATTTCCCGTTGTTGATAACTACGTGAAGAATGCATGGAAGAAGTTTTGTGTGGTACGTTCTATGATGAATTCTAAGGGTTTATTTTTCTTCAAATTTGCCTCTATTGAGGGATTAAATGGAGTGTTGGAGAATGGACCTTGGTTTATTCGATCCGTTCCTATTATTTTGAAGAAGTCGACCCCCAGGACGAGTTTTATTAAAGAGGATTTGGGTTCGATCCCTGTCTGGGTGAAACTACATGATATTCCTATTGCTGCTTGATATGTCCAATCCGTCAAGTTATCTCACACAAGCTAGCCACTTGTGAATGACTAACCGTAAGAAACTTAAAACAGTTCAGACAAACCAATAATAATGAAGAAGTTGTGTAGTATGTTGGGTAACTCAAACGTATTAGGTTTGAGCACCGAGATCATTCGAACGAGGTCGAATGGAATTTCCAACTCACGCCTCGATTATCGGATTTGAATAAGAGAAAAGGGATAATATGAAGTATTCTAAACTACGGATAAGGAAAGTAAATGGGAATAAAATCTATGGGAAAACCTAAGAATTATGGCAAACTACGCATTCTACGCTAAAACGCAAATACGGATTAAACGAACGCTAAATAAAAGCAATTACGTCTATTCTAACTCCTAAAATAACCTAAAATTACTTTTATGCTAAAATGATATAAGAAAACTATTTTGAATTAAAACTAATTTTAGGAATTTTTAGAATTTATTCTAATTAAAAACTAATTATTAACTTTAAAAATAAAACTAATTATCTAAAATTATGAAAAGAGAGAAAATTATGAAATTACTTTTCAAAAATCTAAAATATCACAAAAGACTTTTCAAACTATTTTGTATTTTTCAGATTAATTTTTATTTTCTACAAATTTAAAACTATTTAAAACAAATTTAATATGTGAAAAATACCAAATAAAAGGAGAAAAATAGGGAAAAATATTTTTTATGCTTTTTATATTTTTCTTTAAATATTAAAATTGAAAAATTATTTTTTGGAATTTTTTCTTAATTATTTGCAATAAAAGCTATTTAAAAATGCCTAAAAACTGAATTTAATAAAGAAAAATAGTGAACAGTGACCAAAAATTATGAAAAACTCAGGAAAATTCTAAAATCTTAATCTAAATCTATGAAAAATATAAAAACATAGGCTAGTGTGTGAGAATTAAGAGCTGCAGTGTAAACTGATTCTAAATAAGCACTTTAAAATAAGCAAATAAGCAAAATAATGCACCACACTGTTACTGAAGCTAGATAAAACTAAATCTACTCTAAAGCAACTATTTGAAACTACTCCTAACACCTAATAAGCAATTTACCTAGATTTAAGCTAACTACTCTACTTAAGCAAAATAGATTTGGCCCTACTGTTTAAGCTGTTACAACTGCTTATTTAATAAGCTACAGGGAAATACCAAAAGTGTGGTCCTCAAGACAACCAGTCAGAGATCATTTATCCATATTTTCAGCTAATTTGGACTAGTGAAGAAGAAATTAGAGATCAAAGATTAAAGGCTGATGGGGCTTTATGCTAACTGATATAGTAACAAAATGACAGAGAAGGCTATTTGCAGGCCTGAAAAGCTAATGGAAATAAGCTCCTAAGACTAAAATAAAGCAACTCAGATGATCCTAGATTCAAAGTGAACTCATAGCACCAACCTATCTCTATCCTACAAACAGATATGAACTAGGATAAACCATGCACTGCTACTGATATAGGCAGGACAGGACAGGACTCATTTGCATACATGAATTAAGCATGCAAATAAGCATTCATAACTACATACAATAAACATTAAGAGAGTAAGGAACCTAATCTACTGGAGCAAACCAAAACTTAATGATTAAAACAACAAATGAGCAATAAATCAAGCTATGACAAAACTACTGTGGACAGAAACAGGATTGCAGACCTGTGCAGCAAATAACTCATAGCAGATTAAAATAAGTGCACCTAAAAAACTTAAGCTACCCCAATAAGCTAAACTAGAACAACTATACTACTAAATATAGTGGGGGAAACAGATATTAAAACAAAATCTAAACTAATAAAGCTAAAGAGCAAATGGTGAAAGTACCTTTAATGGACAAATCAAACAGTGAGCAGTCTTGAGTTTTGACAACTCAAAATACAATTAGGACCCAATAAACTGAAATCTGTGATGTAAAACTCCATGAAACCAGTAATGAAAACCAAATATCTTAATTCTAACTCACTCACATAATTAAGACTAAAGGATTGAAATAGATCCAAACACTCCTTTTGAAAACTCAATTTGCACTAAAACTCAAAGCCTCACTGAATCTGAATTGAGCTGACCTCATAAGCATAAAACTTAACCAGAAAACAGATTTAAACCAGAAATTGACCAAAACTTGATTTGACTCTCAAATTTGACCCGAGTTGACTTTTGTTGACTTTTATCAAAAACTTGAAATTAAGCAATTCAAATTAGCAGCAAGCTCTAATAAGCTTAAACAAGCTTATTTAAGCTTGTAGGGACAGAAAACAAGAGCTTAAAACAGATTGCAATTATTAAAACTGATAACAATAATTTGACAAATAAAAGTGAGATTTGTATTAAAGAAACTAAAATTACAATGAAAATCTGAAATTACAAACTACTTAACTTCTAAAAACATTTAAATTGAAAGGAAATGACATGGCCAAAATTCCTCTAAAGCTTGAGAAATTGGATGAATTCTAATGTGACTAGAATGGGCTATATAGCTGAACTGAGGCCTTGGGATCCTTTCAGAAGCTTCATGAATGTCTAATATCCACCATTGATTCATCATCTTGTCACTCATTCTAATCTCAGCCATAGGATCATTAGGGTGAGGTGTTAGGACCAATGAGAAGCTTTCTTTTGTCCACAAGGCGATCCTCACTCCGCCCATGTGTCGACGCGCGTAGCTTCCAAGCTATTTAAGTATGGGTAAATGTTGAGGTGTAAGGGGTAAATGGGGATGATGGTGGGTAACAGTAACAATGGGGGAAAAGGGCGCGTTTGGTTTGTTTGGGATTGTTTATTATTGTTTGACTTGTGGCTGGGTATTTTGACCGGTGTCACAATTCGCAAATTCCGGTCATTTCTCATACTCCATATTCATCATTTCATAACAATTTGTGCATGGTTTTGCATTTTTCGTTACACTTTATTCTCTTATTAAATAAACGCTATCGCGTAAGTATTATTTTGAACATTTAATCCGATACTTTCAAAAATGATCCCGATATATTTTTATACTTACATTTAGTTTATAAAAAATATTATTATTAGTTTAACCGTGTTTTAAATTTATTTCATATATAAATTGTTATATTTATATAAATTACGACGTTTTCTTAAATTCAACCTGATAAATAATTATTCACTCTACTCTTTCAAGAAATGTATTTTTATAATTTTTATGACCTAAATATATTTTATCTTGACACGTGAAATTTATTTTATCTAACGCTACCTTAAATATTCAAATGTGTATGCAACTTACTAATATTACTCAACAATGCTACAAGCTACTACTTATCCTCAAATAACTTTACATTCTTACACTTACACATTTATAAACATATGAAGTAAAATAAAAATAAGAGAAATTTACATGTATTATTATTATATACAAGATTCACTAAAGATTTGCTAGATATTTTCACTTATATAAGTCTACACTCCAAAGACTTTATACATTAAACACATTCATCCAATAATTCAAAGTGTGAAGTCAAGTATCCTCTTCTTCTTCCCTCATAAACCGCCAACCATAAGGAGCTCAAGAAGTGATCATCAAAATTTTCTAATCAAGCTCTACACAATCTAGTAACACTCTTTGTTTAGGTTTTGAAATAAAAACCTAGGGTGTTTAGGATAATCCTTGGTTCACTAAACCTCATCAAGCACTTGTAAGCCTAAAACTTCATCTCTTACTTTTTCATATATTTTTCATACATTTCATAAGTCCATATGATCATATTTGCTCAAGTTGTAGTTTTATTCATGTTTATAAAATGTTATCACCCATATGTGTCCTATTAATTTTTATAACAAGTATGTACTAGTTAGAAGTTTATAAAAATGAGAAGTTTGAAAATGGATCATCAAAGTCTAGTTGAGGTTTTGGAGGAATTGGTTACATAAATTTTATACATGTTTATTTAAGTTTGTATATATATTTTAGCCTCATAATGAATATTTATTTTAGTTATGATCAAATGAAGTTGTTTTACTAGTAGGATTGGTGATGAGTAGATTAAGGGATTTTGTGGTGAAGTTGTGGTGAAACAAGTAGAAAATGGTAAAGTTTAAAATAAGCGCTGAGCTACTGTCGAATTTATAATTTCTCCGAAAAGATTAGTTATTTTTATAAGTTTTATTAAAGTTTTAGAAAATAGATTTTTAGTTATGAACATGGCCTTTTGAACGGACTAAACGGAGTTATAACGAAAATATAAGTGGTTTCCAAGTTACGATTTAAAACTACCCTTTTCCGGAAAATTTTACATGCAGTCCGAATTTTAACTGACCCAAACAGTGGCCTTAAAATTTCTGTGAAGTCTCAAGTTTAAAAATATATTAGTACTCTTCATTACCTTCGCGTGGATATAAAGAACTTGAAAACGGACTTAAAACGAGTGATTTATGGTTAACCGAACTTTGAGTCAAAAACGTCTTGAACACTATTCACAGCTTTGGTAAGCTGTCGATTTTAATCAAGGTTTTTGAGGGCCTAAACGACGCTTCGGGGAAATGGACGTTAAAACGAAAGTTAGTTTTCCTATGTATATATTACGTCAAGTCTCATGTAAACCGATTTTTCAATTACTAAAACCGTTACATAGTTTAACTATATTTTCACCATTAGCTCAAAAGTATTTATTTTCGACATGAAACCGTCACACATTCGAGTAACAATATTTATATATAACTAGTTTTCAAGTAGCATATTGGGTGATACGTTTTCAAAATCATGCATTCACGACAACATATCATAACTCGAGTCATAACATTCATTTTAGGTCGCGGATAGTTTCCGAGCCTCACTTTGCACTTCATTTTGTTAGCATATCAATCACATCGTGAGTTTCATAGCCCTACTTTTAATTGTTTCCATAACTGCTTTGGGGGATACATGCTCAAACTATTTTCATTTACTTTCACAAATATTCTAAACTTTGACATACTACTGTGAGTCATACCCCGCTTTTACTCGTTTAAATTCTACAAACTATTTGGGGCGAGATATATGCTTATTTATCCAAACATTTAAACTCTTTTGTCAAACAACTTTACCTATACTTTAGACTTGATTGCGTTTTATACTTGATTGGGTTATACTTGTTTCACTCTTGCGAATACTCAAACCATTTATACAATTGTGTTACACTATACTACTTATACACTTTGGACATTGTGTGTTTATTATGATATGTGCCTTAATGTGCTAAACAAGTATTCAATTATGCATCAACATACAAACTTTAGCAATCGGTTAACTCCTGCGGGAGCCGGCAGAGAGGTATTGATAGTACTATCGGTGACGCCCCACCCTTGGGTCCTTGATGACGTGACCTTGGGTGAATATAATCAGATTCAAGTTATTCAAGGCAATAACAACAAACAAGTTAGACTCGTCGTGAGGTTCGATTGGTCGTGATTCTTTGCATTAAGTTTATGTATATATCGTATGCACCTATGTCCTACTTACAAACAAGATTGACAATTCCATATTTTGGCAATGGATTGTAAACACACAGTTGCAAGTTTTGTATGGGCGAACTTGAACCGAGTGGATTTACAAGGCCTTTGTCGCATCAACATTTCTTATAGACTTTTTCAAATCATTTTCAACAAACTTATGAACTCACCAACCTTGTGTTGACACTTTTTAGCATGTTTATCTCAGGTATTAAGGTGATAGCATTTCATGGAGCTTTTGGGTCGCATGGCATACATTGAAGTCTTGTGCTTTTAACAATTACCATTCGACATGTTTTGTAAACTCTTTGTGTATTATCAAACTTTGGGATTGCTTTTGTGTTGTAAACTTTAACTTATTAAATCGAATGGTAAACTCTTTAAAACGCCTCATTTTAGAGGTCGTTTTCAGATCCATACTTTGTGCTATGACGTTATACCCCAATGACACTATCGTTCACCGCGATATTTTGGGGTGTGATGATTGGTACCGAGCCTTGGTTATAGAGAACTAGGTTGCATTTTAGTTCCTAGACTATAACCGCTTTCACGTCGATCCTTTCGCTTCCTATTGCCTTACTCACTTTTCGTATGCATATGTTTTCTTAAGTATTCCTTCTAGAACCACCTCATTAGATAACGTAGTTTCCTTGTACCAATAGGGAGTCCCAAAATCTAGTTGGGTCATCAAAGATATGGAGCTCAAGAACGGCACTTATCTAACTTGATCTCGTGATGCTCTTGTTTGATGAGATGCGAGATCGAGCTAAATAAGTGTTACTATAAAGTGGATAGATTTGATGATTTTGCCCGAGGATGGGAGTTCTCTTGAGGATACTTTGGGAACTGCCGCGACCAAACCTCAGAGTGACTTTAGCACCCAACGGAATTTCCTATACACCAAGTGCGACTCTTCCTAGATACTTACCCTAAATCCCTCCTTCAATCGCTTAGAATCGGATGATAGACCGGCTACCTATTTAAGTAACACCAATCGCCGGACATGTATGTTGGTGGTATGTACACGTGTGAAATGAAGCAATTATAATTATGGTGGCCAACGAATTATAAATGCGTCACAACTCACGTGGACATATGCAACCACGATACGTGATCGATGTGGACACCTTAGGAACCAATTTGTGGCGTGGTATTATATTTGAGGACGTTAAGCATAGACATTGGGAATTCAACGGTTCTTTCCTTGCAGATCATGGCACCAAAGAGAGTAACACGCAGATCGGCCGAGGTGGTGCGGTACCAAGGGTGGAATGACAGGTGGGCGTGGAGGTAGAGAAGGCGGTAGCGACATGGGTAACAATGACAACAACATCGCGGAAACCCCGATTTTGCCGCCATCATCGCCAACAACTTCAAATCTTGCTTCCCACTATTGTCACACAAGTTGGAATTCATATGAATAACTCGGAAACCACGGAACGGAATGGTACTTTGAAGAGCAAGAACAAGAGGAAGGAAGCGAGTGGGTCGAATAAGCGATAGACATGGTAGCGTACAACAAAAGGGCAAGAGTTTTTGTGGCAACCGGCATCGAACAAAGAGAGTATGCGGTACACATCCCAAATGTGCTAAATGTACTTATCATCACCCGAGGTCCAAGCCCGCCGCTTATGTACAATATGCAATAAGTCGAATCATTTTCAAGCCGGTGTAGAGCGTACAAGACCAATAACAACGGTTAACACGGGCAACATGAGAAATAACCAAAGGACTTGCTTTGAATGTAATACCCGAATCACTTCCGAATAATTGTCCTCAGCTGAATAAGCCACCGATGCAAGCTCCTCTAGTGTGGCAATTGAAGGAAATAACCCGAACCACAGACTCAATATCAGTCCACCTCGAGGTCGAGCATTCTATATAAGGATCGAGGAAGCCCGCAATGCGTAATCGGCACGCTTTTTCCTAGACCATTAAGTGATCCACCGTATTATTCAGATTCGGTGAGTCTCCTTAGATAAGAAACCTAGACGCGTAAGTTTTGGCATAAGCACTTTGACCATACATTCGATTTCTCTAAACCTTAGGGTAGAACCCTATGTATCATCGATTGAATCGCGAGGACGCGATTCTTCTATCGAGGAAGAATGTCACACCGCAAATTCGGTCATTTCATACCCATATTCATCATTTCATAACAATTTGTGCATGGTTTTGCATTTTCGTTACACTTTATTCTCTTATTAAATAAACGCTATCGCGTAAGTATTATTTTGAACATTTAATCCGATACTTTCAAAATGATCCCGATATATTTTTATACTTACATTTAGTTTATAAAAAAAATATTATTATTAGTTTAACCGTGTTTTAAATTTATTTCATATATAAATTGTTATATTTATATAAATTACGACGTTTTCTTAAATTCAACCCGATAAATAATTATTCACTCTACTCTTTCAAGAAATGTATTTTATAATTTTTATGACCTAAATATATTTTATCTTGACACGTGAAATTTATTTTATCTAACGCTACCTTAAATATTCAAATGTGTATGCAACTTACTAATATTACTCAACAATGCTACAAGCTACTACTTATCCTCAAATAACTTTACATTCTTACACTTACACATTTATAAACATATGAAGTAAAATAAAATAAGAGAAATTTACATGTATTATTATTATATACAAGATTCACTAAAGATTTGCTAGATATTTTCACTTATATAAGTCTACACTCCAAAGACTTTATACATTAAACACATTCATCCAATAATTCAAAGTGTGAAGTCAAGTATCCTCTCTTCTTCTTCCCCTCATAAATCCGGCCAACCATAAGGAGCTCAAGAAGTGATCATCAAAATTTTTCTAATCAAGCTCTACACAATCTAGTAACACTCTTTGTTTAGGTTTTGAAATAAAAACCTAGGGTGTTTAGGATAATCCTTGGTTCACTAAACCTCATCAAGCACTTGTAAGCCTAAAACTTCATCTCTTACTTTTTCATATATTTTTCATACATTTCATAAGTCCATATGATCATATTTGCTCAAGTTGTAGTTTTATTCATGTTTATAAAATGTTATCACCCATATGTGTCCTATTAATTTTATAACAAGTATGTACTAGTTAGAAGTTTATAAAATGAGAAGTTTGAAAATGGATCATCAAAGTCTAGTTGAGGTTTTTGGAGGAATTGGTTACATAAATTTTATACATGTTTATTTAAGTTTGTATATATATTTTTAGCCTCATAATGAATATTTATTTTAGTTATGATCAAATGAAGTTGTTTTACTAGTAGGATTGGTGATGAGTAGATTAAGGGATTTTTGTGGTGAAGTTGTGGTGAAACAAGTAGAAAAATGGTAAAGTTTAAAATAAGCGCGGAAGCGCTGTCGAAATTTATAATTTCTCCGAAAAGATTAGTTATTTTTATAAGTTTTATTAAAGTTTTAGAAAATAGATTTTTAGTTATGAACATGGCCTTTTGAACGGACTAAAACGGAGTTATAACGAAAAATATAAGTGGTTTCCAAGTTACGATTTAAAAACTACCCTTTTCCGGAAAATTTTACATGCAGTCCGAATTTTAACTGACCCAAACAGTGGCCTTAAAATTTCTGTGAAGTCTCCGAAGTTTAAAAATATATTAGTACTCTTCATTACCTTCGCGTGGATATAAAGAACTTGAAAAACGGACTTAAAACGAGTGATTTATGGTTAACCGAACTTTGAGTCAAAACGTGCGAAAACACTATTCACAGCTTTGGTAAGCTGTCGATTTTAATCAAGGTTTTGAGGGCCTAAACGGACGTTTGGGGAAATGGACGTTAAAACGAGTTAGTTTTCCTATGTATATATTACGTCAAGTCTCATGTAAACCGATTTTCAATTACTAAAACCGTTACATAGTTTAACTATATTTTCACCATTAGCTCAAAAGTATTTATTTTCGACATGAAACCGTCACACATTCGAGTAACAATATTTATATATAACTAGTTTTCAAGTAGCATATTGGGTGATACGTTTTCAAAATCATGCATTCACGACAACATATCATAACTCGAGTCATAACATTCATTTTAGGTCGCGGATAGTTTCCGAGCCTCACTTTCGTGCACTTCATTTTGTTAGCATATCAATCACATCAGGTGAGTTTCATAGCCCCTACTTTTAATTGTTTCCATAACTGTTTTGGGGGGGATACATGCTCAAACTATTTTCATTTACTTTCACAAATATTCTAAACTTTGACATACTACTGTGAGTCATACCCCGCTTTTACTCGTTTAAATTCTACAAACTATTTGGGGCGAGATATATGCTTATTTATCCAAACATTTAAACTCTTTTGTCAAACAACTTTACCTATACTTTAGACTTGATTATGCTTTTATACTTGATTGGGTTATACTTGTTTCACTCTTGCGAATACTCAAACCATTTATACAATTGTGTTACACTATACTACTTATACACTTTGGACATTGTGTGTTTATTGCGATATGTGCCTTAATGTGCTAAACAAGTATTCAATTATGCATCAACATACAAACTTTAGCAATCTGGTTAACTCCTGGAGCCGCAGAGAGGTATTGATAGTACTATCGGTCGACGCCCCACCCTTGGGTCCTTGATGACGTGACCTTGGGTGAATATAATCAGATTCAAGTTATTCAAGGCAATAACAACAAACAAGTTAGACTCGTCGTGAGGTTCGGTTATCGTGATTCTTTGCATTAAGTTTATGTATATATCGTATGCACCTATGTCCTACTTACAAACAAGATTGACAATTCCATATTTTGGCAATGGATTGTAAACACACAGTTGCAAGTTTTGTATGGGCGGAACTTGAACCGAGTGGATTTACAAGGCCTTTCTTGCATCAACATTTCTTATAGACTTTTTCAAATCATTTTCAACAAACTTATGAACTCACCAACCTTGTGTTGACACTTTTAGCATGTTTATCTCGTATTAAGGTGATAGCATTTCATGGAGCTTTTGGGTGCATGGCATACATTGAAGTCTTGTGCTTTTAACAATTACCATTCGACATGTTTTGTAAACTCTTTGTGTATTATCAAACTTTGGGATTGCTTTTGTGTTGTAAACTTTAACTTATTAAATCGAATGGTAAACTCTTTAAAACGTCTCATTTTAGAGGTCGTTTTCTGTATCCATACTTTGTGCTATGACGTTATACCCCAATGACACTATCGTTCCGCTGCGATATTTTGGGGGTGTGACAACCGGGTTAAAAGGGTGGATCCGGATTAATATATTTGGGTAACGGGTTGCTAGGTAATAATATTGGACGGGTTTAATTTGTTTTGGACTTGGATTTGGGCCGTGACTTTTGTGTATGAGTTTTGAATATATCTTGGACCATGAGTGTATATTGGATTAGGACTAGTTTTGGATTTAACATGTAACCATTTATCATATTAAGGACCAATCATGTATTTTTAGCAAAAACCAAGGACCCAATATGACATTTTGTGAAAGTGAAGGGTGAATTTGGGATGTTTGGGATAAATGAGAGGTGAGGGGCAAGTTGGGTAAATTGGTAAAGTGGGGGGTTAAAAGTGTAATTTTGGGAAAGTTGAGGGGTAAATGTGTGAACTTGATAAAGTGAAGGACCAATAGTGAAAACTCTCAAATCATGTCCCAAACTCCGTATTTTGCTCTTTTAAGCATCAAAGTCCTTGAAATAGCATCCCGGCATCAGCTTTTTGCACTCTTCTTTCTCTCGTGCTCGGTTTTATGCCCGATTTGGTTCCTTTTTGTGTTTTACATATCCGCACTGCACAAGCACAAACTCAAGAAACCATAAATATTAGCAATAAACGGCTCTTTCTTGGTTATTTTGGGTCGGCTTTGATATAGAAAGGTATGTGTTTTAGCACATACCAAAATACCCCAGACGAGACCATTGTCGTGTCCTCACGCAATGCAATCAACCCACGCTTCTAAAACCAAGGATTTCAATCTCTTTCTACTAAACCTATGAAGAAGTAGCAAAGATTCCTCAAAAGAGATTAAGAACCCTAATTCTAAAACGCCTGCTTACCTTTTAATTCACATGTATAGATATTACGATTAAGCACATTCTGGTTATGAATGACGGTTTGTTGAACTTTCATGTCGATCAATAACTCCAACATTTTTCAAACGACACGTTAGGATCACAGAGTAGAAAACACAACACAGCGTGAAGTGACCATACGGATAGAATACATCGTCCCTGATTTTTCACAAGTTCCCAAACTAAGCGTAAAACCGAAATCATTGTTAAATATGACTCTAGATGCTAACACTACCCATGGAAGTTACTTGTGTAAATACCTTTTGTTCCCATTTTCCTATTTTCCTCTAGATTTTTTTATTTTTCGTGAGAAATGAATTTCTTCAAATTTCTCGTTTCGATAAGTTTTTATTCCGATAAAGATACAAAGCTAAGTCGCTAATTAGTTATCCGCCTTCTCTCAAGAACCATTGTCGTAAAAATGAGGTCCACATCAAGGAATTTTTTCACTTATACTTTTGATTTTTTCATCATTTTTCAACATCATTTTTTTTTTTTTTTTTTTTTTTTTTTTTTTGCACTTATACTTTTTACTAATATGAGCTATGAACTACGGAGCTTCACGGGTAATTCCAAGACTATAGGCTTCATGAAATGAGGATCCCGGCTGGCTAGGCTAAGACCTCACTCAATCCCGGCTAAAGATCCAAGGGTCCGATCTCGACACCGCAGCTCACAACTTTACTTATTACTTTTTCACTTATCATCGACATTTTATTTATTACGGATCCTTGATGTGTACCCAATTTTAAAACAAAGATTCTTTTAAGAAGATAAAGAACTAACTATCACCAAAACTCAACATCTCTAATTATTATTAGATGATATGGGTGAAACAATTTTGTGGGAACAAAAGCCATAAGTACCTTCATGGGCTCTAAAGAGAACCATCTACTCCACGCTAGCATCTAAACTCATAAGTAACTCTATCATTTCTCGATCTCCGCAAATTTAAAATCCCAAATAATGAGATCCGCGGATGCTTAGCCGATAATTTAATTATCTATGGTTAAGGGAACAAGCTAGGGCTCAACACGCCTTGGTCAAGTCGTAATTCTATTCCTACTCACCAGCGGAAAGTCAATCAAGGTGTCAAACATATATTAACTTAGCAAATGCTTCGCCTAATGAAATCAAGTCATGCATATTTAAAGTCACTCAGGAAACTTGCAAAATCTTGGCCTTGTGAGCTAGAATTGCATTTTATAGCTTCTTGTCTAAGAGACTAGCAAAACTTTTCAATCAAAAAGACTTAACAAAAGCTTACAAAAAGTTTAAATTTTGCTCATTTTTGCACAATTTTCATTTTCTAAGGAAAAACGGGGTTGCGAGAGTACACGACAAACAATAAGCAAGTGCGGTCAAATCAAATCGAAGATTACCCTACCCCAGACTAGAACGAAACATTGTCCTCAATGTTTAAAGCAAGGGTATCACGAAAATCTAAAAGCCGTTTATTAAGTATGCTCAAAGATAAACGTTAGTCGATAAGATTAGGATATCGGATTTCTATAAGCAACGATCATGAAACTCGAGTGGAGAAAATGACAAACTTCGAGCACGAGAGTCTTCATATCGGGAACATCCTAAACACAACATCACAAACAACCAAACACGAGAAATCGAAGAGGCAGACCCCTTCACGTCACTTATTAGAAAATAGAAAGAAGATAGATGGATAAGCATGGGGTGCCTCCCACGAAGCGCTACTATTTTTGGTTACCGAGTCGCTAGCCCCGACTCGTCCCCGAATTTATTTGTCTTGAGGAAGAAAGTGGTAGAGATACCGTGGTCAAAACGGTGTCCTCATTCCCGAAAGAATGAGATCAAGCGGTTGGGAGGAAAGAAAATGTCGGCATCGCACATAAGGGATAACATGAAAGAATGATCCATCATCCGCGGTTTTGGGTGGACGAAAGGATGATGGATCGAATGAGAAAACTCCAAGAAAGACGGAGCTCATGGTAAGGAGGTGAAAGCTTAACAATGAAGGCATCCAAGAGAGGATCCTTTTCTAACAACGGTTTTAGCATAAAGCTCATCTATGTCTAATATCCCGGTTTAAAGATTTTGTCTTCACATGTCGGCTCAACGGGATAAAGGATGGTGGACTCATGAGAGAGAGGAGAGGCAAGAAAACCATCAAGAACAAGCATATCCCCTTCGGGATCATGCACGGCATCCTCAATACCCGGTGGTATTGGGTCATCGATAGCATCCTCAATGATCGGGTCATTTGTCGGAGTATCGGAAATCTCGTTCAAAACTTTGCTCACATCAACATCAAAATAGAATCGCTCAAGAATCGGAGGATAAACATCTGTCATAGTGGGATTGCCACTAATCTTTTCATCAAATCGGAAAGTCTCAAGCTCGGGAGAAAAATCACTATCTTTAACGGAGATAGGATGCGAACTTGAATTATCGTTAAGGGCTTCAATCTTGGAAATGAGAAGATAAACATTTGACAATGTTTCTCGTAATGCTTCATCCTCGATCTGAATATCATTAAGCTCAATCTCTACATCTTCTGGCATGAAATCATTTACTTCTTCTATATCGATGGGCTCAGAAGGTAAATCGTCGACGAAATCGATGTCTCCATAAGAATCATTATCGGAATCGGAGAACATCTCAACATAATCGTTTGAAATATCAAGAGAAGGCTCATCACAAATATCAACAACCCCAGACTCTCTTGGGCTCGGGATAAGGATCTCAGCTTTAGACGATTCCGTTTCCGGAATAATACTAAGATGCTCATCCCCCATTATGAGAGAGTCAATGGGTGCAATAATGTCCGTAGAAATATGATCATCGACCTCTTCCAAAAGAACGTCACTTCCCTCAACCGGTGTGAGAGAAGGGGAAGAGTCGGAAATGAAAGGCTCAGAAACGGGAGAATATGTCGAAGATTCCGGAGATGGGACAAATGGTGTGCTCTGAGAGCTAGCAAGTTCCACCACTTCCATTGTGGTCTCTGGAATGGTGTAATCATCTTCCGTAACTCGAACGGGTTCTTCATTAATACTTTGTTGAGCTTGCCATTGATTGAAGAAAGTTTGAAACATATTCTTAAATTCGATTGTTTGTTTCTCATAAATGTCGTGAATCCAAGAAAAATCGTCCCCGACACCCTCGGTGGGTTCTTCAATCATAGAATCATTATTCAAAATCAGCACGGGTTCTTCATAATTAGAATGTATCTCGGGCATACACCGTAAAAAACGAAAATCATTCGACGAATCTACCATATCTCCACACCCATAACAATAACATGGATCAAACGAAGATATCTCGGGCTATGGAGGGTAGTCGGAAAAATTCGAGGATTATTGAAGGAATTGGGGCACATATGATTATAACACGATAATCATATCCCAAACGTGAATTACAACACCGATGTAAATAGTCGAAGGAGTCCATAAGAATCAAATATAAGAGGGATAAGAGGAAAGAATTATCGAATCGAGGCAAAGAAGAATATTTTTGGGTTTTAAAAACATATTTTGAAAAGGAAAATCTTTTTGGGTTTTTATAAAAGGGATATTTACAAAAACAACGGTAACTTCACTCGGGGAAGGATCTTCAAAAACCGCGAATCGAGACGGAATACGAAAACTCGCTACAAGCCCTCCCCGGCAGTGGCGCCAAAAATTTGATATGTCCAATCCGTCAAGTTATCTCACACAAGCTAGCCACTTTGTGAATGACTAACTGTAAGAAACTTAAAACAGTTCAGACAAACCAATAATAATGAAGAAGTTGTGTAGTATGTTGGGTAACTAAAACGTATTAGGTTTGAGCACCGAGATCGTTCCGAACGAGGGTTGAATGGAATTTCCAACTCACGTCTCGATTATCGGGATTTGAATAAGAGAAAAGGGGATAATATGAAGTATTCTAAACTACGGGATAAGGAAAGTAAATGGGAATAAAATCTATGGGGAAAACCTAAGAATTATGGCAAACTACGCAATTCTACGCTAAAACGCAAATACGGGATTAAAACGAAACGCGAAATAAAAGCAATTACGTCTATTCTAACTCCTAAAAATAACCTAAAATTACTTTTATGCTAAAAATGATATAAGAAAACTATTTGTGAATTAAAACTAATTTTTAGGAATTTTTTAGAATTTATTCTAATTAAAAACTAATTATTAACTTTAAAAATAAAACTAATTATCTAAAAATTATCAAAAAGAGAGAGAAAATTATGGAATTACTTTTTCAAAAATCTAAAATATCACAAAAGACTTTTCAAAACTATTTTTGTATTTTTCAGATTAATTTTTTATTTTCTACAAATTTAAAACTATTTAAAACTAATTTAATATGTGAAAAATACCAAATAAAAGGAGAAAAATAGGGAAAAATATTTTTTATGCTTTTTATATTTTTCTTAAACTATTAAAATTGAAAAATTATTTTTTGAAACTTTTTCTTAATTATTTGCAATAAAAGCTATTTAAAAATGCCTAAAAATTGAATTTAATAAAGAAAAATAGTGAATAGTGACCAAAAATTATGAAAACCTCAGGAAATTTTTAAAATCTTAATCTAAATCTATGAAAAATATAAAAACATAGGCTAGTGTGTGAGAATTAAGAGCTGCAGTGTAAACTGATTCTAAATAAGCACTTTGAAATAAGCAAAATAATGCACCACACTGTTACTGAAGCTAGATAAAACTAAATCTACTCTAAAGCAACTATTTGCAACTACTCCTAACACCTAATAAGCAATTTACCTAGATTTAAGCTAACTACTCTACTTAAGCAAAACAGATTTGGCCATACTGTTTAAGCTGTTACAACTGCTTATTTAATAAGCTACAGGGAAAACCAAAAGTGTGGTCCTCAAGACAACCAGTCAGAGATCATTTATCCATATTTTCAGCTAATTTGGACTAGTGAAGAAGAAATTAGAGATCAAAGATTAAAGGCTGATGGGGCTTTATGCTAACTGATGCAGTAACAAAATGACAGAGAAGGCTATTTGCAGGCCTGAAAAGCTAATGGAAATAAGCTCCTAAGACTAAAATAAAGCAACTCAGATGATCCTAGATGCAAAGTGAACTCATAGCACCAACCTATCTCTATCCTACAAACAGATATGAACTAGGATAAACCATGCACTGCTACTGATATAGGCAGGACAGGACAGGACTCATTTGCAGACATGAATTAAGCATGCAAATAAGCATTCATAACTACATACAATAAACAGTAAGAGAGTAAGCAACCTAATCTACTGGAGCAAACCAAAACTTAATGATTAAAACAACAAATGAGCAATAAATCAAGCTATGACAAAACCACGTGGATGTAAACAGGATTGCGACTGCAAAGAAATAACTCATAGCAGATTAAAATAAGTGCACCTAAAAAACTTAAGCTACCCCAATAAGCTAAACTAGAACAACTATACTACTAAATATAATGGGGAAACAGATATTAAAACAAAATCTAAACTAATAAAGCTAAAGAGCAAATGGTGAAAGTACCTTTAATGGACAAATCAAATGAAGAGCGCCTTGAGTTTTGACAACTCAAAATACAATTAGGACCCAATAAACCGAAACTGTGATGTAAAACTCCATGAAACCAAGAATGAAAACCAAATATCTTAATTCTAACTCACTCACATGATTAAGACTAAAGGATTGAAATAGATCCAAACACTCCTTTGAAAACTCAATTTGCACTAAAACTCAAAGCCTCACCGAATCAATCGAAATGACCTCATAAGCATAAAACTTAACCGAAAAATGATTTAAACCGTAAATTGACCAAAACTTGATTTGACTCTCAAATTTGACCCGAGTTGACTTTTGTTGACTTTTATCAAAAACTTGAAATTAAGCAATTCAAATTAGCAGCAAGCTCTAATAAGCTTAAACAAGCTTATTTAAGCTTGTAGGGACAGAAAACAAGAGCTTAAAATAGATTGCAATTATTAAAACTGATAACAATAATTTGACAAATAAAAGTGAGATTTGTATTAAAGAAACTGAAATTACAATGAAAATCTGAAATTACAAACTACTTAACTTCTAAAAACATTTAAATTGAAAGGAAATGACATGGCCAAAATTCCTCTAAAGCTTGAGAAATTGGACGAATTCTAATGTGACTAGAATGGGCTATATAGCTGAACTGAGGCCTTGGGATCCTTTCAGAAGCTTCATGAATGTCTAATATCCACCATTGATTCATCATCTTGTCACTCATTCTAATCTCAGCCATAGGATCATTAGGGTGAGGTGTTAGGACCAATGAGAAGCTTTCTTTTGTCCACAGTGGCGATCCTCACTCTCTGCCCATGTGTCAGACGTGGCAGTAGCTTCCAGAAGCTATTTAAGTATGGGTAAATGTTGAGGTGCGGGGTAAATGGGGATGATGGTGGGTAACAGTAACAATGGGGGAAAATGGCGCGTTTGGTTTGTTTGGGATTGTTTATTATTGTTTGACTTGTGGCTGGGTATTTTGACCGGGTTAAAAGGGTGGATCCGGATTAATATATTTGGGTAACGGGTTGCTAGGTAATAATATTGGACGGGTTTAATTTGTTTTGGACTTGGATTTGGGCCGTGACTTTTGTGTATGAGTTTTGAATATATCTTGGACCATGAGTGTATATTGGATTAGGACTAGTTTTGGATTTAACATGTAACCATTTATCATATTAAGGACCAATCATGTATTTTTAGCAAAAACCAAGGACCCAATATGACATTTTGTGAAAGTGAAGGGTGAATTTGGGATGTTTGGGATAAATGAGAGGTGAGGGGCAAGTTGGGTAAATTGGTAAAGTGGGGGGTTAAAAGTGTAATTTTGGGAAAGTTGAGGGGTAAATGTGTGAACTTGATAAAGTGAAGGACCAATAGTGAAAACTCTCAAATCATGTCCCAAACTCCGTATTTTGCTCTTTTAAGCATCAAAGTCCTTGAAATAGCATCCCGGCATCAGCTTTTTGCACTCTTCTTTCTTTCGTGCTCGGTTTTATGCCTGATTTAGTTCCTTTTTGCGTGTTTTTACATATCCGTACCTGCACAAGCACAAACTTAAGAAAACCATAAATATTAGCAATAAACGGCTCTTTCTTGGTTATTTTGGGTTAGCTTTGATATAGAAAAGGTATGTGTTTTAGCACATACCACTGCTTTTACTGAAGATGGATTGAGTGCCATGGCTACCAAACTCGGTACCCCTATTATGCTTGATGCATACACGAGCTTTATGTGTTTGCGTCATGGGGTCGTTTGATTATGCTCGCTTTGATTGACATCGAGGCGGATCGGGAGCTAAGGGACAATGGTTATTGCCGTGCCAAGTCGATGGTGAAGGGAGGTATTGCATAATCGTTAGAGTGGAATATGAGTGAAACCACCTCGTTGTGGTGTTTGTATGGTTTTTGGCCATAATGAGACCCAATGTCCCAAACGTGTGCCTGTTGACCTTAAACATCAAGCACAAAAGAATGATGGGTTCCAAATGCCTCAAAGGAAGGCGTTTCGTGGTATTGAGGTGGGAAAAGGGACTAAATTTAACCCTTCTAAATATAAGAAGCAGGTGTATCAGCCTGTGTCGAAGAAGCAGGATGCTACAAAGAAGAAGATTACTGAAGTGGCTAGTACAAGTGGGACGAATATTGCTACATCAAATCCGTTTGATGCTCTTAATAGGGTTGATACTGATGAGGCCGATATTCCTAGTGTTACTGTTGACTTGACCAAAGATGGTAGCTCTGCTAAGGGTGGAAATGGTAGCACTAGTACTACTCCTATTGTTGGAAAAATTGTGGAGCTTGAAAAGCTAATTATTGAGGGGAAAGTTACTCTTGTGGATGATGATGGTAAACCTCTTAAAAGGTTGATTTGAAAGAAAAGGCGATGATACGCTACTAAGCCTAGTTCTTCCTCCTCCGTATTCTATGGTGGGTAACCCATTCTCTAAAGCTGGTGTTGTGATTGTTTCGATAATGATGATGAGGAGGTGCTTGAGCCGGATAATCCTAGGCAAAATTTCTCGCATCAACAGGCGGCGGTCATGAGCTTGAAAATTATTATGATGATTATGCGGATCAGGTCTATGATTTACCAGGGCAATTGGATGCTTTTTCTAACATGTATGATATCAATCTCCAAGGTCGTGGTAGTAAGCAATCTAGACGTTAGGTTATGCTTGGTTTTGTGTCAAATGTAATCTAGTGAGTAGTGGTTTTATTGCTTTTAAGGATATGAAGTGTCTTGTTATGTTAGCTTTACCGCCATGTAATCTGGTCGAGATATGGGACTTCACCATATTCTTTGACTTAAATGTTTTTTGGAGTAATATAATTACCGGGGAAACCTTTTACCCAAAAAAAGTGAGATGCTGATGTGGCGCTGAGATGACAATGATGAAGTGATGATGGCTCATCATCATACCTTCCACTCTTAGGTTTGCCTAAGTAGCTAGCTTACCCCTATATTACGTACCGTCATTAGAAGACACATGTTTCATTTACCGAACGTTGTCTTTTTACAATCTAGCCATTTATGAATTAACTAAAGGTCCAAAAGAAAATTTCAAATGAAGTTTCTGATCCAAGATCAAAGGTATTATCCACAATCAGAGGGTTCATGAATCAGTTTATACTTGTTTCACCCCTAGTGAACTTCGATTTTATGTCTCTGTGACACGAAATAGTTCAAAATCCCGAACCTATTTCTAATTTAATGCATGTTATGGTAAAATAATTTATAAAGTTGTAGTTTTATACATAAAAATAGGTTCATAAATTTAGAAGGTTTACTAATTAATAATTTAATATAACATGTAACGTTTATAAACCTATGAAATGCTCAATTATAATGGATGCTATTAGCTTTATGCAACCATGAAAAACTACTACTGTATTGAACATTATGAAAGAAAAAACGGCTGCAATCTTTTATAGTAAAATTTGTACCGGGAAAAAAATTCTAATGTAATATATAGCAAAGGAATTAAGGTAAAAATTGGAAATGCCGTACATATTTATTCACAACTGAGGACAGAGCGTATCATTGATGACTTGATGTGGTCCAGAATATAGACCGATATAAGGAGAGAAAAGTAGCTCTTATTAGTCTTCTTTTTTGCCAAACATCACAAATTATGTGGCTATAAGTAGTACTCCGTAATAAAGTCTCATCGTACATTGTATATTAATTTCCATTTAATTACTCCTTGTCAATGTGGTAAGAATGGCCGCATCGTGTTCAATATCATGTGGTCACTGTAAAGTAGACCAGTAACGCTGTGCTCTCTATTGGTCAACATATATATACAAGCTTTGATAAATATGGTGGGGGTCTGCTGCGACCAATCTTTATATTACTAGAAAAAACTATGTAAAATTCACCCTTGTCCTTGAATCTGCAGGTTAGTACTGTCTGAAATAATTACTCCAATTTATTGTAGAAAGGTGGTGGAGTACGTACACACAACATCTAATTCCATAGATATAATTGCAAGCAGATTTTTCACTTTATACAATCAATTTTAGCAGAAAGTTTCCAGAAACAATTTCATGCTATGGATGAAATAAATTATTTATATTTAAGATACTATTGTATGTATGCATTATAAATCAGAGGATCTAGAAACACGCACGAATGCTAAGCAAAGATAGGAAGATCCTCAATGGCTATTTTTTTACTAAATTTATTTATATTTAATTGTTCATAAAAAGTAAATAGAAGCTAGAGATTAAAATCCATTAAATGACTTGCAGACTTTTGGCCTAGCAACCACATCCACCGTGTATTTGAGGTGCCAACTAGTTGTGTGTTTTCGATCCCAAATGAGACAACAGTGCGCGAGTTTGTAGTTTAAGATAAACAATTTGGGAGTAACATTAGGGACTTGCTGTAATTAGCCAGCAGATGTTCCAAGAGATATGATTGTAGACAACCGAAATTACAACCCACATAATCAAATAAGACATAAGTAATATTCATATATAGTTTAGGGATGTCACCCGTGGGTAATGGGCATGGGTACCTCTAACCCGTCACCCACCCACGTAGTTTTTGTCTCACCCGTCACCCACCGGTCACCCGTCAATGGGTACAATTTTCTACCCATGTCCATGCCCGCGTGTATTTTTTGCCCATGGGTTAGTGTAATGGAACAAAACTACAAAACCATGATATGAAAATAAACTAGAATCTAGATCAAATAAGATCAAACTTAAAGTTGTTAAATGAGATCCAACTAAAATTTGATGTCGACACTCTCTTTACAACAAAATAAATTTTTATTAACTACATACCACAACTAAAATTGTTAAAGTTTCGATAGATTTCTTTTAAAATTTACGAAATCTAGGTGATACACTTTGATTAGAAGTGTAGTGTGTGTCAGGTTTTTGTATGTGTATCAGATTTTGGAATATTTATTAGTGTAATGTGTATCAGGTGTATCAATAATCCAAACTCATGTATCATTTGGTTATTATTTACTAAAATGTTAATTTGTATTAAAATATTATTTTTATGTGTATTATTTCTAAAATTGTTATTTATAAATGTTTTAGTAGTTTTTTAGATTTGACTTATTTTTACAACTTTAAGTTTAATCTCACATTAACTCTCCCCAAATAAACTATGAAATTGCATAACAAGACACCAATCAATTTTCCAAATACCAAGTTCACAAAATACTAATTAAACACATGTCTAAAAGTAGTAATTAAACATCATTATACAAAATCACATGTATGTAACTTTGATTATTTCATCTTTCATCTTCTCTTTTTTGTCTTAAAACTCAAACAAACTTTTAGGTTAATGTGTTTTCTTGAGACTTAGTAACTATTAAATGTATACCATGCAATATCATAAATATTTTATTAATATAATTAATTTTAACACTCACGAGTATTTTGAAGGTATACCCGGGTATTTTAAATGGGTGTCATGGTTTACCCGCTGATGGTATGTCTCACTCACACCCACCACCACCCATCGATGGGTACATATTTTCACCCATGACCCAACCGTGAGTGAAAATTGATGATTTTACCCATCCATTTATGTGCGGGTATCCGCGGGTTGCGAGATTTTTCTCGCCCATTGCCATCCTTAATATGGTTGTCTTAACTATAAAGCCAATAAAGCAATGTCTTTTGGCTCCAACATTTTTAAAGCTTAAAAGTCACATTGTAACTAACCCATCTAGCTTTTTGCTATGTTGTTTTTAACATATTTTGATGTTCAAATAAAATGGTTAGTAGTTTTTTAAACATGACAAAACATGTTCTGGTTGCAAAAATTGACTTTACAAGCTAATTTATTAATGGATTTATTAAATTTTAGTTGTAATAAAAAGAAATGAATAAAAAAGTTTAGTTAATGTTTTTATTAAAATTGAATTAAGGACAAATACATAAGTAGTAATGCTTGGACCTAAAATTTGTAAATGAGGATTTGGGATACAAATTGAGGGTAGAAACGTAATTTCAAACACAAAAAACATCACAAATTTAGGAACGCTAACTCATCAAGCTTTAAATATTGGAGCTTTTTATTAGTGTACCATGTAGAACAGGTTTAATGTTGGATTTTCAGGATCGATTGAATATGATCAAACAACATCCATGTTATCATCATTAATCAATAAAAGAAGAAACAAAGAAGATAGGTGATGAACCCATAAATCTGATATTATTATGAATGGATGGGTTGATCTGTTTACAGCCTTCTACGCTATATATATACATAATGAATCGGTATATGTTTTTGACAGTTATACCTCTTCAATAAAAGTAATCGACAAAACCCTAAAACTAAACGTTACAACCTAATCGGACTAAATAACCGTTTTCTGTAACGGGTTTGTTGTAGGCCCATCACAGAAATCTTGAGTTTACAGGCTTTTACTTTTGGGTTAACAAGACTTAAAACAATTAATTTCAACATGTTCCCCCTAATTGTTTAAGTCTTGTTCTTCCAATTTCGATAAAACTTGATGTCTTCTGGTTAAATCCACCATCATTTTTGTTGTTTCTGGTTAAGTCCGCCATCATTGTTGTTGTTTCTGGTTAAATCCACAATGGTTAAATCCACCATCATTGTTGAGACCTTCACAGCACCTTCATCTTTGAGACCTTCACAGCCCCTTCATCTTTGAGAGACCATCGCAATTTTCTTCATCTTTGAGAGACCATCGCAGCCCTTCTTCATCGAGAGACCATCGCACCGTGATCTTGATCATATCGCATGACCTTTCATGATCAAATCTCTTGATCATTCAATCCATCATGATTGATTCTTCTTCTTCTTGCGGTTGCTTCACACAACTTGGCTTCACACCAATTTCTTCATGATTGCGCTTAAAAAATGCATGTTTGATTCTTGAATGATGATAGATACATGAATTGTTGTTGTTGATCTCCTTCGCCTCGATGCCACAGTGAGAACAAAGTTTAATGTTGATTTCCGTGATCGATTGAATATGATCAAACAACATCCATGTTATCATCAATAATCAATAAAAGAAGAAACAAAGAAGATAGGTGATGAACCCATAACCGATATTATTATGAATGGATGGGTTGATCTGCTTACGACCTCCCACGCTTATATATATACATAATGAATCGGTATATGTTTTTGACAGCTTATACCTCTTCAATAAAAGTAATCGACATAACCCTAAAACTAAATGTTACAACCTAATCGACTAAATAACCGCTTTTTCAGAACGGGTTTGTTGTAGGCCCATCATGTAAATCTTGAGTTTACAGTTTTTGTAACACCCCAATTTCGAGATACGCAATGAATTTAAACCGGTGTTACTTCATGGCACAACAAATATAATAATAGAAAACGACTCTAATGGAGTCGTTTTAAAAGATTTATCATTCGATTTATATAAATATCAGAGTTTACAAAAATGAGGTCCCAGATGGTTCCATGTTTACAAAATACATTAAATTGGTTTTCCAATGATAATAAAATTTATACCCTTCTTTAGTATCCTTATTCTTCCGTGCCAGTTTTCGACATTATGGACTTGAAATACATGCTTAAAACTGTCAACACAAAGGTTGAGTGAAATTCATAGAGTTTTGGAAATCAGTTGAACACATAATGTTTGTAGTGTAAGTTATAAATTCACACCAATGGTTTGAAAACCAAAAGAGATATTATTAGACTAAGCATCATGCAATCAAGGCGTTAACGTGTTCCAAAATTAATTGGAGAAAATGTCGGTAGTGCGTGCCCTATCGTGTAAAATTGCCGCTTTTACCAATGTTACTCAAATATAGTGCGTTTGTTTGCCTTTAATGGGCTAACACAAACGGGATTCGCTAATCCCAATAGATCTATTCACAATATTCGCGCCCACCTCACATAGTGATTAATGATTCATGATTAAGGGACTTAAGTTTGGCAAATGCGGAAACTTAGTGCTAATAACAATCGATAAGTATATAGTTTGAAAGCAATGTGTTGGTTTAAAATAAAGCATGTATCTCCCCAAGGGTTTGTAAAACAATTAAGTAATAGAAAGTGGGGCTATGAACTCACCTCAGAGTAAATGATCTCAAATGTATAATGAGAATGATGGATATGCCGTGAGAACTTCTACGAGCAACCTAGAATAGGATGTTGCGACTTAGGGTTGGAATAATGTTTAAGAAAACATAAACCATCCTATATACGTTTCTATGTTGATCATGATGTAGTACATGGTTTTTGTGTATGTCATTTATAGAAATGGTCTAGTTGTGAAAACGTATTTAGTTTATATATATCGTACTACCGCTCGGGCCATCATAATTCGAGGTTATGTAGTAAACGCTCGAGGAGCTAGACACTTTAAATCGTGAACCAAAGAACTCGTTGATACGCTTTTACCCAAATGAAACCCTCACATGAAGCTCCCTAGTATTGTAGCACTTAGTAGATACAATATATGTTTTGAGTGAAGATTGTTATATAAATAATTTTATCATGTTTTTACAAGTTCTTGTCGTTTCATAAATATGATTACTTTAGTTAACGGTCTTGGGTAAACAAGCCTTGAGGCTTTAGCCATGGCCTTGCCATGACTTTGGTCTTGAATACCATGGTCTTGAGACTTAGCTTTGGTCTTAGCCGTAGCCGTGGTCTTGGCTTATGGCCATTAGGCCTCTTGGTTTGCTTTTAGTTGTGACAAAAGTATAGTTATGTGACTATATTTACTAGCAGTTTCTTTTGAAAGAATTATGGCTGTTTAAGCGCTTTTCAAGGTCCGAGCTTCTTCCGCTATTGAAGGAAAACGTCGTTCCGCATAACTTTCGTGTTTTAACCTTTTGATGATTCGGCCGTAAGGGCCTCTAAAATTTCGGATTTTAGGCGAAGCTATTTTGGCGTATTCATGTTTTAGTTTCGCTAATTTCTTTTTGTCATAACTTTTGACTCGTGTGTCCGCTTCGGTGATTCAAATTGCTACGTTTTTGTTTTAATATTATCTACAAGAATATGAAAAGTATAAGATCTATATGTGGTAGATTTTGTGAAAACTTTGTACAAAAGTTTATCAATTATACACTTACTAACTCAAGTTTAACATATAGGTTCTTATAACTTGTTTTAAAGATTTTTGTACATCATGGTCCAACATAGTAACTATATATATAGCATGCAATAGTTAAGATTATGAATAATAAATATGAGATGATGGTGGTGATAAGTTGCTTACAACTTTTGGCTTTCAATAAGAAAGGAGTAACTTAGTAAGGATAGGACTTTGATTGATCGCGAAAGACTTCGGATTGAGCTAGCTTTCCACACCTTGGCACCCTTGCAAACTTGAAGAGTTGGTGATGAAGTACTAAGTGACTTGAGTGGATCTAAACTCAAGAAGATCACTTAAACTTGCTAGAGATTTGATGTAGTAGCTTGATCTTTGGAACTTCCTTGCATAAACTTGGAGTTTATGGATCAAATGATGGAAGATATGTATGAATTGTGATATGAACGACCCAAAACAGATTATGAGGGTTCTTAGGATGCATATCACTTGCTATTTATAGGAGGGTAAGTTTGGTTAACCATATATTAGGTTAAATATTAACCATGGTTAAGTTAGGACACTTGTAAAGATCTAAATGAACCATGGTTAGGATGATGCCACCAAAATGATGACTCCCCCCCCTAAGTCGGCCAAGACATGATAAGATGACTTAGGTGGTTATTTTTGATCTTATCTTGAGTTTAGAGTAAGTTTTGGTTCCGTTAAATGCCAACCGTAAGTCGTTAAGCCATAAACGTGAAACCGGTATCGTAAAAATACGAAACTTGTAGGAATGATGAAATTCATCATTATACTCCATATAAAAATATAAAATGGGTGATAAGTCTCATTGGTGCAAAAACGCCGCTTAAAGTCGAAATACGGGTCAAAACGCGTAATTGCAGCTTATCGTAAAAGAACGAAATTTCGTGGAAACGACCGTGAATTTATTTAGAGTAGACTAAAATTAGTCTAAAAGTGATATGAGATGTTAAATGTGGTTTTCATCATACGCTGGATAACATTACGCTTATTCGTGAAGTTTAAAAGTTACGCGATTTATGCAAAATATAAACGATAAGGTTAATTCCTTTATGGTCAAAGGAAGTGGAATATGTTTGACTTTTCCAAAAATGTAAAAGTGTCAAAAACATATTAGAAACAAAGTGCGTGAAACGTTAAGCCCGGATGTAAGTAGAATTGTTTAAAACGTAAGTTTAGTTTTGTTCTCTACCGGGCTTATTTGGTAATATTAAAATAATAAATCTTAAAATTCTCAAATTAATCATGAGTGATCTAAAATTTATCCGATGCGAGGAAAATTTTCGAGTTGATTTTCGTTATGCGCGTGATGTTTAAACGTGGACCGCCTAAAACGAAACTTTAAACGATGTTTACTTAATAACCTTTACGAAAATGATCTAACGATGGTCGAACTCTCGTGTTATTACTAAAATAATTTATCTTACGAGAATGTGGATTAAAAATTTTACGGGATGAATAGTGAAAGTGAATAGTAAATGTGAATAGTAAAAGTGAATAGTAAATTCGAAATGAAAAGTAACCTAAAATGCGCATGGTTACGCCTCACCCCTTAATGGAATTCCGTCCCGAATTCTGTGTGTTACCCGATGTTGAATTGTCTAGGAAATGTGGATGTATACGCCAAATTCTAATCTTTGTGTTCTCAAGTTTCTAGTCATAGAATGTATTATGTACCATGTGGCTTAAGTTGATAACCTAAAGGGTTTTGTTAAAATCTTATAGAGTCCAATATACCTAAAGTTTGGCTTTTCTTGATTCTCAAAACGAATCATATCTTATTGTATCGAGGCTATCAATAAAACCTTAATTTCTAACATGGAGTTTTTGGTGATAGCGTGCTGCATGGAGCCTAATTTTTATTTGTATAGTTTTCTTAGTTGTTTCGTGGGTGATCTCTGAAAACCTTAGTCCAACAAATGGTTAACTAACACTTTCGTCTATATAGTGCCTCAAATGGAACAGTTTTGTTGCTGTTAGGGTAACTGTTGTTAATCAAAGATGTAAGATTTTGTTGATGTGAAATGGTTTATAATAATGTGACAATTGTCATTGTAGGAAAGTCTTGATAGTGGCAAGTGGTTATCCAAACCATTTCCAAAGTTGATCATGTCTAAGGTGGTTTCGGGATGAAGGCTATATCTTATTGTGTTTATGTCAACTAGTGTTTGAAAGAAACGTGGTATTATGAAGTTTTACACACTGAATTTCAATGGGGTTCAGATAATGATGTGATATGTTGACGATTAGAAGAGTGTAGCGTACGCTTACCATTATTCTTAGGTAGAGATGTCAAGTTTGTTTTAAAATCAAAAGTGAATGACGGAATGATATCCTTGAAATCTAATCAGGCTAGTACTTCTAAGGAATGACGAGAAGATTTGATGACTATCCCAAGATAGTAGTTAGGATTATTTCATAATGAAAACTTTCAAGAATGAAATTAGGTATTATGAATAAGATGTTAAGATTTTGTCGAGTGGTAAGACACTATCGTGTCTCTAGATCTTTTAATGAATTCGTGGTTTATCGAGTTTAAGTAGGAAATTAATCAATATAACACTTGTATAACTATTCTCGTTTTGAAAAATTTAAGTCGAACATAGTTAGTCAGACTATGTTCCACTATCCCTAGGCTAAATATAGGTGACTAGACTATATTTAGCCGAGGTTCGATAAATTTTTCAAATACCTAAATTAGGTATACTCATGATATGTCCATAGCTTTTGAGAAATTGTCCACTAAGCAAAGGCGATATCAAACCATCCAGTTGCAAGTCCTGGCCATAAAAGACTTGTAACATATGTTTTCACATTCCATTGCATAGAAGATAGTATGGGTAGATACATGTGGAAAGGAAATCTTTTATAATTCTAAAATAGTCCATACTTGCCTAGAATTACGAACTTTTAACAATGAAGGTTTCGTAAGAGAATTTTGATGAATGTAGGGAACGTTCTTGAACTTCGCCTTTTGTAGATGATGAGTCACTTGTCCTTTAGAAATCCTATTTCTTGTATTTCCATTAGGAAATTGATGATCGTGACGGGTTTCATTTAAAACAATATCATATATTGTTTATAAGATATTTTTTAGAGACTATTGTATAACTTACAATATCTGAGGAGTAGTTGAGACCATTGTACAACTCACAATGTCTAGGAAATAATAGAGACCATTGTGCAACTCACAATGTCTTGAGAAATGATAGAGAGACCATTGTGTAACCCACAATGTCTTGAGAAATGATAGAGAGATCATTGTGTAACTCACAATGTCTTGAGAAATGATGGAGAGATCATTGTGTAACTCACAATATTTTGAGAAATGATAGAGAGATCATTGTGTAACTCACAATGTCTTGAGAAATGATGGAGAGACCATTGTGTAACTACAATGTCTCGAGAATAAATGAGACCACCGTAGGATTTACAATGGTCTCGAGAATGTAATAGAGACAACCGTAGGATTTACGATGGTTCGAGAATGAATGAGACCATTGTATCTCACAATGTCTGAAGTAGGAAAGACCATTGTAGTCGCCATAATGTCTTGGAGGAAGTTTCAGAATCCTAAAATGCATGAGTAGATGCATGATCGGGAGATTGAAAAATATGATTGTGCCGTAATGCCTTAGAATAGGCATACGCAGATATGTTGAGTACTTTGATTATGATTGAAATTATGTCAAGTGTATATATCAAGATACTAGTATGTTTGTATAGCTTAAAAGGCCTAAAAGTCACATAATCGTCTGGAGGATGGAAGGCACAAGAACGGAAGGCTATAAAATATTTTTGTTTGTAAAAGTAGTTATAGTTTAAGTCTCAATTAGACCCGCTTTCTATAATTGTGGCTCGATACCAATCAGTAACACCCCAATTTCGAGATACGCAATGAATTCAAACTGGGTGTTACTTCATGGCACAACAATATAATAATAGAAAACGACTCTAATGGAGTCGTTTTAAAAGATTTATCATTCGATTTATATAAATATCGAGTTTACAAAAATGAGGTCCCGATGGTTCCATGTTTACAAAATACATTAAATTGGTTTCCAATGATAATAAAATTTATAGCCTTCTTTAGTATCCTTGTTCTTCCGTGCAAGGCTTTCGACATTATGGACCCGAAATACATGCTTAAAACTGCCAACACAAAGGTTGAGTGAAATTCACGAGTTTTGGAAATCGCTTGAACACATAATGTTTGTAGTGTGAGTTATAAATTCACACCAATGGTTCAAGACCAAAAGAGATACTATTAGACTAAGCATCATGCAATCAAGGCGTTAACGTGTTCCAAAATTAATTGGAGAAAATGTCGGTGCATGCCCTATCGTGTAAAATTGCCGCTTTTACCAATGTTACTCAAATATAGTGCGTTTGTTTGCCTTTAATGGGGCTAACACAAACGGATTCATTAATCCCAATAGATCTATTCACAATATTCGCTACCACTCACATAGTGATTAATGATTCATGATTAAGGACTTAAGTTTGGCAAATGCGAAACTTAGTGCTAATAACAATCGATAAGTATATAGTTTGAAAGCAATGTGTTGATTTAAAATAAAGCATGTATCTCCCAAGGGTTTGTAAAACAATTAAGTAATAGAAAGTGGGGCTATGAACTCACCTCAGAGTAAACGATCTCAAATGTATAATGAGAATGATGGATATGCCGTGAGAACTTCTACGAGCAACCTAGAATAGGATGTTGCGACTTAGGGTTGGAATAATGTTTAAGAAAACATAAACCATCCTATATACGTTTCTATGTTGATCATGATGTAGTACATGGTTTTTGTGTATGTCATTTATAGAAATGGTCTAGTTGTGAAAACGTATTTAGTTTATATATATCTTACTACCGTTCGGGCCATCATAATTCAGAGGTTATGTAGTAAACGTTCGAGGAGCTAGGACACTTTAAATCGTAAATCCAAAGAACTCGTCGATACGCTTTTACCCAAATGAAACCCTCACATGAAGCTCCCTAGTATTGTAGCACTTAGTAGATACAATATATGTTTTGAGTGAAGATTGTTATATAAATAAGTTTATCATGTTTTTACAAGTTCTTGTCGTTTCATAAATATGATTACTTTAGTTAACGGTCTTGGGTAAACAAGCCTTGAGGCTTTAGCCATGGCCTTGCCGTGACTTTGGTCTTGAATACCATGGTCTTGAGGCTTAGCTTTGGTCTTAGCCGTAGCCGTGGTCTTGGCTTATGGTCATTAGGCCTCTTGGTTTGCTTTTAGTTGTGACAAAAGTATAGTTATGTGACTATATTTACTATAGCTTGCTTTTGAAAGATTTTTGGCCTGTTTAAGCGTTTTCAAGGTCCGAGCTTCTTTTATATTGAAGGAAAACGTCGTTCCGGACAACTTTCGTGTTTTAACCTTTTGATGATTCGGGCCAGAAGGGCCTCTAAAAATTTCGGATTTTAGGCAGTAAGCTATTTTGGCAGATTCATGTTTTAGTTTCGCTAATTTCTTTTTGTCATAACTTTTGACTCGTGTGTCCGTTTCGGGTGATTCAAATTGCTACGTTTTTGTTTTAATATTATCTACAAGAATATGAAAAGTATAAGATCTATATGTTGTATATTTTGTGAAAACTTTGTACAAAAGTTTATCATTTATACACTTACTAACCCAAGTTTAACATATAGGTTCTTATAACTTGTTTTAAAGATTTTTGTACATCATGGTCCAACATAGTAACTATATATATATAGCATGAAATAGTTAATATTATGAATAATAAATATGAGATGATGGTGGTGATAAGTTGCTTACAACTTTTGGCTTTCAATAAGAAAGGAGTAACTTAGTAAGGATAGGACTTTGATTAATCGCGAAAGACTTCGGATTGAGCTCGCTTTTCACACATTGACACCCTTGCAAACTTGAAGAGTTGGTGGTGAAGTACTAAGTGACTTGAGTGGATCTAAACTCAAGAAGATCACTTAAACTTGCTAGAGATTTGATGTAGTATCTTGATCTTTGGAACTTCCTTGCATAAACTTGGAGTTTATGGATCAAATGATGGAAAATATGTATGAATTGTGATATGAACGACCCAAAACAGATTATGAGGGTTCTTAGGATGCATATCACTTGCTATTTATAGGAGGGTAAGTTTGGTTAACCATATATTGGGTTAAATATTAACCATGGTTAAGTTAGGACACTTGTAAAGATCTAAATGAACCATGGTTAGGATGATGCCACCAAAATGATGACTCCCTAAGTCGGCCAAGACATGATAAGATGACTTAGGTGGTTATTTTGATCTTATCTTGAGTTTAGAGTAAGTTTTGGTTCCGTTAAATGCCAACCGTAAGTCGTTAAGCCATAAAACGAAACCGGTATCGGAAAATACGAAACTTGTAGGAATGATGAAACTCATCATTATACTCCATCTAAAAATATAAAATGGGTGATAAGTCTCATTGGGTGCAAAACGCTAAAGTCGGAAATACGGGTCAAAACGCGTAATTGCAGTTTATCGAAAAGAACGAAATTTCGTGAAACGACCGTGAATTTATTTAGAGTAGACTAAAATTAGTCTAAAAGTGATATGAGATATTAAAATATAGTTTTCATCATACGCTGGATAACATTACGCTTATTCGTGAAGTTTAAAAGTTACGCGATTTATGCAAAAATATAAAACGATAAGGTTAATTCCTTTATGGTCAAGGAGGAGGAATATGTTTGACTTTTCCAAAAATGTAAAAGTGTCAAAACATATTAGAAACACAAGGCAGAAACGTTAAGCCCGGATGTAAGTAGAATTGTTTAAAACGTAAGTTTAGTTTTGTTCTGTACCGGGCTTATTTGGTAATATTAAAAATAATAAATCTTAAAAATTCTCAAATTAATCATGAGTGATCTAAAAATGTATCTGATACAAGGAAAATTTTCAGAGTTGATTTTCGTTATGCGCGTGATGTTTAAACGGTGGACCGTCTAAAACGAAACTTTAAAACGATGTTTACTTAATAACTTTTACGAAAATGATCTAACGATGGTCGAACTCTCAGGTTATTACTAAATAATTTATCTTACGATAATGTAGATTAAAAATTTTACGGGATGAATAGTGAAAGTGAATAGTAAATGTGAATAGTAAAAGTGCATAGTAAATTCTCGAAAATGAAAAGTAACCTAAAAATGCGGATGGTTACACTTTTACTTTTGGGTTAACAAGACTTAAAACAATTAAGTCCAACATACCATAGTAATAATAATACTAAATTTTACACTTACATACACATTAAGCTAAACATCCATAGTTCAAGATTCATGAAGCTAAAAAAAAACCTTAATTCTCTCTGATGCTTATGGCGACACACCGTAACTTAAATTTTTATCAATCAAAGACTCTAAACATTTTCTCCTATCTAATTAGATTTGTAATCCTTCTAATTCACTTATTATTCTGATTTATCTTAGGATTTTTCGCTTAATAAGTTTTATAAGCGCATGTCGATTTAGGTTTAATCATTTTCTCGGTGTTTAGGGTTTGTGTCGTCTAATTCTTGTATTCATTACTGTTGTCTTGGTTCATCATTAATTCATCATGTAGATTGATTTTAGGTGTTGTGCATTGACAAAACCCTCGCTTAGGGTTTCACCGTGTTTGTTTGTGATCGTTGTCTTTGCTCGTTTCATCACGTGAGTTTTAGGGTTTTTCTTTTCTTTTTCTTATCGTTTCATTGGTCTCCCCATCATGCTTGACGCATACACTAGTTTGATGTGCCTTAAATTGCGCGTTCGTAATTCCTATGGTCGTGCCCCTGTTGAAGTGTCATCAAAAGAAGCTATACTTGAGTCTCTAGTGGTTGCAATCCCTTACCATAATGGGTGGGTCATTCGTTAGAAAAAATTGATATTGAATATGAGTGGAAGCCACCAAGGTGTGAGACATGTAAAGTTAAGATGAGGGTTGTCCTAAGAGAGCGAAACCGGTTGAGAAACCGTTGGTTAACGAGGAAGGGTTTATTGAGGTTAATAGAAAGAAAGGTAAGGGTAAGTAACCAGTTAATAACTGACAGGTTGATGGATTGCGATTGCAAAATCAAAGGTTCAATTTTATTATAGATCGGTTTCTAAGCCGAACAATGGTGGTGCTTCGACTTCACAATCTAATGTTGATCTGAATGTAGGTAAGTCCTCTTCGCCTTCAATTTCTCCTAATAATAAGGTTCAGTCGGCTGAAGAGCCTAAGGATAGTGCTAATCGGAAGTCGGCTAAGGTTTTGAATGATAGTTCTAATTCTAAGGGTAATGATAACCTTAAGGATTCGCCAACGCAAACTCATGGTTCTAAGGTTGATGATATTAACCTATTTGATTTAAAAAATAGTTTTGATGTGCTTAAGGAGCATGATTCTGTTTTGGAACATGTGATTGATTCTACATATGTGATATGTTCTTTAGATCTCAAAAAATGAAATGGTAAAGAATTCAACATTAATAGGAAACTCAAACTCAAGAAAAGAGAATTCGTATCAATGATGATTTGTTATTGGTAAAGTGAATTATTTGTTACAACAAATAAGATGAGAGATTACAAATTTTCAGAAAATGAATACAATATAGAACTGAAATTGATTTTATACAAAGGATTGGATAGTAATAGACTTTTCCACCAATTATGTCTTTGAAAGTCTGTTAAGAAATGTGTTGACTTAAGCTTTTAGTTCATATCAATATGCTCCCGATAGTAATATTGCTTTGGGCGATTATGGTTGCACTAGTACTACTCTTATTGTTGAGAAAATTAGGAAGCTTGAAAAGGTTATTATTGATGGGAAACTTACTTTTATGAATGATGATGGTAAACCTATAAAAAAAGGTTGATCATTCGGGTAACTCATTCTCTAAGGTGGGTAATGTAGTTGTTTCTGATAGTGACAATAATGAGATGTTTGAGCCGGATAATCCACTACAACAAAATAGTAACTTACTCACACTTATTAGAGCATGTAGCCACACTTTAAAGTGTGAAGAATAAAAAAGTTCACACTAGTAGGCGTGTGAATCAATTGGGTGTAGCAAATATTTTCACACTTTTATGTGTGAATCTTTATGAATATTTTTCACACTTTTAAGTGTGAGGGTTTTAAAACAATTCTTCACACTTTTAAGTGTGATGATATTGTTTTAAAATAATTCTTCACACTTTTAAGTGCGAGATTAAAATTCTTCACACTTTTAAAGTGTGAGGATTTTGAAACAATTATTCACACTCTTAAGTGTGAATATCTTAAAAAAAAAAGTTCACACTTCATAAAGTGCAAAGAAAAAAGCGTGTAGAAATGACAATTTTGTTGTAGTGATCCTATGGCTAGTTATTTTTCATCGACAGGTGGAGGTAGTGAGCTTGAAGATTATGCGGCTCAGGTCTATGACTTACCAGGGCAATTTGATGCTTTTTGTAACCAATTTGATATCAAGCTCTAAGGCCGTGTTAGGAAGTAATTCTTTATTTTTGTTGGTTTATAAGATTGACATGTCATTCTTATGTAGTTTATTGGTTGTTCTAGTTGTTGGTGGCTAGTTGTTCGCTTTATAGCCCTGTAATAAATGATTTAGTGGTAGTTGAAGCGGTTCTTGAGGTAAATGTGATACTTCACCACATTTTATGATACTTATATGAAGGTTTTGAAGTAATATATTTTATTGAGTAATGGCCCTTTACCCAAAAATATTGGAGCTTTTTCCAACTTAAAAGCTTTGATTATTCCATCCAAACAAAGCTCTTATTTAGCATAAACTATTTTTTTTTTTTTTTTCTCAAAATAGAAAGCTAAAATCGCTTTAAAGATTTAAAAAGCTTCATGCCAAACATGCCATTAAAAAGTTTCACCGATAAAAGGGGATTTCTTAAGTCCAAATTAGAAAATATGGTTTAGGCCCTTAAATATCTTGAGACGACCCTAGCAATATTGATAATTTTGTATTCTTTTCATAATGAAAAGTGTACATATTCAGTCTTAATTTCTGTTTTTTTTTCCCCTTTACATTACACATATCAAAAAAATATACAACAGCTCACTTTCAGCCCTAGAATTGTCACTTATATATTTATATACCAGATGGGCCAAAAGAATGCATAAGCATCAGCGGCGGATCCAGGTTTTAACTCTGGTTTAGCACAAAAAGATCCTGAAAACTGTTTGCACCTTAGCTCGATCTTCAAATTCTTCTTTATCCACTCGGTTTTTGAATTTTACCGTGTATAAAACTAAAATGACACTTACGATCACCATCTTGACACAAAACTTGCAGCACCGAGAAAATTTGCTAGTAGCACAATGGAAAATTTCATTTTTACATATAGTGTGGGCGACCATACGATGGTAGATCTGCCCCTGATAAAGATATACTTTGACATACAAACCAATTAAACAGACCTGCAAAAAGAAAATCATACTATCAAGTTGTTTTTCCGAATTTTACCATGTATTAAACTAAAAATGACACTTACGATCACCCTCTTGACACAAAACTAGAAGCACCGAGAAAATTTGCTAGTAGCACAACGGAAAAAATTCATTTTTCATATATAGCGTGGGCTAATAATGGCTACACCCGCCACCACGCTAGATTCCCCTGATAAAGATATACTTTGATATACAAACCAATTGAACAGACCTGCAAAAGGAAAATCATACCATCAGTAATATACTATGTAATTTCAGTGTTCCAATATAGCCATCGATTAATTAGCTTTTACCATTCTTAGTATGCAGATTTCTTTGGAGAAAAACATTGATGAGCTACAAAAGAAGAAAACTTGAGATAGTGATTGGGCCTCCCATCTATACAGCCACCCTCTTCGGATTTACATCGGCTTAGAGTGCTAGTTATCAGGGATGTTATAGGCATCTCAGCTTTTTTTCTTATAACAAACGATAAAAAAAATACCACCCCTCGTAACATTCTTATAACATACAACCAAAAAAACATAGTCACTCACTTTTTATTCAATTTACATTAAAAGTAAAATATTATAAAACTTGTTATGCGCTTGGTGGTGCGCCTATGTCACGAGCACCGAGGGCGCATAACAGCGCCAATAGGAATCCTTTTTCCACCTGTAACCGGTGGCCTATAACCACCCACAGCGTGCACTGTTATAGAACTTTAGGAATTTATTTTGTTAAAAAAAATTAAATTGTTTATGTATGTGTTTACCTTCTTTATAGTTAAAAACCCAACAAAAGCATACAAAAAAATTATCTAGACAGAAAGAAATACAGAACTCCATCATAACCATTATATAGAGCTAACGATCTTATTGCAATAGAAAATATTACAGACTTGTAAAAGGGGTTTGAACTTTCTTCATAACGGCTTACAATATGGCGGCAAGTATCTCTCCTCGATCATGCTTGGTTTTATTTTCTATGAAGATAAAAAAATAGAAATCAGTAATTTCACAGAGATACTTCTATATAAGAATTAACCCTAGTCAATAACAATACCAAAAAACCAAAACTCAGCCACAACAAATAGAGAATTTTAATTGGTCCATTGGTATAAAAACTCAGATAACCTAGCTAATACAAAGTGTCAAATATTCCCTATTTTTTATGATGAATGTCTTCAATATTGAAAAATAACAAGAATAAAAACTTACAAACAAACACCATGAATCCTCATGGTGAAAGCATTAGCTCCAAATAAGACTTAAGATCCGATATTATTGCAAGGAATCTAATTAACCATCGATAGCATAGCGTTCTTCGTAGATCCATTCAGTGGATACGATAGTCTTACAGTCTATTGATTTCTGATGCAGCATCATCAAGATTCTCATTCATTACCCTGAAGACAAATTGGGTATCCATGTGAATCTTGAAGATGCAGCATTAGTACAACAATGACAGTTTTCGCCTTGGAGAATCTATTAATTTCAAATCTTTGCTGATGTGAACCTTGCTAACTCGATTAAGCAAACCCTAAATTCTTAATACGAATAAAGAGAGAAAAATACACACACAAAAATAAATAAATAGTATAAGAGTATAACTATATGTTTGTGATGCTTGTTTATACAACTTACATGCCATTATCAAAAGCAAATCTGTGGTTTTTGTGGAAGATAAAACAAAAAGGTAGAAAAGAACACCACACGCTAAATCCCTTATTTAGACTCAAATTGATACTAACATTCTTGATGAATCATGAAAAATGAAAGCTCACGAAGAAAAAAGGAGGACTAAAGAGAGGAAAGTAGAGGTTTGGTGAAGAAAGGGTTAGGGTTGAGGTAGAAGATATATAGGAGTGGAGAGTGGATCCCATTTGAATCGGAATCCTATTTTGTACGAATAAATTGGATCTAGGTATTTATGCGAAATTACATGTATACCCAACAAAACATCAATAATTACATATTTTACAACACAAATTTTCTCTGTTATGTAAATATTGAAGTTTGCTACCAACATTCATAAGAGCTATGGTTAAAAACGATCACCATTTTTAGCACTTGAAAATGATAGTTCTAAGTTGGGTTAACGCACTCATTTTTAGCACTTATTTCTCATGTAAGACAAATAAGAAAAAAAAAAGTTATTTTACATATCAAACGGACTCATCTCCGCTCTTCATAAAAAAAGAAATCAATGACTGACATTAACAGTATTTTACTATTTCACATATTTTTTGTAATTTAAATATCTTATAAAACGTTAATCGTTAAACGAAAATAATAAAACGTTAATTATCTTTCTATAGATGGTACTTTGATATAATTTTGAAAAAAGAAAAAAAAAAACAATTTTTTTCACGTTTTTTATTTATTTATTTCGAAACTGAAATTTGCATGAAAAAATCACATGTGATTAAATACTAATTTGAATATCACATGTGGTATTAGTGTTAAATCACATATGATATCATATGTCATTTTAAACTAATATCACAAGTGATATTCAAATTAGTGTTTAATCACATGTGTTTTTGTATGCAAATTTTAGCTAACGCTAAAAAAAAACGTGTAAAACACGAAAAAAATTTGCTGAAAATATACCAAAGTGCCTATCTATAGAATGATAATTAAATGATCGTCGTAATGGTATATTTTTTTTTTGCTTAACAATTAACTGTTTGAAAAATATTAATATTTGAAAAAAAATGATGAAAGCGGGTTTTTTTAAATTGTTAAGATTAATTTCATCAATTAGATCAAATAAAGATAGAGGGTGGAGATTAATCCCTAAGTATGCAAAAAAAAAATTGTATGTAAATGATCTTTACTCATAAGAAAATGAATTATAAACGCATTTGAGAAAAAGTAGTAAATGATCGTCAATTGTTGGCGTTTATGCATATTTATTGTAGAAACTAAAGAGAACTGAAAACTATATTATCAGATTCAACTAACTATGAAAATTACAAAAGATTAAATAGCAACTAACCTAAACAAAATCTAGCAACTGTTAAACGAGCCTAAATAAATGGGTCGGACTTATAGGCCTTTATTATCTAACATATATATTGTGCGTGTTATTTCAATCTTAATAAATAAGCTGAAAGTTAGTTGCTAACTATAAACCTAAGGACTCTTGATGGCAGAATGTTAAACAAATTTTTGTGATGATAGTAGCAAGTTAAGTTAATATACAAAAAGATGAGGAAAATCCATTTGATGTAGCGTCACTTGAAGTCTAATGGTAACAATTTCTAACATGGCCGAAATCGAATAGAAACATAAATTGGTTGAGATTAGATTTGAACAGGATTCGAGCCATTTTTGGGTCAACTCATCTTACTTGTTTAGTAAACAAGCCTATGGTTAGACGGGTCGACTTTCCAGTTCCTTTGAAGGTTTACCAACCAAATACTTTTTTAAGGACACAAATAGTATAAAAACTAGCAAGTGTTGGAACATGCAAAGTTTTATCTCACATTGCTACCATAATGAAACTATCATATCTTCAAAAGTCCATTGAACAAATGAAAAAAAAAATAATAATAATAAATAGATAAAGTCCATAATAGTGAGCCTAATCAATTTCTTATTAATTATTTTTTTAGGTTTTCATTGTGACAGTTTCGCAAAAAGATGCAATATTTCTTTTGATCAGTTAGATAACATAAGGGTATTCAGAAGAGTTGCAACGGTTCAATGGAACGCTTCATACACTATATATACAATTTTCTGATATGAAAGAAGACTAGAAAGCCACAGATAATCTACATCAAAGTCAATCATGAAGCCATACTAGATTCACTTGATTTCAGTTTTGTATTTGAATTGATTGTTTTATCCTCTAAACAGTCATACTTGTTAGGAGAAAATTAGTTTAAGGACACTGCATTCACAGGCCTCAATTACGTTGTTGTATTATTTTACACTATTCTTTAACAATCTTGTGCATAATTTTCAAGATGGATCAAATGATACTTAAATCTCATGTTGAAAAACCTAAAAAGTTCAAAGGGTCTGACATTTGTCGTTGGCAACAGAATATGTTGTTTTACTTGATAACGTTGCATGTGTCATATGTTCTCACGAATTCTAAACCAACATATCCATATGTGAAAGGACAAAATGTTCCTACTAAGGAACAAGTACCAGACTATGAAAGGGCCGTCTCACAATAGAATCATAATTAATGTAATTGCAGAATAAATCTTCTGAGTGCTTTGGATGATTTCATGTATGTTATTCACCCAACCTTTGAACTGCAAGGGAGATTCGGGGATCATTGAAAAAGAAATAAAGGACTGAAGTTGCATGTTCTAAGAAATTTGTTATCGGTAAACTTTTGAATTTCACAAACTGGAAATATAAGGTATGAGTATTAACTCTAGCTTTCTTGTTGGTTTTATTATCGAAAAATTGCCCCAATCTTGGAAAAATTATAAGTTATAGCTTAAAATTTTAACTGATGTTATGAGTTCTGAGCAACTTGTTCTCAAAGTTCGTCTTGAGGATGATAACAAGAAGAATGAAAAGGTTGATGCAAATTTAATAGAACCAAATGCAAACATGGTTGGAGAAATTTCTTGTAAATCCAAGTCCTGCGACAAAAACATAGGAAAAAAAGGTGGCGGGTTTGGGCAAAATTCTTCCAAGGCTAGAAAGAATGATTACACCCAACAAAAGAAAACTTCAAGAAAATCTAACATTTTTAGGCATGTGCGAAACCTGGAAATAAAGCAAATGATTATCGCCACAAGAAAAAACATGGAGGTGGAAACTAGAGGAAATTCCTTCCAAGTAAATAATGTGGAACTACCAAAGGAATTGTTGGAGTAATTGAAGCCTTTGTGACTACAAACATTGTTGATTGGTGAGTATATGTTGGTGCCACAAAGCACATCTGCAACTCAAGAAAGATGTTTGTACCTTACCAAAAGGTTAATGGAATAGAACCAATGTTCATGAGCAATGGAACTTCTTGAAAGATTAAAGGAAAATGGTAGGTCATATTGAAGCTGACTTCTGAAAAGGATCGTGTGCTCTCAAATGGGTTGTATGTACCAAACATCACCAAGAATCCCATTTATGGTCCTATTTTTAGCAATATGTAATTTAAGCTTGTACTTTAATCAGAAAAATTTATGATCACTAAGGGTGATATGTATATTGGAAATGGTTACCTCGATGAGGGACACTTCAAATTAAGTGTTTTAACTGATGATAATGTTATTAATAATAATAATAAGTCGGGAACTATCACCGCTTTTGTGTACATGATTGATTCTTCTTTCTTATGGCATTTTAGATTAGGCCATGTTAATTTTCGTTCCTTGCAAAGAATGATAAATTTAGGCAAGTTGCTGATAGTGGAATTTTTCAAAACCACAAAGTTTTAAAATCCTCCTAGGCAGTGTACCTAACCGTTGTAGTGTATTATAGGCATGACACGGGGGATTGATAATTCTCTAGGATAATAGTGTTGTGAATGTCAAAGTGTATGACGAATTAGGTATAGAGGTGTAGAATGATTCTTTTAGTATTTTTTAGAAAGCAAATTAAAATCTCTTGGTTTGAAGAGTGGGCGTTTTAACTATTAATTAGTTAAACTAATTAAACTAAAATTAAACTAATATGTAGAAAAGTAAATTGGTGGTAACTCTATAAGAAAATGTGTTCACTTAGGTATCTTTACTCCCTAGTTATCTCTTATTGATTAGTTGAATTGTCATGTCCTTGTTCTAATTAGAGCGTTGTATTCCTTATTATTGGTTATAGGGAGGTACCATATGCCCTAACTCTATGAACGTATAAGTTTCCCCTATGAAAACTTAAAGTCTATTAAGTCTTCTAGGATCTACAAGCCGCAACTCATGCAATAAATACAACGAGAAAAGCCACTAGCGCACTCAGGGGTTGCGTTTAATAAGATGGAAAAGCTAGTACATATAAGAGTTAAGCCAGTTTTCTTATCCTAACACGAGGCAGTTAATTAAACGAGAGACGATAATCAATAATCAATAACTAGATTTCATTCAATCTAAGCAAACACTAAAAGATATAGCCTACCATGTTAAAGTTAAGAAAAGAAAAATATATAATCAAACAACATATTGACGTATTGAATGATGAAAGATGAATTACTTATCTTCAATAGAACTCGGATAAAGTGGTGTAAAAAGCCTTAAATAGCGTAAATTGCCTAAGGTTTCACTTCTCCAAAGTGTTACATGAATAATGGAAAACATACGAATATATATATATATATATATATATATATATATATATATATATATATATATATATATATATATATATATATATATATATATATAGTTTTACAATTGTGACAACGCTACTTTATGGTTGTGACGCCATCAACTCGCCGTCATTAGGGTTTCTTCGCTGTAACGCCGCCATTGTAACGACATCGCCTTGTGTCACTGACACTGTCAGGATGTCTGACGTTGTCTTTCTTTAAAAATTCTGAGCCGTATCTTGTAATTTTTACTCTGAATCTTGTTCTTCAAATGTAAGTGACGCCGTCAGGTTATAAACTTGCTCAAATATTCTGAGCCGTCACACGTAAAATTCCATCAAATCATCATGTCCAAATGCAAGTAACGGCGTCACGTTGATGTTGTGACGCCATCTGGAGCCCTTTTCCAGACTTTTTCATGACTTGGTCATTTTCTTCGTTTTCTAGTCCAAGTTAAACGTGTCGGTTTTCAGCTTTTTCCAAGTACCTAAAATGTGAACACGAATGATTTAAGATAATAATTGATCATAAGTGTACGAGTTTAGAGGTTAAATGAACCCTTAAAGACGTACGTTTTAAATCCTTATCAAATATCTCTACACTTAGGATTTGTTTGTCCTCAAGCAAATGTGCTTTTATCCAATCAATTTACAAGTTATAGGGCATTTAACATTGATTTAAAATAGTTTACAACATCCACAAGCTATACAATAGCCAAAAAAAGCACGGAAATTATATATGCTAGCACCTCACATAAAGTGTTTGGATTATCTATTCTCTTAGGTATATAAGTTGTATAACATATATGGAAACGGGAAAACTAAACACTCTCTACATGTCATAGCACACAGATTACCATAGGCTTGAGAAAAGCTATCAAAGAGGGCTTTTAAAGGGTTGTAACGTTAGATGTAAGGGTATGAAAAACACGATTTGGTGGATATAGGGAAAGTTACTAGTGGCAAGTCAATCATCTAGCTAATCACATGTAAAATGGCGTTGCTAACCTCTCTAACCTCATATCCAACTGATCATTCTATGTAGTTTTCTCTTTATGTGATTCTCTAGGTTTCTCTTAAAGGCGAGATCACAACCTCTTGAAGACGTGCAAGCTCAAGGTCATGAGTTGCTAAGCTTCGTCATCATCAAGACCACTGAAGTGCATCTTGTTGATAGTTCTTCTCTCCCTCCATTAGTGTGTCAAGTTGAAGGCACTGGTGTATAGTGCCGAAAGTGTACATTCGATATGGGGAGTCAATGTATATTTGTGTAGTTTGGGTTAAAGGGTATTGATATCGTTTGAAGTATTGTAAAAAGGAGTTTGTATCCTTTGAGTTGTAGCGTTGGGTAGTAGTTTCTTCTTTTGTAATGGAACACGGCATCTAGCCTTTTACCGGAATAAGTGTAGGCGACGTTGTGATAGGTTTAGTTCTACCTCGTGAAAGAACTCGGTGTCTAGCCTTGTACCGAATAAAGTGTAGGCGACATTGTAAAGGCTTATCCGCCATATTAAGGAGCTTGTGTTGTGTAGTGCTTAGTAACTCTCGAGTTAGATACTCGGGGAGTGGAGTAGGGCAAGGAAGGAGTCCTTGTAGCCGAACCACTATAAATACTTGTGTCGTGGTTTTGTGTTCCTTTACTCTTTATCTCTTTGCATTATTTATGTATATGTCCGTCTATCAATACCCAACACACAATCTAAATGGATTGACATAAGTCGATCTATGTACTTTAAAACAAAGTTTTAATCGGCAAAACTATTCAACCCCCCCCCCTTTCTAGTTTTCCACAATTGGTATCAAAGCTTTGTTACCAAGTTTCTTAGAGTATATTGTACTTTAAAAACTTGATACGATTCGTGTATGTTTGAAAACTACAAAGAAGGAAATTTATTAAAACAAAAATCATGTTTTAAATTTTTTTTTAACTTTTTACAAACGTTGGATATTGATAAATCATTCTAACATTTTCTTTTGAGAAATCTTCATGCTATGATTCTTCCAATGACTTCTTTCTATTCGTAGAAAAAGGAAGTCAACACCCAAAGAAGAATCCAAATTTGTGTCAACTTGTTTTTCCAAAATACGATTAAGTATTTTAAAAGCTCATGAAGTGTTTCGCGTCTATACTTTCTAAAAACCATAAAAAGGGAATATAGCAAAGGTATGATTCTCTTAGTTACAATTAGTTGATAAAAAATGTTCTAATTTCTTGTGGTTAAAATGATGATATATGATTCTCTCTTATAATAAGCATCTTCAAAAATACTTTGCGCATATTAAATGCTACGTGTATATATACATGGATTATGTGTTTGACATCAAGTCACAATTTTCTAAAAAGTCTCTCTTCACTACTTTTCATCTCAATGTACCATCAGGAATAGTATTCCTCTTTGTCCTTCCTAGACTTTTTAAGCTAGTCTATATACTTTTTCATCATAAAAAAAATATTGCTAACTAAAGTCTTAATCCACTATTCCTCGTTCTATTCTCTTTTAAACATTCTTGTTTCCTTTCAAAACGTCTTCATTAAATGTTTACACAAATAAGATTATAACCACTCTCATCTTCTACAACTTCTTCTCAAAAATAAGTTATTGTATAACTTATTACATGTAGGAGAATACTCCAAAACACCCTAAACTGGTTTGTAGTCCCGGATCCCTCATGTTGTACTAGCCGGATCCCTTATCCAATAGAACCAGCGGAACCGACCAAATAGACAAAAGTTAATTCATTTTTTAAATCACAGACCTTTCTTCACTTTCCTTCTCCCAAACCTAAAACGACCAATAATCAATTATTCTCATCCTAGGGTTTCATCTTCCTAAGCATCCATTCCTAAAAATCATCGTAAGTGATTACACTCGTCCTTCCTATTCTTTTTCATCTTAATCCTAGGGTTTATGATTATAAATTTTATTTTTATTTTTATTTTTATTGTTCAATTGATTTCATGTTTTTCTGAAAATTATATCATCAATTAGTAATTGTTTCTTATAAACTTGATTTCTAAACAAAAAGCCCCATATTAATAAGGTTTTTCGAAAAGGCATTGTTAATACAAATAAGTTCATAAGATCATAAACCCATTTGATCGAGTCATCTATTGTGTTTCTAGGATCAAACATGCCTAAATCCACCCAACAAGACCATCGTGACACCGTCCACTATATCCCTAGATATACTCGCAAAGAAAGCTTATCACCTAGTGACCGTAAAACCTTCAAAATGCTTCAAAAACGAATATTCCACGAAGGTCGTGTAATTGAGGAATCCTTCCTTGAAAACACCGACATTCGTCAAGTCTAGTCCGCAATCAAATTTGATTACCTCCTCAAAATAGATGAACAAATTTATCCGGTTTTCATCTTTGAATTCTACAAAAGTGTTAGGATTATCCGAAACAATGATGGAACCATTTTAATCGCTTTCATCATAAACAACCAAAGCATCATCTTACCTCTCACCACATTCGCACAAATTCTTCGCATACCATGTGAAGGAATTTGTACGTACTCTAAGGATTGGTCAATCGCTTTCCAACACCTCTCCTTAGACTCTAACCCCATCTATCACACTCCACTTGATGATCCCGTTATGGTTTGAGATACCATCTTCACAAAAAGAGTTGACCAAACTCGTTACAACCGCAAAAAAGGACTCATTCATCGTGAACCCTTTCAAATATAACTCTTTGAAATGTTTCCTACTTACGAAAAGTGGGAAGAAATTCTTAGAGAGAATGTCATTTGTTTGGTCGGAAACAAAGACCATCCTAATGCTTATCTTGTCCAAATGATCTATTGTCTCATCCACCAAAAACCCTTCAATCTCACCTACTACATTGCCAAAAGAATGGTAGGCGTGTTCAAAACCAAAAAAATGCTCCTTCCCTATGGTATGCTCCTAACTCGTCTTTTTATGCATGTTAGTGCAATGCAACCTACTCCTATCTCCAATGACCACTTTCTCGCAAACCGTGTTATGGTACCTCGCACCAAAAGACCCACCAAAAGGCTTATGATCAATGGGAAAAGGCCTCATCCCCTCTCGGATTCTTCAGACGAAGATGATGTGAAATCGACCCCGTTTCCAGTTATCAACTTGATCCCATGACCTACTTTAAACAACTTCCCACACTTCCAAAGGAAATCGAAGAATTTAAGCAAACAAAAGGAATATTCAAGTGTCTAACTCATTTCCTCATCAACATGGGAAAGAAGAAAAAGTAAAGAGATTGACGAAGGAAAAACCAAACTTTTTGTCTCTTATGTGGTTATCTTTTTATGACATTTTGGATGTTTTGTGATTGTTAAAACAACATATGATCATGACTTTCTCTATTTTGTGAAAAACATCTTGGTTTGTAACATACTTATTTCTTCGAACATCTTTTCAAGTGTTAGTCAATATCTTGATTGCTTGCTCTTATGTTATTTCTACATGCTATCGTTACTATGTGTTACTTGTATACATATATGCTTGCTGTAGAGATCATTGGTTTCAAAATTTAATATGTGGAACTAAGTTTTGCGAACTTTTGGCTAAGGATTATGTCTCAAAAGCCAGATCCCTTGGCTATAACTAGCCGGATCCCTCAAGGGAAGGATCTTAAAATACGGGTAGACAGAAGCTTGTTTTATGCCTTTTAGCATCACTCCAACCTTCCAGACCTTATTGAACTAGTTGAACATGCTATATTAGGGTCACTTAGGTGTTTCTTAGGCTCAGTTGATCTCACATTCACTCATGGATGACTTAGGATCACATTCAAGGTGTTTATAATTTTTCATTACTTTAAAACTCACCATCTTTTCGCTCAATGTTTACACATTGTTTCTCTATCTCAAAACACCTAGTTTGATATTTCTCTCATTTTTAACAAATTGATTTTACTCATCTTAACTTTAAAATGCTCTAAAATCTTGTTTTTCATTTCTTATGATTTTTAAGGAATTTTTTAAATTTCCCCTTAATCACCATCTGGTTTCTACAACCATTTACCATCCTCAAAACTCTTGGTGTCATCCATGATCACCCATTGGTGTTTCTAAAACTTCATTTTCCACATAAAAGTCATCATTGGCTATTCTCACTCATTATACTTGGTCATTTAAGTCGCCTACCATTTAAGACACGTTAGTAGACCAAATCACTCAGAATATGTAGGTACTAGACCTTGCTAGAACTCAACCATTCCTTTTTCCCACCTTCAGATAGCCGGATACCTAGCTTAAAGCTAGTCGGATCCCTCAAGTGAGGGAACCGTTGGAACCGGGTGCACAGAACATAATTTATCACTTGAGATAATCATTTTAAACTCTTTTAGTTAACCTAAACACTCCACATTGTCTTAAATGACTCCTTAGAATAGAGCAACACTGTAGTTGACTATTTTGCATGCAAATCATTGCAATTTGAAGAATTTTAGTGGTCTAGGCTTTAATTCACTTGCCTAATTTCTCTCTTTATAAACCACTTGTATTTGTGATTCCAAATCACCATCCAAACACTCATTCTCAGTAGCAAAACTTCTTCTTTCAACTTTTACCTTTTACCATTTCACCATGAGAAAAGCACCTAGTGCAAACTAATCAACCAAAAGCCCTCCAAGGAAAATTGCTTGAGTTGTCCATGAAATTTCATCAACCGATACATCACCCAACAAAACTCCAAACACTAGAGTTCCTCTCCAAATAACTCTACCCATTAAACCAACTCCTCAAAGACTTGTTCCCACCAAACAACCTTTGCCAAAAACTATCATACCTTCAAAAACAAACACTCCCATCTCTACTAAAACAACCAAACCTTCACCTCTAAAACCTAGAGTTCAATCCTTTACCTCACCTCACTCATCACCAAACCAATACTCTCTAGAAGAGTTGCCACCTAGGCCTTCTCATCCATCAGAATTGCCCACATTCTCATCAATTGAGAAAATGGTACCACAAAAATCTTCTCACCAAAACCTCGATGTTGGAACTTCACTAGCACCCGTGTCTTTCTCTCCTTCACCCTCAAATGGTCTATTTTGGATTATGAGACACTTCCAACCTCAACAACCAGATCACATGGATGTTGATACCTCTTTACCTCCACCACCAACAAATGCCACCACCTTCATCCTTTATGGAACCACCACCCTCTTCATCAAACTTACCTCCACAAACTTCTCCATTCTTACCACACAAATCAAACTTATCTCCATAAACTTCTCCATCCGTTGTGGAACCACCACCTTCTTCATCAAACTTACCTCCACAAATTTCTCCACTAGGTCTATCTTTACCACCACCTTTTCCACCTCCTAGTCATGACAATGATTGCTATGATTATCAACATGTCCAATGGTTAGTCCATGAAGTACGTGATGAAGTATGTTTCATATTCTATCACCTTCTTGAGTGTCTTGATGAAGTTACCAAACCTAACCATCCCTAAACCTTGGAATGCAAGCACAAGTGGTGTTCTTTCTTGTCTTAGGTGCAACTTAGGTTGTTAGGATTTTTATTATTTTGTTACATGTTTTTATCATTTTCTTAGTTTTAGAGAACTGAAATATGTGTATCATTTCTCTCATTTTATTAAATGAAACTACATGTTTGTATGTTATATGATTATGTGAACATGTTTGGTGCAATAATTTGTGACTTACTTGGACTATTACATCAATATTTGTGTCTATAGTGTTGCTACTAAGCTGCAGGTACTCGGATCCGTCAACTTTGTCTTGGCTGATCCCTTTGATGACGGATCCGGCAGAACCGGGTGGACAGAAATATTTTTGAGCTAACTTTAAAGCTCATTTGCAGGAAACAACGCACCATATACTTGTTTTCTAACCTTTGTTTTGTAGATTTTCAAAATACACATGGAGACTTTGACGCCCTCAACAAGGGGAGCTTTTCATCAAAGCAAAACGTTGCAAAATACTTGCAATACACTCATTTAGTCTTCCTAATTACTTGACGCCCTCATCAAAGTGGAGCATCCGTTAAGGGGAACTTTTCATCAAAGCAAAAACGTTGCAAAATACTTGCAATACACTCATTTATTCTTCCTAATTACTTGACGCCCTCATCAAGGGGGATCATCTGTCAAGGGGGAGCTAAAACGAGACTCTTTTCTTACCTTACTATTTCTTCTCTCTACACTTCTTTCTCTAAATCATTCCTTTCTAGATTTTTTACTTTCTAAAAATCTTTTTTTTAACTCTTTCTAAATCTTTGTTTTCTATCATGTGTTAGTTTCTTTTTGACGCACTTTTTGTTTTGACAAAAAAGGGGAGAAGAGAGTAAAAACTCCAATTCGAAATTTAACGAATTTTATTTTTTACTTAAAATAACTTTATGTTTTGTCATCAACAAAAAGAGGGACATTGTTAATACAAATAAACCATAAAAACGTTTATTTATATTTTACGATCTTCTAATGTTTGGTCGATAACAATCGTAAAATCATTTTAACGAAATAAATAAAATACGTAAAAGCTTTGATTCAATAGTTTGCTAACACACTTTTACTAGACATATAGAATTATCATAACATATTTAGTTAAATAAAGTTATATAAATCCAAAACCATTTTTATAAAATACTTACAAGTAATTTTGTTTACTTATATTTTATAAAAATATATATATGCTTAGTATAACTTGTAATAGGTAAATGTTGGGTAAAAACCAAAGTCCATAACCCATATCTATGGAACGTGATCCATGACCCATGATCCAATGCATGACATTATGCATGAAATCATGTTGGATATTATCCATGATCCATTACCCAAAGTCCATGACCCATGACCCAAGACATATGACCCATTGAATAGATATAATCTATCTTGTTGGGTATCCATGATACAAAGTCCATGACACATGGTCCAAAACCCATAACCCGGTTTGCAACTCAAAATCAAGACTAGTCTGACCCAGCTGACAGATCCCTTAGATTGTACTGGCCGGATCCCCTAGGTAAGGGATCCACCGGATCCGTGGGAACTGTAGGCAGCTTGCCTATAAAAGTGAGCCATTTCTCTCTTGCTCACAACCCTTTTTAGACATATCTTCTCTCTATGTTCTAACCTTTCTAACCTCATATTCAAAGGATCACTCTATGTAGTTTTCTCTTTGTGTAATTCTCTAGGTTCCTCTTAAAGGCAAGATCACAATCTCTTGAAGACGTGCAAGCTCAAGGTCATGAGTTGCTAAGCTTCGTCATCATCAAGACCACTGAAGTGCATCTTGTTGATAGTTCTTCTCTCCCTCCATTAGTGTGTCAAGTTGAAGGCATTAGTGTATAGTGCCGAAAGTGTACATTCGACATGGGGCATCGATGTATATTTGTGTAGTTTGGGTTAAAGGGTATTGATATCCTTTTAAGTGTATTAAAAAGGAGTTTGTCTCCTTTGGGTTGTAGTGTTGGGTAGTAGTTCCTCCTTTGTAATAGAACTAGGTATCTAGCCTTGTAACGAATAAAGTGTAGGCGACGTTGTGAAGGCTTCTCCGCCATATTAAGGAGCTTGTGTTGTGTAGTACTTAGAAACACTCGAGTTGGGTACTCGGAGAGTGGAGTAGGGCAAGGAAGGAGACCTTTTAGCCAAACCAGTATAAATACTTGTGTCGTGGTTTTGTGTTCCTTTACTCTTTATCTCTTTACATTATTTATGTATATGTCCATCTATCAATATCCAACACACAATCTAAATGGATTGACATAAGTCGATCTAAATACTTTAAAAAAAAGTTTTAATTGGCAAAACTATTCAACCCCCTTATAGTTTTCCACAATAATAATAACTCAGGCACTAGAACCGCTTCTATGTACATGATTGATTCTTCTTTCTTATGGCATTCTAGATTATGTTAATTTTCGTTCTTTACAAAGAATGATAAATTTAGGCAAGTTGCTGATAGTGGAATTTTGCAAAACCATAAAGGTTTACAATCCTCCTAGGAAGTGTACCTAACCATTATAGTGTAGTATAGGCAAGATGTTAGGATTTAGTAAATCCAGTTATTAAAGTGTCGGTAACCTCAAGTATATGTAATCGTTAGAAAGCTCGTAGTCGTAGTTATTAAAAGTTAAGTAGTATTTAGTTAAGTAACACTGTGGAGGACGGACAGGTCTTTACCCACTGTATGCCTGATCCATAGCCCGTAGGTGGCGTTTTATGTAAGACTATAAATACTCTCTACCTCCCAAGGTAGAGAGTTGGAGCTCATAATAAGATTTTCACTTTCTCTCACTAAGTTCCCAAACCTCTAACTCTTTCTCTCTCTAAAACCTAATAGTATACGCCTTGTGTGATCATGGTTGATGTGTTTGTGAAATCCAATGTCTAACAATTGGTATCAAGAGCCATGGTTTGATCATCTCTTACATATCCTTTGATTTCTAGTGGTTTTATATGGTTTTGAGTTTGAAAAAGTTTAGTGGTTTTGCATCATTTGGATCATTTCTTGTGTTAAAGTTTGAATTTTGAGTGTACTTTTGTGTTCGGAATCATTGTAAGTGCTTGGGGTTTGATTTGGAAAGCTTGAATCACTATGGTTGGGCTTGTTTGGATTGAAAAGTGTGGTTTGAAGTTTATCATCTTAGCGACTTGAGTCTCGGAGTATTTTTCTTCGTGGCGACTTGCTTTAGTAATTTCCAAATGAGTTGTAGTTTAAGTTGTAGTGACTTGATCTTAACGACTTGTCTTTTGAGACAATGAGCAAACAAGACAAGTTAGTGGAGGTTCCACTGCCAGCGACTTGGTTGGGTTAGCGACTTGTTTCTATTATTTCTAGCGACTTGGCTTTATTGTTCTTGGCTATTTGTTCTAGTAGCGACTTGTCAACTTAGCGAT